>OX596259.1:1697668-2297668 GCA_951394255.1 Polyploca ridens | reverse complement strand
AAAATTGCGCAACTGGATTTCTGCCGCGTAAGTTCGGCACTTATGGTGTGTCATATCAGCCGAATACGTTGGATACGTAAAATCAGCCGCGGAACTTCGGTCGCGTACGTTCGGCATAGTGTGTTTAGACACTTAGAGAAGTTCATAGGATATAATAGGGTGAAACCGCAGGGGACAACTGGTAATTTATAAGCACTCTTGCCACTTCAGAATTTGGTGTGGCCAGAACAAGATACATATCCAAATATAACATATTTAATTTGAATTGATCAGCCAAGACCATAGACCCGCTCCGAGCACAGACAGTCAATTAAACCCTAAATAAAACTTCCAAATCACATAAATATATTTATTCCATCTATTTATCCTTAGGACTCTTGGACCATGACTTCCTTGGGTCCGCATCCTTGGGCAGGGACCAACTTTTTGACCTCTCGTTAGTTCGCTTGTTTGGCGACACAGTGTTTCTATCGACGCTCTTCCGACCTTCTCTTGGGCTTGGAGTGTGCCTCGTCTTATCTTCAGTCTTGGATTTTGACCTTCGGCTATGAGATCTTGACCTCTTGCGTGACCTGGACCTCGATCGGGTGTGGTGAGATCTGGAAATATAGATTTTGGAGATCGATCATCAAAGATTAAGGAGGATTTTTACAGAAATGAAGTTACAGTTGATCCTTGGTGTCTAGGAATAATTTGTCAAACTAATATAAAAGTAACACTTTTTTCTGGATAAATCAGCTTTTTTATTAAATAGGTTTGCGTTTGGCCTCTGACCCGTCCATAAAGGACGATGACGAAACTTAGTATGGAGCACGCTTACCCAGAATAAACCTATTCACTCTGGCCTTGAAAGTCCCTAGATTGCAAGAGTCAGGAAACACAGACACCAGAAGCAAATAATGCAAACGGAATTTTAAGTGAATTAGGGATGATTCCTAGGTTAAAAAAAATATAATTCTCATTAGTCCGTCAGTTAGATTCAAAATATATTGGACACGTATTTTTTGCTTTACCAAATCATTAAAAATTTACAAAGATAAAGATAGTCAAAGTTCGGGAGTGGGAGCTTGTGACGTCACGCGTCACTGTAGAGTAAAAAGTGTACTCTATCGTGACGTCACGCGGAACTTCAGAAAGAAAGAAAGAAAAGAAATAGTTTTATTTAGTCATCTAGCTAGCCGATTATAATGTAAGAAAAACTAACGCAGTTGTGTCCGTCCCTTTGGGTATACCAGGCATGCATCTACAACAAAAGTTGTTCTTTATTCGGTGAGTGCGCTGAAATATGATAAATTTACTTTTTATTCTGCAAGGTCAAAGTGTCCGCAGGCCCACGTGGTGGTAAGCGGTTACCGTAGCCTTCAGAAGCTTGTACCAGGGTTATCATCATCTCTTCACACTCTTCTTGAAAAGGTGTTGAAGGGGGGGGGGGGGGGGGGGGGAATGCAACAATTGTTTACGTCCCAGGTTCTACCACATTGCACCTCCTCTTTTGGAGCTCTCTATTTTTTCTGACAGTAAATTAATTTTTGCAAACTATATACTATATGCAAACTGTTCACGCATAAGAGGTACAAAAGTACCCAACTGATATGGCTTACCGATGTACCTGCGCAGAAGATACATATTCAAAGTACGGGAAACCGCTTTTAGTCGGCAGCTGCCGCCATGTGTGAGGAGGGGCGTGACTTGCGAGTGAGACGGGAACTAACAGCTGCACTGTATTATGAACCTTATAGTAGTGATCTAAGGTTGATTGTAAGTTTTAAGCATTCTTTTATTAATCTTCGGGCCATACTTTCGTTTCTGTGTCAACGAAGATTCACTAACCTTATCAGTTGGAAACTACTGTACACATCTTAGGAAGACAATTCGGATCGCGAGTCACTTGTCACGAATTCTCTCACTGAAATATGCACCTTCATGTGTAGTAAATATAATTAAATTTACCTAGATCTTCTCGTCCTGCTCCTCGATCGTTTCCTGTTCCTTGAACTCCGGCTCCTAGAGCGTCGTGTCCTAGAGCGAGAGCGCGAATACGAGCGGCGGCGCGAGTGCGAGCGAGAGCGTGAGCGAGACCTCGTGCGGGAGCGAGAGCGGGAGTACGAGCGGCGCCGCGAGTGCGAGCGGGACCGAGTACGGCCTCGCTCGTCGTGCTCGTTGCGGTTCTCTGACTCTGTTAGTTTCTTGAAGTATCTAGTGAATAAAAAAAGGTTTTGTTAACTATACATATCCAGCATCTGGGGGGGGGGCGCTAAAATCATAACATTTTGTAAAAAAAAATAGTTTCACAAAGCACCTAGCATCCAGCGTACTTTGATCAATTGATTATTCATTTGATTTTGTTATGGTTTTTTATTCCGTACTTCTTTAGAAAAAAATCCTTTTTATAATATAATTTTTAACGTTAAATTAGAGAGAATGCATTGCCATTAGATGGCGCCTCAATTTGCTGCGCTGCAAAACTGACTTCCAAAAATGTATTTAAAAAAATATAATAACTAAGTCCTCTTTATGGACAAACAAAATTATGTCGAACGCTGGAGAAATTTCCGTCACGGTCCGAATAAATCCTAGATCCGGGGCTGTACATATCAAATGAAAGGACTTGTTTTGACAGTCTCCATTTTTTGCGGACCCCTCGTGTGGATTCACAACGACTCACGCACTGAGCACTACATCAGTTCTGGGAGTGTGGAGCATGATTAACCGTTCTTAATCGATCGCTCAAGTTAAACTACCGGGATGGGTGACCGCCTAGTCGTATTTCAAATCGAGCGTTTCCGTTCTTCGAAAGGCATTTAACGCTGTTGGTTCCGACTAACCTACTAGGCGGCTTGACAATTCCAACAGTAGGTTGACCACTAGCCTACATCCACCGATCCGCGGTGGGCACGCGTGGTGGAGTATTGCCCATTCCCTTTCACCTTCATTTGTGTGCAGGAGGGCTGTGGTCAGCAGTGGGACATTATAGGCTGATGATGATACTAACTTGTAATACTGTTGGCTGGCATCAGGGCCGTCGAAGTATGGCATGCGGGGCCTTCCGCGGCCCCCGAAGCCGGGCCCCCGGCCCCGCGCGCGGTAGGGCCGCCGCGCCGAGTACCCCTCCGCCGGCGGCGGGTAGTACGCGCCGCGCACCGGGTAGTACATCGACGCTGAGGGTACTACTCATTAGTATTGTCAGACATTTATCGTAAAAAAAAAAAATACATACAAAAAAAAAATTACCCCCATTCAAAAGCAAACAGGTCAGTTAACTAAAGCTAAATAAATATCCTGGGATATTCCTCACACACGGTCATCTGATCCCAAACTAAGCAGAGCTTGTATTATGGAAACCAGATAACTGATATAAGGCAATACTAATACTAATTTAAGGCAAGAGATTTGTTATTGTGTTCTATGATTTTGAAAATAAATAATTTTGAATTTGAATTTGATATAATATACTATACATATACCTCTTTTTGTTTGTAAATACATACATACTTAATATACATAATTACACTCAGACTCAGGCCATATAGACATGTTCATGGACACAAATGTATGTCCTGTGTCAACATTTTGAAATTTGTCAACTATAAGATAGATTCAACTATAAGATAGTTTCAACTATAAGATAGTTTCAACTATAAGATAGTTTCAACTATGATATAGATTCAACTATAAGATAGTTTCAACTATAAGATAGTTTCAACTATGATATAGATTCAACTATAAGATAGTTTCAACTATAAGATAGTTTCAACTATGATATAGATTCAACTATAAGATAGTTTCAACTATAAGATAGTTTCAACTATAAGATAGTTTCAACTATGATATAGATTCAACTATAAGATAGTTTCAACTATAAGATAGTTTCAACTATGATATAGATTCAACTATAAGATAGTTTCAACTATAAGATAGTTTCAACTATGATATAGATTCAACTATAAGATAGTTTCAACTATAAGATAGTTTCAACTATAAGATAGTTTCAACTATAAGATAGTTTCAACTATAAGATAGTTTCAACTATGATATAGATTCAACTATAAGATAGTTTCAACTATAAGATAGTTTCAACTATAAGATAGATTCAACTATAAGATAGTTTCAACTATAAGATAGTTTCAACTATGATATAGATTCAACTATAAGATAGTTTCAACTATAAGATAGTTTCAACTATAAGATAGTTTCAACTATGATATAGATTCAACTATAAGATAGTTTCAACTATAAGATAGTTTCAACTATAAGATAGTTTCAACTATAAGATAGTTTCAACTATAAGATAGTTTCAACTATGATATAGATTCAACTATAAGATAGTTTCAACTATAAGATAGTTTCAACTATAAGATAGTTTCAACTATAAGATAGTTTCAACTATGATATAGATTCAACTATAAGATAGTTTCAACTATAAGATAGTTTCAACTATGATATAGATTCAACTATAAGATAGTTTCAACTATAAGATAGTTTCAACTATAAGATAGTTTCAACTATGATATAGATTCAACTATAAGATAGTTTCAACTATAAGATAGTTTCAACTATGAGATAGATTCAACTATAAGATAGTTTCAACTATAAGATAGTTTCAACTATAAGATAGTTTCAACTATGATATAGATTCAACTATAAGATAGTTTCAACTATAAGATAGTTTCAACTATAAGATAGTTTCAACTATGATATAGATTCAACTATAAGATAGTTTCAACTATAAGATAGTTTCAACTATGATATAGATTCAACTATAAGATAGTTTCAACTATAAGATAGTTTCAACTATAAGATAGTTTCAACTATAAGATAGTTTCAACTATAAGATAGTTTCAACTATGATATAGATTCAACTATAAGATAGTTTCAACTATAAGATAGTTTCAACTATAAGATAGTTTCAACTATGATATAGATTCAACTATAAGATAGTTTCAACTATAAGATAGATTCAACTATAAGATAGTTTCAACTATAAGATAGTTTCAACTATAAGATAGTTTCAACTATAAGATAGTTTCAACTATGATATAGATTCAACTATAAGATAGTTTCAACTATAAGATAGTTTCAACTATAAGATAGATTCAACTATAAGATAGTTTCAACTATAAGATAGATTCAACTATAAGATAGATTCAACTATAAGATAGTTTCAACTATAAGATAGTTTCAACTATGATATAGATTCAACTATAAGATAGTTTCAACTATAAGATAGTTTCAACTATAAGATAGATTCAACTATAAGATAGTTTCAACTATGATATAGATTCAACTATAAGATAGTTTCAACTATAAGATAGTTTCAACTATGATATAGATTCAACTATGATATAGATTCAACTATAAGATAGTTTCAACTATAAGATAGTTTCAACTATAAGATAGATTCAACTATAAGATAGTTTCAACTATAAGATAGTTTCAACTATCAATTTACAAGAAAAAAAATGGTTCCGCGCAACAAAAAACCGTACGCGAATAAACCCGCGGGGGTCAGTCTCGTTTCTAATAAAATGCAATAATAAAGAACTTTACCTAAATATATTAACATCCATTATATTCTTCCGTATTTCACATTATTTCAAGGGGCCGTGAATAAAATATGTCTATTGATATATTTCCATCCATTTTATGCACTTTCACTTGTACTATACATAATTGTGTACGTATTTTATTCACAGCCCCTAATTTTACTGTAAATCAGATAATTTCAGATAAAGTTCAATATTATTACGGTTTTTATTAATAAATCTTACGTAGTTACGGTCAGCAATTGTTTATTTTTAACCGACTTCAAAAAAAGGAGGAGGTCATAACTCCGTCATTTATTAACCGATTTGGAAAATTCTTTTTTTAATTGAAAGGGTACACTTCCCGTTTAGTCCCATTGTCATCAGATCAGGATTTGATTACTTCTTAGTGTACTTTGAAGCCGGTTTAAGGTTTTTGTAAAACAGTCCAATTATTATCTATCTATACTAATATAATAAAACGGAAGGGTTTTCTTGTTTGTATATACGGGCTAATCTCCGGAACTACCAGTCTGATTCGAAAAAACCTTCACTAATAGGAAACTACATTATCCAGTATAATTGGGTACTTTTTTTATCCCGGGAACGTGTGTAATGGTTCCCGGATTTACTAGCTTATATTAGCTATTATGTAATATTTTTGGTATACTGGTGTTTTATGTGTGAGGAGGGCGATGGCTGCCACACGCGTCATACTTGTGAACAGGTGCTGCTTGTGGGGGCTGGTCTGCTTAAGTTTGCCATTTATTTATTTACTTATTAAATATAGATTCAGACTACTTTGTAGTTTTGCGGCCGCGCCGGGGCACGCAATTGTTGACAGTGCGATTAGAATGTAAATATTATGTAATGAATCTAAGCTTGTTTTGAAAAGAGTAATTGCTGAGTTTATTGCCGGCTCTTCTCAGCAAATGCAACCTTCCGAACCGGTATTAGAGTATTAGAGTTAGACTTTTCATAAGTGCCTGCGAAGGTCTATTTGAATAAATGATTTTGAATTTTTGAATTGAATTGATTTTTTTTATAAACTGTGTGCAAAATATAACTAGACGAATTATTAAGTACTAATTTAAGTATCACAAAATTAATATAAGAATTGTGGACGGTGTTTTTGGAAATATGGACCACATAAACAGTTGCACGGACTGCAAATTGATAATTTTTTTCAAGAACAATGTACATTTAATATTTACATACATGTAAATGAATCCTACAAATTATTATGAATCACCATATTTTTAACGTATGTTACGACGACTGAACGGATTTGAATGAAATTTGGCACACAGATAGAAAATGTTCTAGATTTATACATAGGGTACTTTTTATCCCAGGAAAACAGGTCCCTCAGTAAAATAGCTCAATAGAATATAATAGTGATGTAATGATACTCATACTTTGGTGCGGATATGGGTACCCGGGCGGCGGACACGCGGCGAACGGATATCCGAACCCGTATGCGGCGTGCATGTTGTACATCCCTGCAAATAACACATTTTATAACTTTTCTTTTGCCTTTATGTCCATTATGTTTTGTTGTTAACCGACTTCAAAAAGGAGGAGGTTATCAATTCACATGTTTATATATATATTTTTTTTATGTATGTTCGGGCATAACTCCATCATATATAGATGGTTTTGCAAAATTCTTTTTTTGTTCGAAAGGGGTTTATACCGAAATGGTCCGATATAAATTTCATATAGATGAAACTAAAAATTCAAAAATAAATTAACTTTTCAACAAAAAAATAAACCACCTTCAAAGTATACACTAAAAAGTATGAAATATGTAACTCTTATCTGACACTGTTTTGAAGTCAGCGAAATATTTTCTATAGAACACGTCATGCGATTTCGCTGACTTCAAAACACTGTCAGATAAGAGTTATTTCATACTTTTTAGTGTATACTTTGAAGACGGTTTATTTTTTTGTTAAAAAGTTAATTTACTATCTGCAGTCTCTACAACAATTTTGGCTGCTTTCGCTGGATAATTAGGCGTCATGGTATTGAGAGAAATCCAATAATCTCGTTTCTCATCGGTTGGCTGATTCTATTAGAATCGGTTGTGTAGGCCAGTTACTGTGCCGTTTCAGTCTAGTGAAAGAGATGTCTTCCTAAGATGTAAGGCATCGAACAATTAACCCAAAGAAGCGCAATGACGTTGATTTCGCTTACAATATATTCCGCAAATTTTCCACCATCGACAATGCGTTCTGAATGGCCAAGTCAAGGACACATGCGCTCTGATTGGCCAAGTCAAGAACACACGATACAGTGATTGGTCCTTACCGTTCAAAATCAGTGACAAATCACTGACTAGTTTCGGAATCGGATTGCTCGGTATTACTATTCTAAAGGGATTGTTCCTCGATGATGTAAGGGCATTGGCCATTTTGTTTGGATGATTTGAAAGTCTGTAGATATCTGTCATAATAATCCACGATTTCCTCTATTTTATTACTAGTGTTGCTTCGTAGACGGGGACCAAAATGGAAAAATGTGTAACGAACGGTCCTATGCAACATGTCGATATAACGCACAATTAGGTGCATGGTGGATCGCGGCGTTATTCTCTCTTAATAATCAGAGGTGCGTTGGATCAAGCCCGCAAATCAAAATTCTCGACACCACGCCAAAATTAAAAAAAAAACCTCACCAAAATTCTTATTATTACCAAATTTAAGTAAAGGCGATGATAGCTGAGTGGTAGTGACGTCGGATCCCGAGACAGAGGTCCCGGGTTCGAATCCCACAATGAGCTTGAACTTTCGGTGAAGTAAAACATCGTGAGGGAACCATAGCACGGTGGTAGGGTACTTTGTAGTATCCATCTGGCTGGCTACCCTCAAGTTGAAAATCTGTCGCCAAGCACCTATCGGTGTGTTCCGACAGCTGCACTTGAGAGCCAGTTCCTTCTAGGCTTTGTGTGTGCACCACCTTTGGCCACATCATCACTTACCATGGTGACATTGCGGTTAAACACAGGCCTATACACAGTAAAAATGCAAATTATGTCATCAAACTCTTAAAAAATCTACAATAAAGACATTATCTTGATAAGGATAAGATTCAAACTCAATTAACAAAAGTTTCATAATATCATAGAATTAGACAGTGAGACAGATATGTTACCAGTGGCCTTCTTATACTCCATCTCTCTCTCAGGGGTGGTGAGCTTCTCACTCTTGATGCGCTTGTGATCCTTGGAGTCCCTGCGGTCATCCGAGGACACCGAGCTGATGGAAGACTCGCGTTTCGGCTTTTTTACTTCTAAAGCTGTACGAATTACTATGCGACCTGGAAAAGGTAAATATTAACTCGTATGAGTAGAATAGTACATTGAAAAGATGTTATGGATATGAAATTTCGGATCTGGATATGGATATGGATACCGGTTTCAGACATGGTTACGATTATGAAGCTCCATTCCTGGTCAAAGTCAAAGCCATTTATTCAATTTAGGCCCCAGTAGGGCACTTATGAAGGTCAAAGCTACTGAAGTTACCACCAGTTCGTAAGGCCGCCTTCAACTGAGACTGGTATTTTGTTACGACTTGATTTTGTACTGAAAAATCATAAATTACTAATAACAAGATTTTTGATGATGCTTTTTATAGCACCAATGTGTGCACCTGCACCATAGACTGCAGCAATGTCTGAACAAACAAACAGACAAATATACAGACAGACAAAAATTTTAAAAGCTATTTTGGTGTCTGCATAGAGTTATAGAGGCACGCAATTGTTATCTAAGCTTGTTTTGAAAAGAGTAATTGCTGAGTTTATTGCCGGCTCTTCATAGCAAATGCAACCTTCCGAACCGGTATTAGAGTATTAGAAACAGACTTTTCATAAGTGCTCGCTAAGGTCTAATTTTAATTTGTTAGAATATTATTAGAGCTACTTGCTAGAGTATGGGGCCGTGAGCAAGGGTACAAAAAGGCCTTGAAACAAAATGCTTATTTTATGTCACTTGATGGTAAGTGGTCACCGTCGCCATTTGCAGTACTGATAATTGTCAATGAACTCACCATTGAGAGCACTATCGTATCGCTTCCTCTGTTCGTCGAGCGCGAGCTCCTGTTGTTTCTTGTAGCGGTCGACGAGGCGGGCTCGCGCGGCTCGCTCGCCGGCCACTCGGTACCGCGTGCCGCGCTCGCTACCGCGCTGTAACTCTGGACGCAGCTGCGAAGATATTGTTAATGTAACAAACAATCAACGGTAAATACCTGTTCTAAATGAGACTGTAACAAAATCAAAATCAAAAAGTCATTTATTCAGTTTAGGCCCTAGTAAGGCACTTATGAACGTTACATTGGTACATACAGTTGAATTTACCACCGGTTCCGAATACACTTAAACTGAGAAGACTCCGGCAAGAAACTCAGCACGAAACAGCAAGACTGTTTTACAAACAATTTAAACCGACTTCAAAGTACACTAAGAAGTAATCAAATCCTGACCTGATGACAATGGGATCAAACGGGAAGTGTACCCTTCCATACCAAAGAATTTTCCATTTCGAGATAACAAAAAATTTCCTTTTTTTTTAAATTACATTGCCTTGCGTTTGGCCTCTGACGCGCCCATAAGGGGCGATGACGAAGCCTAAGATGAAACACGCTTACCCAGAAGAAACCTATTCACTCTGGCCTTGAAAAAAATATTTAAAAAACATCCGAATTGAGACCCTCCTCCTTTTTTTGAAGTCGGTTAAAAATTTGCTGTCCCCCAAATTCTTGTTACATGTAGAAACCGGCCAAGTAAGGGGACCCCCATTATTTTTATTTCATTTAATTTATTATTTGTTGCTATAGTGGCAATGGCAATAGAAATAATATTCCGTGAAAATTTCAAGAGTCTACCCATTAAGGTTCATGAGATACAGCCCAGTGACAGACAGATGGACAGCAGAATCTTATGAATAGGGTCCCATTTGGCACCCTTTGGGTATGGAACCCTAAAAGCCAGTTGTGTGGTGATAGATCAAAATATATTAGTAGGATTTTAGTTTATTGATTTTGGATAGGCTGTGTTGAGATGAGGTCTATAGTCAGCAGTAGACAAACATTTTTACATGATCTGACATCTTAAATATGTCAGACAATATAAGCAAACATACCTCTATTCTTTTAAACAGCTCTTCAATGAGCCGAAAAGCCTGTAACTTCTTCTGTGCCTTCAACAACTTTTTCCGCTCTTCCGCAACCTTGCTGTTGACATCTACATCATCTCTTTTCATGAGTTTGGCTAGCTGCTTCTTCTTTCTCTTCTCTTCCCGTTCCCGCATCTTCTCCAGTTTCTCCCGTTCGGAATGCTCGTATTTTTGTCTTAAAGAGTGATAAATAATACGTGAAACTGTGTCTTTTTGTCTGCAATAGATAATTTGGACCTAATATTCAAATTCAAATTCAAATTCAAAAAGCATTTATTCAATTTAGGCCCTGATAAGGCACTTATGAACGTTAACAAATGGCTCTAGGTGTAGAGCCGTTGGGTTCCAAATACAACTTGAACTGAGAAGACTCCGGCAAGAAACTCTATTTCTAAATCATGTTGTAGAAATTGGAGAAAAATGGGTTTTAAAAACCTTATATACCTTTCTCTAGCTTCCCGTTTGTTAACCCTTTCTTTCTCCAATCTCTCCTCTTCTTCCTTTGATTTTTGACGTGTCATGAGTCTCTCCCGCACTATAGCTCTCCGTTTCACTGCTGCATCGGTCATATGCTTTGTTTTATCAAACTCAACTCGTATTCCACACCATTCGGCAACATCATTTTTCTTTCTCATTAACTTGCAGCCTCTGAGAGCATCCATACATCGTACAAAACCCACATATTCACCAAACTGGACATAACCTTCAAAATATAATGCAGCATCTGCAGGTTGAGTCGTAATACCTCTTATTGCAGATTTCATCTGCATTCTAAACGGATCAGATGCTGGAACATCAACTTGACGTATTGAGCCAAATTTCTCAAATGCTTTCTTGAATATGTTCTCTGATGGTGGTGCATCTTCATCACAGTTTGAATCATGTACAAACCAACGTATTGGTAGGTTACTAATGTGGATAGTATCCGGTCGTTCGCCCGGTTTCATTTCATCCATGTCTGTAGCATCGCGGAAGAATGAATCCCATGCGTGTCGACTTGGGAAATCAGATTTAGCTTCACACACCCTTACTTTAAGTGGATCAGGGTAATCATTTAGCTGGACGACTCTGTCTTCTAGGCGCAATATCACCCGTTCGAGTTTACCACGGTCCTCTAATTCGGCATCGTATCTTATCACTTCAGTATTATGCTTAGACACTTTCAGTGTACTAAAGCTGTCAGGTAGTATCATCTTGCGGAGCTTTTCCATAAGCTCCCAGTTGGATAAAGCCTTGCCATGTACCTTGTGAAGGGGGAGCTGAACAGAAATATTAAGCTTGGCATAGGATTTTAAGTACAAACGCTGCGGCAAGTACAGAGCCACCGCGTCTGAGGTATCCCTACATACTTGGATATTCATAATGACCTAACCTACGCTAACTATATAACAATACACAAGAACTAGTAAACTTAATATAGCAAAATTTATGGAATGAGCAATGAAATGAATAATCCCTACACCCCTATTACACATGTAATAGAAAATATACTAGAAAGTAAAAGTAAAAATTAAATTGTAAAAAAGATGACCAAGGCATTGTTCAGACAGAGCTCCCATTGTTGGTAAATCCCAAAAGTCAATGATATAATCTAATATGTCTCGAAATTTTCACTGATAACACAAGTTTCACTGTATTTATTTCATAAAAGGCATTTTATTTTCAATTGAAACAAATCGACAAAGCGATCCGCTTCCACCATTTAATCTCTAATATTCCAAAAACGTTTGACGTCTAAATTAAAGAAATATAACATTAATAGGTTTTGTCTCTTTCACTCGTATAGAAAAGTAACCAAAAATCATTACATACACCATCTCATTCTAACAATAATACGGATTGTCATGTGATTGTCAAAATATGGAACACGAGATCGACGTAACAAAACAAACCGCGAAACTAAACTTTAGATCTGTCAGGAGGTTAAACTACTCTCGCGCCGATAGAATAAGAACTAAAATCGCTTAAGTACTATATTATTGATCACCACAGACAAATATGAAATAATAAAATCAAAGCCGATCTTCATCCACTTTTTGTGAGAACTTGGCATGGACGTAATATACAAACAGGATTGAAAAATACTAAAATACTCTCCAAAAATGTTATCATACAAAAATAAACCATAAGTAATGCACATTAGGGTTTACTTTTGTACGTTATCTTAGCCGAGGCAAAACGAGCCGAGAGAGATAGCCCGAACCGAGGCCGTTTGTCCCTTTTCCTCAATTGCCAAAAGATAAAAATGTTAAAGATGGTAGAAAATATTTCACCACAACAAGTAAAATATATTACGTATAAATATTTTTTTGCTATTAAACTAATTTTAAATCATTTTATTTTGTAGGTTTACATCTGTACATAATAATAAATAATTGTATTTAAGTAAAATAATCAAAATAATATGATTGTTTGGTAGCTATCATAAAATTATTCTGGTAGCACTGAAATCTGACATCAATGGTGTCATGGCGACATGGCGGCTTTTTCTGTTGTTTTGTGGAAACGCATAACGCATTTTAAGTTTTAGCTACGGTTTTTTATACTTTTCATCGTGAAAATGGAGATTTTTTTTAAAGTTTTTTTAGTTTCTGCCTAAAGCAGAAACTAAATAAAACGATTTTGTTTAGCCGTGTTTAATTTTAATAAATACCTACTTTGTCAAGCACATTGAGTTTTATTTCCCTTTGCTTTATTTTAATTCCCAAATAACAGCTCTGTAGAGCAAACTGAAAATAGAGCAAGGGGAAAAGCCATGGTCCCGGAACGAAACTCTGCATGCACCCTTGCCTATTCATACGTAATATTTGATGATTCGACACAGAACGTAACTCAAAAATTAATCATAACTTTTCTCAAAAACATGGGTATACACGGCTACACATCAAGCTATACATTTCCAGTATAAACTGATCTCGCATTGTATAGGATTTCCGTACAATGAGAGGTCAGCTAATTGGAAATTTATATCTTGATTAACCGTGCGTACACGATTCAACACCCACATAGAACATAACAATTTCAGTTTCAAATAATGGGTTTTCGTGAAAAAGTATCTTGATATCTATAGTTTTTCATTATGGTTTTATGTCTTCTTTTTTCCATAAATTATTATTTCACTATTTTAAGGAACATAATGTTCATATTTTTGTAATACAAACAATAATTTGAAATCACCTAGTGTCAAAACGCCACAAACAGACAAAATTGGAGGAACTTTGCAATGCAGCGGTTGTGCGCGAAAGGGACTAACCATGACCACGACCACTCTGCCAAGAGTGCACGACTAGGAAGAAGAAGTGTCAACCGGACACAAATTATCTCTCAAATCAAACTTTCCTGCTTGTTATAAAAATGTTTGGTCACCCTATTAGAATGGGATAAACAGCCTCGGTATGCGTTATCTCCCTCTGCTCGCGTTTTTGGCCCAATAGCTCAATCCTGTTTGTATATTACATCCATGGAACTTGGTGAAACCGTAGGTACCGTATATTACCTATATACCGTATATTTTTTTTATACCACTAAGGTGGCAAACAAGCATACGGCCTGCCTAATGGTAAGCATACCGTAGCCTATGGACGCTTGCAAAGCCAGGGGTGTATCGCTCGCGCGTTGCCGACCCTGAAGAAATCTCTTCACCTTCATCACACCCTTTTTGAAGAACCCCATGCTGTACTCCATTGGGAAAACCACGGCGGCCGGGAGTTCATCCCACAGACCGAGCGTCAAAGTCAAAGTCAAAGCCATTTATTCAATTTAGGCCGCAGAAGGGCACTTATGAAAGTCACATTTACTGAAGTTACCACCGGTTCGGACGGAACTCGGCCTTCAACTCAGAAGAATCCGGCAAGAAACTCGTCCGCGGAAGAAAACTCCTTTGAGCCCGCACAGTTCGAAACAATT
Organism: Polyploca ridens; assembly: GCA_951394255.1. Lineage (NCBI taxonomy): Eukaryota > Metazoa > Arthropoda > Insecta > Lepidoptera > Drepanidae > Polyploca > Polyploca ridens. Next base: position 2,283,061 of record OX596259.1, on the reverse strand, counting down.
CTGGTTTGAATGTTTGAGGATGCTTCCACGTCGATGTCGAGAGTTGCGATGGCGGAAGGTAGCCGTTTGGCATCAAGTCGAACAATTCCTTAGAATACTCCGTTGTAGTACAAGGCGGTAGAATACACATAAGGAGGCAAAGTCTACTATTGAAAATTCTGAGGCAAAGTATAGCGGTTAGGCGGCAGCGACTTAGATCGACTAGCTGCCATGCCAAAGCTGCCCCCCTAGACAAGATGGTTATCAATGGCGGCGTAAGGCGTGGGCGACGTGGGCCACCGCCTACGGCCTCGAGACCCAGGGGGCCTCGCGCCAGGAAAATTTATGCATTACTTAAAAACCGCGAACGCGCCAAAAAAATTTCCCACATAAAATTTAAGTCTTACGCCGCCACTGATGGTTATCGACAATCATCATCGTTTTTATAGTAAACGATCAACCTTTGTATGGGATTGACATAAGAGATTGTTAAATATCACGTGATGACGATTGTCGCAGGGCTGGTGTGTAGACGTGAATATTAGCAGCGATGTCGCTAGCGATGCGCCAAACGAATCGCTGCAAATCGGAAAAGTCGCCAGCGATATCGCTGCTGTGTATAGTACCTGCTGTGTATAGATTTTTAATGGCGGAAATAGGCAAATAATCTAATCTAATAATATATATAAAATGCTTTTGTGGGTACGTAAATACGCAGTTTTCTCAATCACCACCAACCCCAATCAACTTCCCGCTGGGGTGGTAAATACCCCTTGGTCTCCAGGTGGTAGTAAGGGAGTCTGGTCGCGGTGGGTGGAAGGGGGTGGTTGTGGGTGGCGAAAATGTTAAAACATATATTGCTGTCCTTTTCTAACGCATGAGGACTTCTGAAAAGATCTCAAAATTTCTGGAATGGAAAGTTCCAAAATGTGTAAAACGGTTATAATCGATCTGGAATGTTCTAGAAAGTTCAACAAATATCTGGAATGATCTAGAAAATTCTAGAGTGAATGCAAACTATTATAATCGATATAGAATGTTTGAGAAAGTCCTATAAATTTTCTGGCTTCATCTAGAAAGTTCCAAAATGTCTAAAACTGTTACTATCGAGTTAGGATGTTCGAGAACGTTCTAGAAATTTCTGGAATGATCTGGAAAGTTCCAAAATGAGTGCAATTGATTATAATCGATTTAGAATGATCGAAAAAGATCTAGAAATTTTCCGAATGATCTGGAACGTTCCAAAATGAGTGCAATTGATTATGATCGATTTAGAATGTTCGAGAAAGTTCTAGAAAATTCTTAAATGAGTACAATTTATTAGAAGCGATTTGAAATGTTCGAGACAGTTCTAGAAATTTCTAGAATGATCTAGAAAATTCCAAAATGTGTAAAACCGTTATAATTGATCTGGAATGTTCTAGAAAGCACCAAATTGAGTGCAATTTATTATGATCGATCTAGAATGATTGAGAAAGTTCTAGAAATTTTCCGAGTGATCTGGAAAGTTCCAAAATGAGTGCAATTTATTATAAACGATTTAAAATGTTCGAGAAAGTTCTAAATATTTCTAGAATGATCTATAAAATTCTAAAATGAGTTCAATTTATTATAAGCGATTTAAAATGTTCTAGAAAGCTCTATTTTTTTTTTGGATTAATCTGGAAAGTTCCAAAATGTGTACGAGTGTTATTATTGATCTATAAAAACCAAATCGAAGTGATGTACATCTAAATATTCTAGAGTGATCTGGTACTGAAAATTTCGGTATATAAATCGAAATTCAGTGACTTTAAGTCAGTTTAATTGTGATTGCAGTCGAGTAAAAAAAAGAACAAACTATTTGAATGTTCTGGAAAGTCTTTCAATATCGAAAATAGATATCTATAATATGTTAAAAAATGTATCCTTATATATTTTTTATACCATTAAACATGCGATGTATTTTAACCCGAGCAACGCCGGGATTCGCTGCTAGTAATATATATAAAATGCTTTTGTGGGTACGTAAATACGCAGTTTTCTCAATCACCACAAACCCCAATCAACTTCCCGTTGGTGTGGTAAATACCCCTTGGTCTCCAGGTGGTAGTAAGGGAGTTTGGTCGCGGTGGGTGGAAGGGGGTGGTTGTGGGTGGCGAAAATGTTAAAACATATATTGCTGTCCTTTTCTAACGCATGAGGACTTCTGAAAAGATCTCAAAATTTCTGGAATGGCAAGTTCCAAAATGTGTAAAACGGTTATAATCGATCTGGAATGTTCTAGAAAGTTCAACAAATATCTGGAATGATCTAGAAAATTCTAGAGTGAATGCAAACTATTATAATCGATATAGCATGTTTTGAGAAAGTTCTACAAATTTCTGGCTTCATCGTGAATGTTCCAAAATGTCCGAAACTGTTATGATCGATTTAGAATGATCGAGAATGTTCTAGAAATTTTCCGAATGATCTGGAAAGTTCCAAAATGAGTGCAACTGATTATGATCGATTTAGAATGTTCGAGAAATTTCTTGAATGATCTAGAAAGTTCCAAAATGAGTAAAACGGTTATAATTGATCTGGCTTCATCTAGAAAGTTCCAAAATGTCGAAAACTGTTATTATCGAGTTAGAATGTTCAAGAACGTTCTAGAAATTTTCCGAATGATCTGGAAAGTTACAAAATTAGTGCAATTGATTATGATCGATTTAGAATGTTCGAGAAATTTCTTGAATGATCTAGAAAGTTCCAAAATGAGTAAAACGGTTATATATTATCTGGAGTGTTTTAGAAAGTTCAACAAATATCTGAAATGATCTAGAAAATTCTAGAATGAATGCAAACTATTATAATCGATATAGAATGTTTGAGAAATTTCTACAAATTTCTGGCTTCATCTAGAAAGTTCCAAAATGTTCCAAAACTATTATTATCGAGTTAGAATATTCGAGAACGTTCTAGAAATTTTCCGAATTATCTGGAAAGTTCATAAATGAGTGCAATTTATTATGATCGAGAATTTTTGGATTGGTCTGGAAAGTTCCAAAATGTGTACGAGTGTTATTATTGATCTATAAAAACCAAATCGAAGTGATGTACATCTAAATATTCTAGAGTGATCTGGTACTGGAAATTTCGGTATATAAATCGAAATTCAGTGACTTTTCGTCAGTACAATTGTGATTGCAGTCGAGTAAAAAAAGAACAAACTATTTGAATGTTCTGGAAAGTCTCTCAATATCGAAAATAGAAATCTATAATATGTTAAAAAATGTATCCTTATATATTTTTTATACCATTAAACATGCGATGTATTTTAACCCGAGCAACGCCGGGTTTCGCTGCTAGTAATGAAATAATTTTGAAAATCATTCGGTTCTTGTTGTGCTAAGGCGATTACACTTGGGATCCGCACCCACGCGCGGGTGTGGGGCGAGACGGATGTAGGCGCGTGATGTGTATGAACGCGCGTGGATGCATTTTCTGTGTGTTGGACTATGCGTCTTTTCTATACAAACGGAGATACTTACAACCAACGTTAAGAGACGCATTGCGTGGTGCGTGGCAGTGTGTTAGAATAACAGGAATAACTATTTAAAACTCAATAGTAATTATAATCACAAAGGTCTCATGGCATAGGCGATTACTAAATAATACAATCTTTAAAAAGTATACTTTTATTTTCTTGAATACAGAATCCTCACAAACGACACTGCATTTGATTTATTCTGAAGGGCTATTGCGTTAAACTGCAATTTACAAGTTACCAAGTATAACCTAACACTTATAGCTATTATAAATAATTTTGCATAAAATTTACACAGCTCTGCGTTAATTATAGTAATAATATAAAAAGTTTTATGATATTTTCTCTATATTTTTCAAGGCTCAACTACAAAGGCCTTACTAATTTCACTTTACATTCGTAAATAATCTAGAAATAGTGAAGCTTCCGGCTTTAACATTGCCCTTAGTGATGACAACTAGGATTTCATTATTACAATTCTCGTGCAATACCACCACCCCTATTATGTATTAATACTTATCAATTCACATACACCTTAGAACATTGATTTTTTTTAAGGTATATTATTTGTGTATGCATGCTTTTAGATCAAATCAAGTATATAAATCTGGAAGAACTTAAATAGTTTTAGTCACAGACTACGTCGGACATATTCTCGCGAACAAAAAACAGTCTATGGAGTCGGCCACCTCTCACGCACACATTATTCCGCGGGAAACTAGACTGTCGGCGTTTACACAGAGCCGATTATCCGCGCTCAACTAATGTGTGGATATGTGCGGTGCCGGCTTGTACGTACAGCGTGGTGTCCGACTTGAGTGACACAGTTTTTTGTTAGCGAGAATATATCCGACTTTTTTTAACATCCTTGGTTTTAGTATGAAGCGTCATTCAATTTTAAAGATTAGTCTGGACAGTATAATCAGCTTTTAATTGATGTTTTGTAATCTCTAGTCATAATATGAATTATGGTGGTAATCAATATACTATTATGTGTGATCTTTATGGAATGGTAACATTTATTTATATACAAAATGTCACTAGCATTTTATGAAACTAATTTTTGATTTCTACAGTCAGGAACATTGATGAAACCATAAACAACAGATTTAGATCAAGAATGTTATATAGATAATATATATTATGATTCTTGATTCAGATTGACAAAAAATGTACGCTATAAAAATCAATTATTTGAAAAGAATAGGTGTTTTGTAAATGTGTGGTCTGCAAAAACCTAACAAATTCGTAGATCAGGAATAGTTTAAACCTACAGATGTTTTGAATTTTAGATCTCTTTAGCTACTAGTGTTGCTGACCATACAAAGACATTTTAAAATGATCTCCTTGCTCTGCTCCCAATCGTTTGAGGTCAGCAAAAATAGTACGAAAAATATTAATATATCAAATCATTATAATTTTGCTAACTTACAAATGAAATCCCAATATTATCAATATACCTATCTATAGGAACTAATATATCATATTTCCTGATGGAAATGTTATTGTTTGTTTTTTTTATGTCACTGGAATGGCCAAGAACAAATATCAATATTAATTCATGCAAAACTATGTACTAGATTTTTGTTCTTAGCCAAAATATTATTACCATCCGAAAAAAGGCAACTGTCATTATAAAATTTGAGCTAAATAAAAGAGGCAAGAAATCTGCCATGTTATACAATACTTTGTATGTATGTATCTTCATGACAAAGGTCAAAAAGTCGTTTTTTACTAAGGTTATCATATTCCCTCCAACTTAGTTTTTAACTCAGACCAAATAAAAAATAAAGACGAAGCACCGAGAACATTAAACAAGCTAATACGGATTTTTCGTTATTTTGTATACATACCTACACAACACAATGAAACTAAAACATTAAACATGTGGGTGGAGGTACACACATGTGCAAAACCAGTCTATGTTTTATGTTTTATCTGCGAGCTCCATCTCATCTTTTTGCTTATTCTGAGGAATTAGATGCCTAAAATCATATTGCATCATCATTAGAACTATATCTTTGTACAAATAAATTATTTACATTATAACGGTCATCATTTTCAGTACTTATAATAATTTTGCTAGAAATGTGACCTAACTTTGTGAAAATGCTATCTCTATATTGTGATGATTATATTACATGTTCCTAAGCGTTTTACTATGCAATTGAAGCAATACTTTTTATTTAATATAAAATAATACTTATTTTCCAGTGATACACTAAAATGCTAAGAATTATTTTATAGCACATTTATACAAATTAAATGTATTGCTTAAAGGACAGAGGCTGCATTAATGCAGTAATTATTCGTTCCTAATGTATGTACATGTCGTATACGCAAAAGAAAACTTAAAAAGTAATTTAAAACATTCACACATGCAACAGAAAACATATATCAACTAAAAATATACTCTCGCAACTCTTGATACGCGAAATTATAAAATAAAATGTTCAGTCTTCTATTAAATAGTACATAATAGATCGTTATAAGTTAGATCTCTCGATTTACAGTAATAGTATCAAACAATTTGTACAACATAACGGAAAATTGACGATACTTTATATACACTAGATAACTTGCATAGTAAAGTCTCTATGTAATCACTGGTGCCGAATTGTTCACTTACAGTTCATATTGTTAATCACTTCATACAGTCCAAATTAAGATTAAATCACAATTAATTATTGCTTATCACTGTCCACTGCCAATCAATAAGGAGCCGAACACCGTCGACAAGAAACCATTCATATGATAATCATGACGAAACTTGAGGGCAGGCAAATTTCGTCATGAGCATCACAGAAATGTCCATGATTTTCATCTGCTGGTTTCATTTCCACAGCATGTTCAACGATCTAAGTTAGCTCTATCCAATAGCGTAGCTTGCCCTACTAGGACCCTTTATCAGTTTGTTGGAGAGCCCTTCTGACTGCAGAGAAGCCCAAATGGAGAATTTTTGCAGGGCCCCTGTAGCCCGAGGGCCTATCTTTGATACGGCGGTAGCTACGCCTCTGGCTCCATCTCAACATCCTCTTTTATTCTTCTATGATTAGGGTGGCAGCTTTGCAATTATTTACTTGACAGCGAGGAGGTAGGGTTCAGTTTGCCCTGGCCCGTTTAGCATGAGGTGCAGCAGAATGTGCCGGTCTCGGGGGCTGATGGGGCGGTTCATCACCGGCCAGGCCTGACCGAAGCATGTATTTAAACTGTATCATATGCTGCATCACGTCCCGGATCTGAACCAACGCGAGCCCGTTCTCACCGGCCGCTGCCGATTTGCACTTGCCGGAGTTGCGTAGTACTTGTAGTTGCGTCCTGTTGGTGCAATAAGTTGGGTTAGTCACTTTTTAGTCAATTATAGTGTAGGTGTGGTGTAGTTGTAGTGTAGGTGTAGCGCAGGGAAACAATTCTCACCCATTCGAAATTAATTGTTCAATCGAAAAAAGTCCGAATTCGAATTTTTTCGAATTTAATTGTAATACAGATGTAGTGTAGTTAGAATAGAATAGTATTTATTTGTCTGAAACATGGTTCAAAATTGGTGTAGAACACAGGGCTCTTTTTTTTTTTTTTACTGTTTATAGACCTGTGTTTGACCGCAATCTCACCATGGTAAGTGATGATGCAGCCGAAGGTGGTAAGCACACAAAGCCTAGAAAGGAACTGGCTCTCAAGTGCAGCTATCGGAACACACCGAAAGGTGCTTGGCGACAGATTTTCAACTTGAGGGTGGTAAGCCAGCCAGGCGGGTACTACAAAGTACCCTACCACCGTGCCATGGTTTCCTCACGATGTTTTCCTTCACCGAAAGCTCAAGCCCATTGTAGGATTCGAACCCGGGACCGACGTCACTACCACTGAGCTATCATCGCCTCATGGTACAAAATTGGTGTAGTACAATGTAGGTACTAACTAATAGGTTAGGTGTAGAATACTAACGAGTTGGGTCTGTAGAGCGTGAGGCCAAGCGCGTCTAGCATGGCGCGGCAGGTGGTGAGCGAGACGCGCGGGAAGAAGTGGCTCGCCAGGTCCGGCAGCGTCATCAGCAGCTCCGTGTACTGGTACGGCTTGGCGTTGATGCACGGCACCATCATGTTCTCCACTAGAGCTTTCTGAACCTGACCATTATAACATTCATTAGTTTCTTATGTTGCAAACCTGCTCAAGACAGGGTACTGTTCATCGAGGAGGCGAACTATTGCCGAGAAGACAGTCTCTACAAGACTTATCGCCATCTCAGAGGCCATAAAATGGTGCTGGGATGAGCTCCTGGAGGGACTCAACGAGGATCCTTGGGGACGCCCAAATAAAATGGTCCTTGGTAAACTCAGACCACGACGGAGACCTTTGATCCGAACCTGCTGGGTTGAGTAGTGAATACTCTTAACGGCGGGGCGGTGAAGTCAAAAAAATCAAAATCAAATAGTCATTTATTCAGTTTAGGCTCTAGTAAGGCGTTATGAACGTTAAATTGGTACATTCAGTTGAATTTACCACCGGTTCGGAATACTGAGAAGACTCCGGCAAGAAACTCAGTTTCTTAGTTCCTCAGTTCCCCGGACTTCGTGGGAGTGGAAAAACAAGATGGGGTGAAAGTAAAGGAGCTAGATCAAGTCGTTAGTTACAATTACAACCACTGATTTTACTTTATTGTGGTCTAGAAATCTCTCTATTTCCACTCATATACGTATAACGATTTTGTCCAAAATAATCAAATGCATTGCCTAAATATGTTTTTGATAAATAAAGCTCACCTTATACGGCGTATGGCTGCCAGTTGTATTGATGTCTGGTATGGGCGTAAGCCTTTTGCGACTGTCCACGGAGTGAGAGGTTGAGTGGCCATTCATTGTTCCACTCACCTGAGGGGGAACACTGAAAACGAATATGTACTTTAATACTTGATATATAAGGTTATAATTACAACAATTTTTTGTAAAAAAAATAATGAAAAAGCACGATAATTACAGTGTCACGACAATGGCGAATGGACGATACTAGCATTTATGTAAAAACAACCATTGTTTTTATTTTTACATCTATGTAAAATCCTTTACAAAATGTACCTAACTATACAAATCTCATGCATTGATCAACTATGTAAAATTGAAAATGAGGAGATCAGCCTTGAAACGATTCGCTTTAGTCAAAATAATACAGTAATTATACTCAGGCTGTTCTTATAGACATTGACTAGGATAAAATGTGATGAAAACATGCTCACTTCATAGTTGACGTGTTGGCTGAACTCCTCACGAGAGGTGGAGGGGGTTGCTGACCCATCGCCATTGTTATTGCACTGTTCGGAAACTGAAATAAACGATAAAACAAACATATTTCACGTGGCACTGGGGAAAAATCATAAAAATTCGCATACAAAAGCATAAAAGTGCCTTGGGAATAGGATTGCCATCTCTAAAATTTTGCTATCAGGACAAGACGCGTGAATACCCCAGACAAATCCGGGGAAACCCTGACGGATGGCAACCCTACTTAGGAAGAAATCTTGTAATGAGACAGCAAGAAAATATTATGGATCTTTATTCATGGTCAGTGTGAAGATATGAACTCATTTTAGGGAGTAACTTATAAAATGCAAAAAAAAAATACCAACATTGATCGAGAATCGTGTACGAAAAGGGTGTAACTCATAAAATGGCATTTTTTTAACACAACCGACAATGTCGTGTCGTAATAAGATTAATTTTATTTCTCATAAATATGAAATAACATGATATTATGAAACAAAGAATATTTTTTTATTTGTAACTAGGCAGGTACATTTAACTGTGGGAGACAGGAGCTCAAACTAGGTTTCCCTGTGCTATGGGTCTCCTGGCTCCCCCTCTTGGTAGGATCTAGTTATACAGTTAGTTCAATATATTTAAAATGAGAGGAACCAACTTCCTAAAGTATGACGTTTTATATTTGGTCAAAGGTCTAACATTTTCAATAATTGTTAACCGACTTCAAAAAAAGGAGGAGGTTCTCAATTCGGTTGTATTTTTTTATTGTTATGTTTGTTACCTCATAACTCCTTCATTTACTTCCCGTTTGGTCCCATTGTCATCAGATCAGGATTTGATTACTTCTTAGTGTACTTTGAAGTCGGTTTAAGTTTTTTGTAAAACAGTCCAATTATTTCTATGAAGTCGGTTGGAACCAAAGAATTCAAAAAAAGTTTAAAGATAATTAGTATAGTATAGCATTGAATGTTTAGGTTACCTGTACATTTCGTTGGTGTTGCGACCGATGTTGCGGCAAGGATGCGGCAGCAGCGGCGATGGCCACGTTATTGTAGCGCGCGGCCGCCGCGGCCTGCGCCTGCGCCTGGGCGGCTACTTGTGCCTACACACCAACGTCATTCTTATCACTGTGTCCTTATGACTCAAATTAGTGGAAACTTTGAATAAACAACTATTGTCATGTGTTTTTTGTGTTTGTTTTTGTTAGTAGAATAATTCCATATGAATAATGAATATTTACGTCAATAAAGCATATGTAAACAGTTTGCAATATTAATAACAGTTCTATAATACTTTGTTACTCTTCTGAATGAAATCTTACGCCAAAAATTTTCTTTTCATAAAAAATACACTTCATCTTGTATCGCTTTTACTCCAGTCTGCTTTTCAAATTAACACAGAAAACTTGTCTATTGGGTTAGATCTGTTAGGTTGGCAAGATTTGTGTTCCAGCATTGTTTTAATTTGTAGTCACTATATTTTTGTTTGATACTGTGTCACATATTCTCCCATCTTATACGGTGAGTATATAATATAGGTAATTGTATGCCTTAATCATTCAACTCAATACTGAAACAAAACGTATGCACACCTGAGCAAGCCTAAGCACTTGCTGCGTCTGCACTTGCGTCAACGTCTCCGGAAGATTCCGCCAGCCATTAGCCAGTGCCTGGACAGCGGCTGCTGATAGTCCAGCATGTGGGATCTGCATGGCAGCAGATCCAGGGGAATGCCTCTGAGCCGTGGGTCTTCGGCCGCGGTTTGAAGCATTGTTGACAGCGCTTAGGCTGACACCTCCAGAACCCACTCCTACCCCTCCGACCCCCGGTGGTGGTGCCGGTGGCGCTCTGGTCCATTGACCACCACCTAATACTGATCCTGTGGAACAAAAATATAATTTGTTAGATGGTAATAGTAAAAGGGGATGGTTATATCATACGTCGGATAAAAAGGTCGAAAGGAAGTAGCGTAATTATTGCGCCGTCTCCAAATAACTGAGAACAGGACAGGTAGATAATGATAATCATAAAAATAATAACATCGTTGCATAGTAATAATTGACGAAATACAAAAATTAAAAATAATTTGCAAGTTTTTTTTTGATTTGCGTAAGGTTCTATTAATAAAGGATTTAAAAATACCATTGCGTATGTTTTGTAAAACAGTTTTTCCATTTAAAATAGTCTTCGAACTACTACTACTCACAATTTTAACTCATACTAAACTAAGATAGCAAACAAGAATACGGTCCGCCTAATCATAAGTGGTTACCGCAACTTATATACGCTTGCAACACCAGGGATATCAATTGTACCAAAATATTTAAAGTTTGTTACAAAGTGGGTCATGTCACGTTTTGGTCTTCTGAATCTGTACAAAGTAAAAAGAAGTTAACAACTTTTAAGATGAATGGTGAATGGAAAACAAAAAACAAAAGAAAACCTTGATAAACTTTGCCTTAGCCTAATAATTGTTGTTTTTGAGAAGGCTTCATTTTTAGGAGTCTACCTACTCTATTAAACTTAAGAAATCTTTTAGTACACTACAGCACCCCAATCACCTTGGTAAGCTATTGGTACAAATTGTCTGAACTTGTCCTCCTTTGGAACCTTGACATGCTTTTCGGCTCATTTGCAATTTATACCAGACATGAGTTAACAACATTTTTACTTTAGAAGTGGGATTGTTTTTGTGGATTGTTTTCCCCCTGTCGCTAGCAATGACAGTTGTTAATGCGATCTAGCTACCACCACCCGCGACGTTGTCCACAAAATGTATCTATTTATTACAAACGATTCGCCACGAATTCCGCCATTATCATAGACCACGATACCACATTTTGAGCTGCTCTGTATTTCATCATATTAATTTTTAAAGGAACTTCGTCATTTTTAACGACACACGTCGATGCGACGTCCCCGTGGACGGAAAGCAGAATGTGAATAAAATTACGCTTTGAAAGTTTCTTCAAAGTCCTTTTAGCTATGTTGATATGTACTGTACTGGGAAAATATCCTATCTAAAGAATAATCAGCATACTTTTGGACAACAACTCTTAAAGCGCGCCCACCCCCGCACAATTTGAACAACGCTTTATCTATCACTCATATAGTGTAAATATCATAATCCCACCAAATATTGGTATTACCTATATTTAAAATATTTCTTTTATAGATTACTCAATACAACTAAATAAGATTTCAGTATTTAGTTGATAGAACAAGAGCCACTTAAAAAAATCAATGCCTTGTCAGTCTTTTTGCTGCCTTTGTTTTCAGCTTCCTGATATGACATCATAATTTCTTTGATAAATTACTCAACAATATATTTCAGCAATCATTTATTTTTTATATTTGAGATGAAACTAGGGTTGCCAGTCGTACTATACATATTACAGTCAACTGAACTATATATTATAGAAAAATAATATATATTTTCATCACTAACTCAACTGTAGCGCTTTTTTATATGAACGCAGCATGGGGAATTGCAGAACAAACGGCATGAAAATTAAAGGCACTTATGTCGCAGCAACTTTCTGTCATTGTCAATTTGTTGATGAAAGAAATAGTGCATCTATTAATTTAATTGAAAATGAATTTGCTTTTTATATTGATCTAATTCTAAATTGCTCAGATTCCTGTTATAATAAAAAAAATATAGAGCATTGATGGCCAATGTGAAGAATAACAAAAAAATAGTACAATAATAAATACACATGGTAATAAAAAATACACATGGAAAAATAAATGTGCATATTTGATTTTTTTTGAAAAAATCTATTATATACTATATTTATTCTTAAAAACAGTGGCAACCTTATATGAAACATTGAAAACAATATAATGTATAGATTTTGATGAGATACTTTGGATACTTTTAAGTAACAATAAAAGTGAGTTATTTCCTACAAGTGTGACAAATAGTAATAATGTTAATATCTTTTCAGAACTTAATCATAAAGTAAGCTATTTTATTATATGCAAACAACCATGCAAATTAATACATGTCAAGGCAGTTTATGAAGGTTCAACATTTTTTTTTTTATAATGCCTTATTAATATATTTGTACATAGATAAAGCTAGGCAGAAATAAAGAAAACAACTTTATTACATTAGTTTTAAGCATTTATAGCATAGCAGCACAATTAAAAATAGAATTTTAATAAATTGCCTCATTTTTACAAAATTGCAGTTACTGCATTTTATGTTCCTGTATCAGATTGAGGTCATATTTTACTATTGACATAGGTAACTTAAAATGGCACCAAACTACATAATGTCATACAAAGTATTGCATTATCATGAGTGACCAAAATATAATGCAAATAAAATTCTCACCTTTCGCCGAGATCAGGAGCTGTGAGTCTACCACTTTGTTCGGCCAGTACTCTTCAAACTCCGTTCCAGGCGGGAAATAGCTTTTGATGTCCGACAAACTTATCACTGAGCAAGTCTCACTCGCAAACAGTTCATTCCTTATTCCTTGCACCTTACAACAGAACTTCAGGTACGACAAGTCCCAGCCCTTCAATTGATCCGCTTTCAACTTCAAATTGTCAGTTTCACCCTCAAAGTAAAATAGAGGAACAAACTTCTGGTTGTCTCGCACCGTATATGGCACAACAGACTCCTTATTTATCCGTATAAAACCACATTTGTCTTTACTATTTGTTGTGCCTCGAAGCAATTTATTATAACATACATCTAGGAAATTGTAGAACTCATAGGCATCTGATAACCTAACAACTAAGTCCTTCTGAGTGAATGGCTCTCGGCCAAACTGTCCATCACAATGCCTGTTATTTATTTCATTCAATAACCGAGCTTCTATTTCCGTTATGTAGTAACTCCTGATGCAAGTGCAGGAGTAAATGTCTGCATGAAGGTAGTTCAGGTACTTGTTGAGGAGCTTTATTTCCACCATTCGGACGGCGACATACTTTTCGCCCGAACGGTAAATGTAGGGTATGTGGCATTTACCGAGCATATCCCAGCCGAAGTGGCCTTTCCAGCTCGCTTCGTCAGGTGCGGGGGTTTTCTTCTCTGCATCGGCAGCGGGGCGCTGGTCGGAAGCGTTCGCACCGGGTTTCCGAGTGAGGAAATTTAGGATGCCCATTTGGCCACCCGTACCCGGCTGCGGCGCCCCTAGCGACCCAGGCGGGGGTCGAGCCGCGGCGACCGACGCTGCCAACGCCTTCGCCTTGTTCGCCTCCACCATTTTGGCGGCCAACTCCCTGATCTCCGCCTCATCGGGCCGCTCGGTTTTTACCTTGACCATCGTTGTTTCTGTCATTTTAGCGTCCACGCGTAAGCTTCACAGAAATATCGTAATTGATGATGTCCCACACTTCACACTAATCGTCGGCTACATTCTGCTACACCACACTGATAGGTTTCAGTCAAAAACAGGAAAACAATCGCACTTCTCAGTGCGTAACATCGAATTATTTATCACTTCACAATTTGACAGATCAACGATGCGTTTGATCCACTATCAAAATACAATCAAATAAAATCACACACTTTTACACTGCGAGTCTATCATTCGAAGTCCATGTGCCGAGAGTCCTCCGTATCGACGGTCTAGCTGGAAAATAAGTTTCCGCAGTCTTGCCGACTGCAACTTTTGAAAAAATATTTTCGCGGCAAATTCATAACACAGTCGATAACTTGATGACACGCGTAAATTGATGTAGATTACTATAAAAATACTTTTCTCATTATACCACGCAGTGGTAGGTAAGGAATATGAAACCCAAATTTTGTGTTCAGGGAAATGCCCAATACCGTTGTGTAGTCTCGTGGGGAGTGCAAGTAATTCATGTACATTTTTCACCTTTTGGTGACTCAGCAACGAACAAAATGGCCGCCAACGAGGCTTTTCGGCCAATCAGGTGGCTGCAAGCGGTCAAACATAACTACAAAAAGTCCCGCCGATGACGTAGCATGCACTCCCCACGAGACTACAATCTCAAGGACTTTTCATTTTGTTCTATTTTCAAACAATCTATTTCGAAAAAAACGCTGAAATATACCAAGTAAACCGAAAAAGAAAATAACTATTTAAAAATTTCATGAAATCCATCTCAGAAACCTATATTTTTATGCTATTAAATGAATATCTTAATTTAATTTTATGAATGTACTCTGACAAAGTAATCTCTATTGGTAGTCTCGTGTCCGCAGTTTCACTGCGACTAAGGTGTTCTCATTCAACTAGCTATACAAAATTGAACCTTATCTCATACGGCATAGAGTATAAGCATTGAATAAATTTCAAGAATCTCCGCCTTACGTTCTGAGGGACACGAGACTAGTCGACGCGCGCATTCCACGAACATTAATCCCCTGCATGAGTGAACGAGATAGCAACATTTAAAAAGTAATGTCAAATGTTTAGGTATTTTACTATGAAACGTAAAGACAACGTAAGTAGGTATATAATGCAATTACAAGCTTACGTAAGCACTTCTAACCAACTTCTGTCTAACCTACTTTGTTAAGTAGGTACCTACACGTAATAAGTTCGTTTTGGTTTTGGACAATATTTTTTCTAGATAGTGGTTTTGGTAAGTTTTCCGATGTTGAACGTAGAGTGAAGATCCCATGTTGAACTATTTTCGTGTAGACCATAGATTATATTTTACTCAGCCAGATATGAGGATTTTCGTAAAATTCCAAAAGAGGCAACGAAAGCTCATGAGCGCTGTGTGACCGGTATCTGGATGGATACCGATGCTGTAAACAAGCTGTAAAATAGTATTATGAAAATAACTTGGTTCAAAATAAAATATTTACGTAAAGTCCGAGCTCGAGTCGACTCACACGTAAGGGGTTCCGTAGTAATGTTTGTTTCATACAGTATATTTCCGCAACGGCGCGGCAGGCGCCGCGGCGCGAAAGCTATGTTTTTAAGGTTCCGTACCTCAAAAGAAAAAGAAACGGAACTCTTATAGGATCACTTTGTTGTCCGTCTGTCTGTCCGTCCGTCTGTCAAGACCCTTTTTCTCAGGAACGCGTGGTGATATCATTCTCGTTGACCTAGAATTATGAAATTTGGCAAAAAGCAAGTTCATGTAGCACAAGTAAAGGAAGAAATCCGAAAACCGTAAATTCGTAGTTATATCACAAAAAAAACATAATCTGAATAAAGCAGCGAGCAGTCATTACTTCGGATAAAAGGGGAAAAATCTTTGAGACTCGATTCCTGCTCGATTCCCGTGATGAACGAACTATTTACATACCTACAAGTCTATACGGAACTCTGCCTCGGTACGCGAGTCGGACTCGCAGTAGGCCGGTTTTTTTTTATTTTAGATTGAATGCAAACATACGTATTGTATTTAATTATATTGCAGATTGAGCCTGAGAGATTAGTAAGTGTTTCTTTCATACATTTCTTTTTACTTTATTTCTTATTAGTACATACATCTGGCTGTCTGCGCTACTTAATTTATGATATTGGACGTCAGTAACGTAAAGAAGTGGTAATAAATGAAGAAAGAGCTTCTTTTATAGTTTTAGTAGAGAATACAATTTTAAGAGCCATTTTCACTATTAAGGTGGAACAAATACCTGCTTAAATAGTTTGTTTAGTGCCTTCTCAAACCAAGCTTGTTCCCAATGATTAGTGGTCGGTGCGTGTTCTTTTTCCGTGAATCACTTCTATTCGTCATCTTGGCCTATAAATGTTGTGTGTATGTCGAAATAAATGTTTTTTCTTCCTTTTCTTTTCTTTTATAAAATATAAAATTTTATCAATAAATAATTCTTAAGTGCACAAAATAAAAAACAACAACATATTTGTTGTAAATAAAGTTTGCTTAAAAAAAGTACCTAAAAAAAGAAACTACGCCACAGAAATCAGAATAAATAGGCGCAAAACATTACAATTCAATAAAGTAATAAAAGTATTTACAGAAAAATAAGAAATCTATCATGATTTTACTAACAACTGCTTAATATAACCACCTGCATACATTATTCGTATAAAATACCTCGGTCCAGGTATATAAAATGGCATATTTTTTTCTTTACGTAACCCTAAAAGTAGACATCTTCGTAAATCCTCCACCATTTTAACTTGACCTCTCATAGATAGAGCCCTTTATGAAAACGCAAATATAACGCAGGGGTCAAGTTAGTTTGGTATTTGGGTCAACGGGCTTAACTTAGCAGAAACTTCTACGTATTTTTGCCAGATCCGTTATTCGAACTTCGGAAGGACCTCATCCTGTCCATATGACTAGGTTTGACCCCAAAAGACCCCAAACTTTAACTCATGCTTTAACCTCGGTAAGACACGCATAATCACGCATTCCTCAAGCGATAGACTCTACCTATAACACCTCCCATGCCTCAACTCGACTGAATCGAAGGCTTTCTCATAGTCCACATACGCCATATTTCCATATTTTAACTGTAGTTACGTTAGTACTAAGTATTATTTGTTCTGTGCTGTAGTGTAGGTAGATGGTTTTCGGTAGGTACTTAACTAAGTAGGTAAGGTATCTATTTTTATCAGCATTATGAATGACGTCAACCAGATGTCGGTCGAAACGTTCTAAATTGACTAGATATAGAGAGAGACTGAAAAAGTGAGTAAACAAGATAAGCATTTATTTATCTCTTATGCAGATCACATGGTTGGTTCTTTATCCGCATTGCCTAGGCATCATAGCGACCCTTTTACATCCTTTTCCCTGCACTATAATCTATACCAGTGTTTTTCAATCTGTGAGTCGCGATCCCTAGGGGGGTCGCAAAACCTTAGTCGGGGGGTCGCCGGCAGAAGGAATAAAGCAAGGTATACTTCGCGCAAGCGGGGCGTCCAACTTACCTCTTACTTAGTTGCAAACCTCTCGCGGCTTCTTGCAGACTAATAAGTAAAGGTATCAAAATAAAGAAAATCATTATCGTAGTCTTTTAATTTATAAATTCTTTGTCTATCTGACAAGGGGGTCGCCAGAATTTTTGAACCTGTAAGGGGGTCGCGCGCGAAATCAATACGATTGAAAAACACTGATCTATATTATTTCATCATCATATTAGCCTAAGGATGTCAACTGCTGAACACAGGTCTCCCCCATCGACTTCCACTTTGAACGGTTATGGGCCGCTTGCATCCAGCAGCGCCCAGCGAGTAGCGAGCGATGGACGTTGTCCCGCTCGGCGCTTTCCAGTACGTGGTCGCCACTCGAGAACCTTTCTTCCCCATCGGTTATCGGCTCTTCGAGCGATGTGGCCTGCTCATTGCCACTTAAGCTTACTAACTCTACGAGCTATTGTCGTCGTTTTCGTTCTCCTACGAATGTCCACATTTCGGATCCTGTTACGTACCTACTGAAATTCGGAGGATAGCTTGTTCCATAGCTCGCTGACTGACTCCCGAGCTTATTTATGCGACCTGCAGTAAAAGAACACATCTCTGTTCGTATGTCATCACTGGTAACACGCACTAGCGGAATATGATGAGCATTAGACATAATTTTTGTCTTGTCCATATTCATTTTGAGGCCTACCTGTTGGGAAGCTCTGTTGAGGTCATTGAGGATGATGTTTAAAGCTTCCAGCGATTCCGCCATTATGTCTATATCGTCGGCAAATTGTAGTTGAGTGATGTGTGTTCGTTCACCATTGATATTGATGCCATATCCCTTCTAATCCAAGAGCTAACTTAGCTTAACCACCCAGATCGTCAGTCCAGCATTTGCTGTCCAGTTATGTGGTCGCCACTCGAGATCCTTTCTTCATCAGAACTTCGAGTGATGTGGCCTGCCCATTGCCACTTCAACGTACTGAATCTACGAGCTATATCTGTCGCTTTTGTCCTTCGACTGTCCTCCTTTTGGATCCTATCGCGCAGAGATATTCCGAGCATAAGTATATACAGCATAACATGTACTACAGTCATGAAGCTGGATATTTGCTTCATGACTTCAGTACATACCATACTATGAATACTTACCTACCTACCCGGACCTATAATACCGGAAATACTAATGTCGGGGTCACGTGTCTTTACTCGACATAAAGATATATTCCTTATCTGTTCATTAGCAAAGCAATTTATCCTATAAGGTGAGCATCTTGGTACCTAC
Source organism: Polyploca ridens (assembly GCA_951394255.1). NCBI lineage: Eukaryota > Metazoa > Arthropoda > Insecta > Lepidoptera > Drepanidae > Polyploca > Polyploca ridens. The sequence goes on along the minus strand of OX596259.1, from coordinate 2,264,222 downwards.
CTACCTATATGCAAGCAAAGACAACTAAGTCTTTTACACTAACTAAGTATGTAGAACCTAAAATAATGTCTAAACATGGTCTAAACCTACATGATGCTGTACCTCATCTTAATTAAGGGAAACAGGTGTTCACCAGATGTCCTTCCATTGACCGAGTTGTTTAATTGAAGAATTGACACCGATGACTCAACATACAATCTTTTGAATGCCATGGAACCCATATTAGGATTATGGACCAAAATGTATTGCACCACTCTGAGATACATTAATAAACGCGGATCAATCAATCTTGTTACCTACAATTATTAGATATGTCTGTGCGTGCAGTAAATAGAGACTAATTAAAATTCATCATCTAACTCAGCGTTTGTCAACTTATACGACTTATACCTACGAACCACCATTTTTCCAGCGAGCTGGCTCGCTGTATTTTTCCCTTATTGTTTCCCTTTAAAATTGAAAATAAGAATAATAATGAAATATAATTTTAATTATTGTGATGGATGCGCTCGCTTTTCGCGAATACAAACTTACAATTTTAGGAGGAATTTTGGACATAGATCGGGAGATACTTGCGCAAATTTCCTGGTCATTTGTACCAGTATGGTGACCCTTTAGGGGTCTAATTACGTAATTCTTGCCGGAGTCTTCTCAGTTCAAGTTGTATTTGGAACCGGTGTAGAGCCATTTGTTAACGTTCATAAGTGCCTTATCAGGGCCTAAATTGAATAAATGAATTGAATTAATGACGAAAAGGAAAATTATGGTCATAGCGCTGGTACCGCTAGTGTCGAACGATTTGTTCCACAACGTTTTTGTATTTTCCTATAGCCGATGAAAAGAAATAGACGGTTGTGCGTATTAAAATAAAATTTTGGAATTTCGGATAAGGCGTTCGTCGTGATAAATTCATACAAAAGAGGAAAACATTCAAAGATATTTGATCTCAAGCAAGTTTTCATCAAGCCACCATTACGTAAATCTTGTCGCGAACCCCCTGCCGTCGAATGGCGAACCCCTAGAGCTTCGCGTACCCCACTTTGAGAAACCCTGCCCTAGTGCTACTACTAACTGACGTTGATCCTGCTCTACACTAGGTGATTTACCTGAATACGTAAAATTGTAGCTTTAAATCTCGTGAGTCGCGAATAATTCTCGATATATCTACTTATATGTGCCACAGGCAAGGTAGGTAAGGGGTCAGACTAGACAACCTTGAATTAGATACAGACTATTGATATTTGTTCATAAATCGTATAGAAAGAGCCGAAACGAACGAGTAGGTACATATACAATAGGTACGAGTACCTACATAAAATGGTAAACATACAATGGTAGATTCCCTTGGGTCGTTAGAGTTTTATTGATTACCTACTTATTAAAGAAAATAATCAAAGCGTAGGTAATATTAGTTCGCTTGTATGAAGTGCCTAGGGTGTGCCTTGAGCTAGTTCTTCCCTCGCTGACTGAGCGCGATACGCATTTGCTTCCTCTCGTCTGGTGAAAAGCCAAGGAATATACTACTCTTTACCGAAAGCCCTGAGCTTAAACTATATATTCCTACTGGATTACTGGAACCTGTGGTTGTCGGAATCGCGAAATGTCGATGTGGATTCCTTGACATACCTATGTTCTCAATCAAAATATCGATAAAAAAAACGAGAAATTGGCATTAATTATATGTATTTTAGTCGTTCAAACTAAGTAACTAGGTACCTATATGTATAATAAAAATAATAATAATTTCTTTATTTGCAAAAACATTATGGCAGACAATTCTGTATGTACGTGCATTTCGTTTAGCATTTTGCCCGTACCCATGCTCGCGGCCTGTACGTAGTAAGTACTCTAGTACAGTCACTCTATTATTATTTTATCTCTATGCCATCGTATTGTGGCATTGTCCCTATATGCCTCCTTCTTAGTTTTATGTTTGGAAACCAAATAGCTTTTTATCAATCAATTTCACGTAGCTAGTCAGCAGTCACCATGCAGGCACCGTCCATAATTATGTCATATTTTAGTAAAATGGTGGCCATTGTATGTACTAAAACTTTTCACGGACTTTTTGAGACAACTTGAAAAGTCACGATACACCTAATTCATTTTATTTCATTTTACTGGTGCACATGGATTGATCTTCATCGGACAAAACGCCACTGATATATTATGAAATGAAACCAAACTCTTAGATGTCTGAGAATGAAACTCAAAAATACACCAATTTAAGAAAATAAAACGAAAACGCAGCGTCACTTTGCAAGCTCCCGCCGAAAAGTCCAAAAATAAACTCATCTCTTAGAAATATAATATTGGCTAATATTCTATTACCTATGAACTACTACGGTCGCTAATCACTGAAATATTAGCCATATTGTTGCATATTGTTCTACGAAGGTAAAAGCCTCCTCAAAGTTCATTACCTTCGTAGTTTGAATAAAAATAAACAGCACCATTTTACATATGATTTTATTTTAATGATTCATCCACTGTGATCTGAAAATAAAAATATTGAATTGTACGTAATACAAAACGTAGTATAAAAATTCCTTGAATTAAAAATTATTTTATAACTCGCGATATTTAAATAATCAAGAGAATCATACAATAAATAAAAGAAAGAATAAATTATAGATCATAAAGCATAAACAAAACGCAAACGTCAAAATAAAGATGGCAGCGAGTTGGCGTCTTTTGTAAAACTAGACATTCTTCACGTATTTTTCTGAGTAAAATCCAATATCTTTGAATAATTTAATAATCATATGCTCAATTTTGTGTCTATTTAATTAGTTGTACATACTTATTGCAGTTTGTGTTACATTATAAAATGCTTTTCTAATAACCGAAATACCTATTTCGTGGATAGAAGTTCTAATATTTTATAGCTCTATCGTGTATGTACCGCGAATCTACGAATATTTGTTTGTTTTAAAAATGCAATAAACAATTAATTTATAACATGGAGGAGGTGAAAGCGTGTCGAATATGTTTAATAATGGACGTGAGGATGTATGATTTGAGGTCGTATCCCTTGGATACGTACTTTGAAGAGATAATCGGCAATAGCGTAAGTTACCAAGTCTGGTTTACTTTTTTTTGTTTTTAATTATTTAACTAGTGCATATTCTGCCTAAAAATAATAAAGGAATATTTTGGCCTGAGAGTAGGTAGCTTACTCAAAAAAAAAGCCTGTAGGTTTCAGTAAATATGTAACTATATCCCAATGATATTATAATAAAAAGAGGATATCCTCTATTTTTATCAACCTTAGGTAAATACAACAAGTGTTATGCTGTCTAGCACCTTTAAACTATCCCTTACACACTCAACCTCCTTCATTCAAATTAGACTCTTATAAGACACTGAATGTTATAAATTTGACTACCTCTGGTTCACGATGCATTTTCAAAATCAAAAAGAAGTTTATCCAGTTTAGGGCCTGATAAGGCACTTATAAATGTTACAGTTGAATCTACCACATTAAACTGAAAATGTCAAATCATTTCATAGCATTTCATTATTTTAAGGACCTGCCCAAACAGGACACCAGTTTCTGTCACACAGTCACTTCAACTAACATCAAATGCATCGCTGTTTTGAACCTTATTTGCTGCCTCAATGCCTCACAATCAAAGCTTCTTACTGCATCTAAACAATAAGCAATTTCTTTGGCACAGAAAAAGGCCCACAAACAGGCAGATAGCACACTATGAATAATTAATCATTTCAGACTCTAAGCACAATGGAAATACCCATCTATGCATGCAGCGAGTGTGCAGTATTGGTACAGAAGTATTACTTGTTCAAGGAGAAGTGTCTGCGAGGCCAGTCCACTCTGTATGGCATGCTTCATACTCCTGGGAAGGTTTGTCTCACAAGCTCTTTCAATTTCAAAAGAAGATCATTGCTCTCCCTTTTGGCAATCGAAGTCTCGCGTCATCTATTTAGATTTATATCTGTGGTTATATCAAACATTAAATATTTTTAACAAACTTATATTTAGTTTCACCTGTCCGGTGTCTGTAATCGAATCTTGCAAGTTAAATTTGACCCACTTCCCAGTGTCCGATTGAGCTGTTTGGTGTACATTAGTATATTGAATGACAATGCAAGTACAGACAACAAATGTACAGTCAACTTAAAAAACTTTTATTAAAAATATTTTTTTTAACAAAAACTTGTTTTCAGATTACATCAAATTCAATAAAAAATATTGACAGGCAGTTCCTAGACCTAACATCACATCTCACCATAAATGAAACATCAGACAACAACTTTATCACCTATGTGTACAATGAAGATGAACAAGGCATCAAGTCTGAACCCGAAGATGATAGGATAACCAAGTCAGATTTAGAAATCACATTTATAAAGGAGGAGGAGGATTGCTTTGATGACTTCCCAGTTTTAGCCAGTAGTGATGATGATGAACCACTATCGGTCCATAAGAGTAATAAGGAAGTAAAGGGAAAGAAGAAAGATAAGAAAAAGAAAGAAAAGAAGAATAAAGATTTGGTAGAGAGGGTGAAAGACCGTGATAAAGGGCAAGTTTTAGTGGTAAGTTTTAAAAAGGTTAAGAATAGAGAACAACTTAAGTATGGCTGCGAGGGCTATGGCTGCCACACGCATCTTAATTGTGAACAGGTGCTGCTTGTGGGGGCTGGACTGTATGAGTCTGCTATACTTTAGCTTGTTTACCGAATTTGTTAAATAAAAAAATAATTACTTTTTAATATTGCAGCAATTGTTGACAGTGTGACTATAAAAGCCTGCTTAGAAAGTAATTGCCGAGTTTATTGCTAGCGCTTCTCAGCAATTGCAACCTTCCAAACCAGTATTAGAGACTATTCATAGGTGCCAGCAGTTGGAGCTGCAAAGTGGAGGTTATTTGTTTATTTACAGTAGGTAATCTCTGGAGGCTGAGCGGGATCGGGAGAGAGCCGATCCCACCCGGAGACGATGGCGCCGAGGCACGGCCGTGCCTCGTGGCGGCCCTCCTGCCCTGTAGCTGGCGCTTAGAATCACAGCTACGGTGTTCCCCTGCCTGTCGTAAAAGGCGACTAAACGGGGACCTTCGGGGTCGTGGGCGATCGGGGCCCTGAACGCCCAGAAGCGACCCCGAGGAGGACGATGAGTCGCTGTGGTCACGATTCATCGTGCGATAGCACCGCGAGGGTGCTGGGGGGAGGTATCAAACTTCCCCCGGGACGGGCTATCACAGCGCCGCGCGTAGAGGGGCGAGCAGGTACGCGATCTGCACGAGAGCCCGCCCCCCGCTGTAGCGCAGGTGGCGACCACCGTGGGGTTTTAGCCGGTAAAAGTCCGGCATAACCTGGCCGCTCCCCCCAAGGCGGTCGGGTATCGTATGAGGATTTCCCCACGATAATAAAAAAATATAATAAAAAAAAAAGGTAATCTCTGGAACTACCAGTCGGGTTCGAAAAATTCTTTCACTAATATATCTCCCATTTTAGAAATAGTTAAAAAAAAATGCTGAGTGTGTTTCTTACCGGTTCTTCTCAGGTTGCTGAATTCCGAACCAGTGGCAACTTCAGAAGCATTCATTAGTGCACACATAGGATCTAAACTGAATATATATAAGGCTTTGGCTTCAAACTAAACCCGACCGCAAATTTTTAGGGTTCCGGACCTTAAAAGGATAAAAATGAACCCCTTTGGCTTCAAACTAAACCTGACAGCACATGTTTAAGGTTCCGGACCTTAAAAGGATAAAACTGAACCCTTTTAAGATCACTCTGGTGTCCCTCCGTCCATGTGTCATAGAAGTTTGTTTATTTTACAATTTAAGAGTTGCAACATATATTTCTCACCAGAAAACACCAAAAGAGTCGTCAGCATTAGAAAATGTACCATCTGGATCTGAAATAGAACCCAGACCAGAATTAAATGAACTAACAATACGCAAACGAGGCCGCCCAAAGAAGACTGACAAGCCAATAGAACCAAAAGCGAAAATACGCAGGACAAATAACACAGGGGGCGTAGTTTCTGATGAAATTGATCTGGAGGAGTATGTTACTGTTGTTAAGTTATCGGTAAGTCTTATAGTCATTAGTGTGGTGTTTGGCGAGTTATTTGAACCTTTGCTATATTTGTAGTAAGGTTCTAATTTCTCTGATGGACAACAGTCGTCTTCATCTTGCTTTTTTTTGTTTTTACTATTTTTTTTGCCTTGTGTTTGACCGCAATCTCACCATGGTAAGTGATGATGCGGCCGAAGGTGGTAAGCACACAAAGCCTAGAAGGAACTGGCTCTCAAGTGCAGCTGTCGGAACACACCGATAGGTGCTTGGTGACAGATTTTCAACTTGAGGGTGGTAGCCAGCCAGGCGGGTACTACAAAGTATCCTACCACCGTGCTATGGTTTCCTCACGATGTTTTCCTTCACCGAAAGCTCAAGCTCATTGTAGGATTCGAACCCGGGACCTTCGTCTCGGTATCCGAAGTCAATACCACTGAGCTATCATCGCCTTAAGCCTATCGCCTATCGCCTTTCGCAAATTGTTTAGTTTTTGAAACAAGTAAAGTTTGTATAAATTAATTTGCTAGTATAAATTGGAGCTAAAATTATAGGATGTTGCTTTCCTATTTTAAACTCTAAAATTATTGAAACAAGATAATTATTTGCAGCTAGAGGAACAGATGGACGAGATCACGAAGCGCAAAGACTCGTCAAACTACTTGAACGCGCCGTTTCAATGCAACCTTTGCTTTAAAGGTTTTATAGACACACACGCGTGGAAACACCATGTCGGGAAACATGACGTGGTACGAACAGTTTTTTTAAAAATAAAGTTGGTAAATTGAAGTTACAACACGCTTTGTCGAAATCCCTTTAGATTTGCGAGCAATCCAATTTCGCAACTACGGTACTGCAGTACCCACCCAAGTAACACAGGAAGCATTTTAACAAACGAATAGTAAACTTATTTACAACTTAAGGTTCGTATAAACTCTTATATAAGCTCACCGAACATCTTGACGCTTTATATAGGCATTTCAAAACCATTAAGATGCTTTACATTATATAACGTTTGGATAGTGGCATATCAAAATGCTTTTGTATGACCTTTAGTTTTAGTGCAGCAAACCACAAAGCAGCTGTACAGCTTTCAGCTGTGTTTAGTGCGTTTGGACCGACAATAGCATTTTTAAGTAATAAATAAATGCTTAATGCTGTTTAATAGCATAATCCTGAAACATTATAATGCCATGTAAATCCGCTATACAGCTTTCAGCTGTTTTTAGTGCTTTGGAGTCTACAAAAGCATTTTTAAGTAGTAAGATAATGCCTAATGCTGCTTAATAGCATAAACGTGAATCAATGTAATGCTTGCATTTTTAAAGATCAACTGAGTTCTGTTATACAGCTAACAGCTCTTTGATCAAATACACGTGAGTTATTGTAATGCGTCAAGCAGTATATACATTCATTTTACTGTATTCGAAAAACCATTTGTCGGCCATATTGGGGAAAATCACAATATTATATATCAACAAAATATCAGTAATTTTTTATGGTGGGCGTTTGAATATTATATGTTTAAGTGTGTGTGTTGTCTAACCTTAACAAGGTTAGACAACACACACACTTATGCTAATAACAAAATTAAGTTGTGATTTCATTGTACGTGTAATTTAGTATAGGTAAAAATAGGTACTCGAATAAAACAACCTATTTACTTTATTTCTTTTTTGTTGACTGCACCATCGTTTTAAAAAGGCACGCGCAGGAATAGTTATGTAGATAATGCGTTCACAACAAGCAACACTTTTTATCAACTCTTGGCGAACGGATTCAACTCGTAAAAACATTCTGAAATGGGTTTTATTGTTTTGCTCAAAGATCCCCAAAATTGCGTTTAAGTAATGGCAGTATTTCAGTCTACATAAATGCTACTGGTATACCGATGAACCCATATAGAACTACTTTATAGACAATAGCACAACAGTGGTCTTCTCTCTGGCCTCTGGCTTAATAATTACTCACGTGTGACTATTTATACTGCTGGCGGCATTCATTAGCCTTTTTAAAGGCTCACCGGGCTGCTATAGGCCGACACCATTTTGTAAATATTTTATAACCAAAAAATATTATTAGTTGGACCTATTTCAAAATTCAAAAATTCAAAATCATTTATTCAAATAGACCTTCGCAGGCACTTATGAAAAGTCTGACTCTAATACTCTAATACCGGTTCGGAAGGTTGCATTTGCTGAGAAGAGCCGGCAATAAACTCAGCAATTACTCTTTTCAAAACAAGCTTAGATTCATTACATAATATTTACATTCTAATCGCACTGACAACAATTGCGTGCCCCGGCGCGGCGGCAAAACTACAAAGTAGACTGAATCTATATTTAATAAGTAAATAAATAAATGGCAAACTTAAGCAGACCAACCCCCACAAGCAGCACCTGTTCACAAGTATGACGCGTGTGGCAGCCATCGCCCTCCTCGCCATATTGGAGGGAAGTGAGCGACCCGTCACACGACGCCGCCGCAAGCAAAGGCCTTAAAGTGAGCATGACTTATTTAAGTCTGCCTTAGAAATAAAAAAAAAAAAAACTAAAAGGAAACTACTGAACACGCAATTTGTTATCACTATGACTATTGACAAGTTTATACTAAATATCATTTAGGTATATAGAAAATATAACAATTTATTAGACAGACATAATATATCGATGAATTTAGAAATAAATGAAAAACATTAAATTGAATTAATTACTATAAGTAATAATCTGTAAATTAAACAAAAAAAAAAGATAACATATAATAATAATAGCATACTCTGAATTAAAATGGACCTTGAACTAGCTGCTAAGTGAAGCAAGTGCAGAGAGAAGCTACTTCCATACATCCTTGTCGTCAATATAATGAGACACTTTATAATACGCCCTACTCAATAACCGCTTTTTGATATGTTCCTTAAATTTAAAAAAGGACATACTGGTCACGCTATGAGGAATTTTATTGTAAAATTGGATACAATTCCCAAGAAAGGACTTATTTACTTTAGCTAATCTAAATCTAGGCACAGTTATTTTGTCTTTGTTTCTAGTGTTTCTATCGTGATAATCACTATTGACTGGAAACAAATTAATGTTTTTACGAACATACATAATATTTTCAAAAATGTACTGAGAGGGCAAAGTTAATATATTAATTTCCGGAAATATAGATCCAGATTTATAAAAGCAATAGGCCTATATAATACTGATATAACTTAATTTAATACTATCCAATCAATACTATTATGTTAATTATGCAAAATTCGTTCTATACTAGGAATACACAATTGTTTTGGTTATTTCACACATATCACATTTTATATCAAAACCACAAAATATCGAAGGCGCGTGAAAATTTTCAACGAAACTTATATACAAATTTACAGTAAACTATATTGCGCAGATATTTGAAGGCATGAAATAGCAAAAGAGGCAAAATCTTAACCTGAAATATAAATGTTGTTTTGATGCAAACAAATATGGTGTCACTCACTCAGTTTTAATCGTCTTCGTCCATATTATATTGCGAGACAAGGTAGTTATATTACAACGTTAATTGTATTATAAAATTTGTTCCGTGGTATTAGAGATGTTTTTCCAATGATATTTAAGCTCTAACTGTGAACACTTAAATAGCTTCAATAATTCTTTTACTACACTCTAATGCTAGTCTAATACTTTTGTAATGCAATTAACATCTTCGTTATCAATAATATTGTTAGTATAATGCATCTGTAATGCGACTGGCAACTTCATTGACCGTAATAATGCTTCCTTAATGCGATTGGCAATTTCCTTGACCACAATAATTCTTCCTTAATGCGATTGGCAATTTCCTTGACCACAATAATGCTAATATAATGCGCATGTAATGCAATTAAACAGCTATTGTGAACCTATTTAGGATCTATAGTTTTACTGTAGCTGTATAAACGTTTGTAATGTTACTATACAACTAATTCAAAATGCTAAAACGATACAAAAATGCTGTAAGTCGGCCGTTATACTGCTTTGATGTGTTACTTGGGCAGTTACAGACCAATCATTGCACCTGAATGTTTAGTGTGTCCTTGACTTAGCTAATCAGAGCGCATTGTCAGAGGAGGTTTGGCGGAATAGATTTCAAAAAATGAACTTAATTGTGCTTGTTTGGGTAAATTTTCTGATAGCTTCGACGTAGTGTTGTCAAACTATCGATAGTTTGACTATCGATATAATCAAATAAATCGATACTATTGAATCTCAATAGTATCGATACAATCGATAGCGCTATCGATATTTTTACTATTTTCCGAGGTCACGATAGTATCGATAGACTATCGATAGTTTCACTATTGCTATGCAACATTACTTCGACGAACGTCAGCTGAATCTTAATAATACGTTATTATGATTGTGTTCCACAGAGCGCGGGTGATATAGAATGTCCCGTTTGTAAATTCAGATTCAAAACAAAACGGACCCTTCAGAAACACGCCGCCAACCACGAAAAGAAATACGCATGCAAGTCGTGCTCCTATGTGTCGAAAACTACGTGAGTTTATACCTTATTGTGTAGGAAATTACGTATAAATTCAATTTAATTTATGATGAATATTGTTTCAGAACCCAAGCAAAACAACATCAGCGGTGGCACAAAGGTGTTACGTACAAATGTCAGCATTGTGATGAAGTCTCCACGTAAGTTTATGCTTTGTTTAGCCACATTGTTCGTTGTTTGTGTCTACTTACAGCTTGTGACAAAAAATACTGAACCTAACAATTTGTCGGCTTTGTGAATCGAGCAAAAATCCCTTTAGTAATAGCGAGCACTATAATTCCGCAACAAGCCAGTTCATTTGCACTGATTTTGAACGGACTAAGGAATATCACTGCATCTAATGTTTAGTGTGACTAATGGCCGATTCCTATAATTTACGGACCGTTATCGGTCTCAGAATTAGCTTACAAAATGATCTATATTGGCATATAGATCAGTTTGGCAATATAAAACCTACCATTGGTAAGCAAAACGATTCGTTTTTGTTTATAGAAACCGGGCATTAGCCAATCAGAGCGTATAATCGGTGGTGGGGAATTGGCGGAATAGATTTCAAACAAAATGAACATCATTGCGCTTCTTTGAGTTAATTGTTCGATGGCTTTGTGTAACTTTAATGGGCCTTCGCTACTATTCTTTATTACTAGATGTCGCCCCGCATTTCCGAGTTATCTTACGTTATCCCGGGATACAAGCATTCTATTATTTTATTCCAGGGTATGATTTATTTACGTGCCAAATGTCATCCAAATCCATTCAGCTGTTTATGCGTGATTGAGTCACAAAAATCCAAACTTACAATCTAATAATAATTAAATGAGATGAGATAATTTCGGCAAATACCTTTCTTTAACTATACACAATTTCTATCATGTCGTTGTAAGTCTCACAAAAACTAAGACAGACAGACATAAGCAAAGTTGATTCCATAGGTGTTATGATTATGAGAGAAGAGAATACTAAAAAGGAAGGAAGGACGAGACATAGGTCTGGAGGCAAGTAAGCTGAAGTGCCAGTGGGTAGGCCAAGTCGTGATAACCGATGGGGTAGACGTGTTCTTGACTGGAGACCACATAGCGAAGTGTGGTACGCCCTTCCGCTAGGTGGACCGATGTCCTGTGAAACTTGGCAGGCGGTTCGCGGAAACTGGAGGCCTGGGACATGTGGCGACTATTGGGAAAGGCCTATGTCCAGCAGGAGACTTCCACAGGCTGATAATGAATCAGTGGGGGCTGACGCGCTTAAGTCATCCGCGACTTGTGCGAGTGTAGCGTAGGTCTCTAGAAAATTAAAATGTTCTGAACTTTTGCGTTATTACGAAACATGGTTTAAAGCAAACCTAGGTTTCAAAATAGCCTCGTCTCTTTTTGTTATATGACGTTAGAAAGTGACTGACTGGTTTTACTAAACATACATTAAATCATCTTTTGTAATAAGGTGGTTACTGCACATGTTTGCGAGCTTTTCATCGCGAATTTTCGAATTAGTATTCATATTGTTAAATGTTCCATTCCTGATTAATAATGGCAGACATAACTGCGAATCGCTACCAATCACTGTTTTAGGCGAGTTTTGTCTTTCGAAAACGTATTTCCTCCTTTTTTTCGGAACAAAACAAGACTGCGCAACACAGGCATACTCAATATTTTATTTATTTGGTAGTTATTATCAAAAATACTTCTTCAATGAAAGTGATAGGACCTTACGCGCTCGTGGCGCCAACTGGTGGCCATAGAAACGGTTGCCCTCATTAGATGGGTAGTGTATTGATTAGTTGTCGTCTCGTCAGTAAATGGACGTCGTACCTGAGTCACGTGCGCATGAAGCACCCGTCGGAGTTCATCTGCGGCGCGTGCGGCTACTCGTTCGTGAGCAAGCTCGGCCTCACCATGCACCGGACCATGATGCACAAGGACCTGACAGTAAGTACCTGCTCATCGAGCACCCGTCGGAGTTCATCTGCGGCGCGTGCGGCTACTCGTTCGTGAGCAAGCTCGGCCTCACCATGCACCGGACCATGATGCACAAGGACCTGACAGTAAGTACCTGCTCATCGAGCACCCGTCGGAGTTCATCTGCGGCGCGTGCGGCTACTCGTTCGTGAGCAAGCTCGGCCTCACCATGCACCGGACCATGATGCACAAGGACCTGACAGTAAGTACCTGCTCATCGAGCACCCGTCGGAGTTCATCTGCGGCGCGTGCGGCTACTCGTTCGTGAGCAAGCTCGGCCTCACCATGCACCGGACCATGATGCACAAGGACCTGACAGTAAGTACCTGCTCATCGAGCACCCGTCGGAGTTCATCTGCGGCGGGTGCGGCTACTCGTTCGTGAGCAAGCTCGGCCTCACCATGCACCGGACCATGATACACAAGGACCTGACAGTAAGTACCTGCTCATCGAGCACCCGTCGGAGTTCATCTGCGGCGCGTGCGGCTACTCGTTCGTGAGCAAGCTCGGCCTCACCATGCACCGGACCATGATGCACAAGGACCTGACAGTAAGTACCTGCTCATCGAGCACCCGTCGGAGTTCATCTGCGGCGCGTGCGGCTACTCGTTCGTGAGCAAGCTCGGCCTCACCATGCACCGGACCATGATGCACAAGGACCTGACAGTAAGTACCTGCTCATCGAGCACCCGTCGGAGTTCATCTGCGGCGCGTGCGGCTACTCGTTCGTGAGCAAGCTCGGCCTCACCATGCACCGGACCATGATGCACAAGGACCTGACAGTAAGTACCTGCTCATCGAGCACCCGTCGGAGTTCATCTGCGGCGCGTGCGGCTACTCGTTCGTGAGCAAGCTCGGCCTCACCATGCACCGGACCATGATGCACAAGGACCTGACAGTAAGTACCTGCTCATCGAGCACCCGTCGGAGTTCATCTGCGGCGGGTGCGGCTACTCGTTCGTGAGCAAGCTCGGCCTCACCATGCACCGGACCATGATACACAAGGACCTGACAGTAAGTACCTGCTCATCGAGCACCCGTCGGAGTTCATCTGCGGCGCGTGCGGCTACTCGTTCGTGAGCAAGCTCGGCCTCACCATGCACCGGACCATGATGCACAAGGACCTGACAGTAAGTACCTGCTCATCGAGCGTCGAGCACCCGTCGGAGTTCATCTGCGGCGCGTGCGGCTCCTCGTTCGTGAGCAAGCTCGGCCTCACCATGCACCGGACCATGATGCACAAGGACCTGACAGTAAGTACCTGCTCATCGAGCACCCGTCGGAGTTCATCTGCGGCGCGTGCGGCTACTCGTTCGTGAGCAAGCTCGGCCTCACCATGCACCGGACCATGATGCACAAGGACCTGACAGTAAGTACCTGCTCATCGAGCACCCGTCGGAGTTCATCTGCGGCGCGTGCGGCTACTCGTTCGTGAGCAAGCTCGGCCTCACCATGCACCGGACCATGATGCACAAGGACCTCACAGTAACTACTCATATTACTCGTTATTGTCCATTCATTGAGGATATTATTGAAGCCATTAAGAGATTGAAGCGCTATCGAAATTTCCTTGGTGTTACTTATGTCCAAAGTCAGTGAGGACGAATTACCATCAAGTGGTCCGTCTGCCTGTTTGTCTACTTTTTGAAGGCTTCCTGAATCCGGCGAGCAAGAGCTTTCGGTGAGGAAAACAACCATACCGGAGGGAGTACCCTTCAAGCCGGCTACCACACGAGTTCATAATCTGTCGACAAGTACGATTCGGCAGCTACACGCTTGAGCCAGTTTCTTTTAACCTTTCTGTATTTTGAGGTTAAAAGGTGATTGGTGGTTAAACACTAGACTACGGACACTAAAAAAAGAGATTTTCACATGAAACCATTATATCCTTTAGGAAAAGACAGACGATGAAAACGACAAAGAAAAAGGACCATATTGTGAAGAATGTGACGTTAAGTTCATATCAGTGGAGGCGTGGAAGCGACACATGGTGACCTCAGTCAAACACATACAGAGCACGGACTTTAAGTAAGTTGGAATAAGGTTCAAAACCTAAACATTAAACCAAAGGCTTAAAACATTTTTTTCTTGATTTGTCACAAGCGTTCGACACGTTCTCGGTCCCAGTCCTACTCAACAAGCTGGAACGAATTGGATTTAGAAGGATATCGTTTAAATTGTTTGAAAGTTACTTGAGTAACCGATCCCAAGTTGCCAAAATTTGATTTTTTTTGTAGCTAAAAAGAAATTCTTTGCTATGGGATGCCGCAAGGTAGCATTCTTGGACCTACACTATTCCTTATTTACACGCGAAAACTATTAAGTAAATAAATAAAACATTATAAATTACAGCAAAGGTTGCCGTGTGTGTGGTGAGACGTTTAAGAACAGCGAAGAGTTGCGCGTCCACCACCGTAAGGAACACGCCAAGAAACGCCCTAAGAATTACGGCAAGAAACCGACCAACACCGCCTGGCCTGCAAAGTGTGAACATGTGAGTATTAGCTATATTCTTTAAGTATTAAGTTTCTTTTAAGCTAGCAGACGGTGCACCTGATGGCAAGTGACCGCGGCTCCCATCGATGTGTAAATTTAAAACAGATATGAATTCCGAAGCTATTCGAAAGGTAAAAGTGTCAGGAATACAATGCACGGTGAATTTCTTAAAGCATTTTCATATCTTCAATAGAAAGCGTGTTATCTATAAATAACCAGTTTATTCGACCTGGCTAAGATTTAAGGGTAACAAAATCTGTTCCTTCAGACATAATTATAAATTGACCAATATTTGCTGATCTTCTTTCCGTCTTCTGCCCGGTTGTGCGTGATAAAAATAGTAGCAACTGAAAATCTGTTCTTACCCGGTTTCGGGATATCTGTATTTTATTCAATCGGTTTTTACCTTTTTTAAATATTTTTTTAGTGTTGTTATTTTTCATTTACCTAAATTGGCCGTAATTTGTAACGTGTAGTGTGGTGAGGAGATCCCGAACGCGCGTCAGTACTGGACGCACTTCCGACGCGCTCACCCAGATAAGGACTACCCCATACAGAAGAACTACATCTGTGACATATGCGGGAAGAGCTTCCGGGTCAGTCTCACTCACATAATACGAACACCAACATCACTATATCAGGCTACACTACATTAACACCACTAAACCAATAAAACAATACCACTACGACTACACCAATACGACTACACCAATACCACTACACCGATACGACTACACCAATACCACTACACCAATACCGTGTAGAGCCATTTGTAAACGTTCACAAGTGCCTTATCAGGGCCTAAATTGAATAAATGCTTTTTGAATTTGAATTTGAATACGACTACACCAATACGACTACACCAATACCACTACACCAATACGACTACACCAATAAGACTACACCAATACCACTACACCAATACGACTACACCAATACGACTACACCAATACCACTACACCAACACCACTACACCAAAACCGCTACACCAACACCACTACACAAATACGACTACACCAATACCACTACAACAATACCACTACACCAACACACAACAAGATACACTTACACATGTGAAACAAAAAACTTTGTCGACAATACGTCGAATTGTCTAATTTAAACACATATCCCATCCCACCATTATTGCTTGCTTTTTTTTTCAAACACCGAGCAATGTTCTGATCATCCAGATATAGTTTCTTAAATATGAAATGTATGTTTGCAGGGCAACGCATTCCTGGTGTACCACAAACGCACGCACTTCACGGAGCGCGCGTACAAATGCGAACAGTGTCCCAAGGCGTTCTTCAACCGCACCAACCTGCAGATGCACGAGAAGACGCACTCCGACACGCGGCCCTACCCCTGCTCCGTCTGCTTCAAGGCCTTCAAGTGTAAGGGGGCCCTAGATAGGCACTTTAGGGTCAGTATCACTACACTACACTACACTACACTACACGTTAATGTGAACAGTGTCCCAAGGCGTTCTTCAACCGCACCAACCTGGAGATGCACGTATGGGTAATTTTCTAGCCAGTGTGGGTAAGTTTTACAGGTTTTCGAGAAAAACGCTGAAATGAACCATGACCATGAGCTGAATTTTGAAGAAACTTTAAAAAAATAATGTAATTTGGAAGATATGAAATTATAAAAAAAAATATGTTCTCATTTTACTGCGAAAATAAACCTTATTAAAGTTAAAGTGTACTATCATACAAATAACAATTGATTCAACAGATAAACTTTATGGTAATGTAAAAAAGTTCGATTATCTTCGGCATTCATTTTCAATACATTTTCTTGACAGTGTCACACGGGCGTCAAACCGTACGAATGCGAGGTATGCGGCAAAGCGTTCGGTCAATCTAACAGTCGGAACCTGCACTTAAGAACCGTACATCTGAAACAACCCGCGCCCTACATCAGTCGGAGTAGACTCGAGAGGCGGAACAAGTCGCACCCTCCCAAGGAACAACCTGCACATCAGTTTATATATCAGTGATATAGTATTAGAACTTGAAGATAATAAAGAAGTTTGTGACGCGTTGTGTTGTTTAAAATAGGACTTTGCCTATGTCAGTGATCCTTAATTGAAGTATAGTGGTAGACTGTTCCAGCGACACCGGCGCAGCTACCTACCGTTTCTAATTTGACATCTGTCAAATTTGTACTAGTGAGTGATAATTTCAATAAGGACGTCGATAAAACTAGTAATCTTAAAAAATACAAGTCCTGGTAGAATATGAAAGTGTTGAGCGTATCCACTGGCCATAGAACCATTTTTGGAGTGTAGCTTTTTATAGGGTAGGAGTATACTGAAAGGATTTTCCGAATTTAAATTTGTAAGGGGGTAAAATAGACAATCGCGAGGCTGAAATTAGTTATTTTCTAGAAACTTTCGCTAATCCATACTTAATTTGATAGATTCCTATGGAGAAATAGGTGCGTTGCATCATCGCATTCGCTACACATGGTTTCATTTTAGTAGTTTAACTTAATAACTGACAATTTGACGTTATAAGTTATGGTTAGTCAAAACTGGCATAAGTATATCGATTATTTTACCACTTATAGGAAATAAAAAAAA
Organism: Polyploca ridens; assembly: GCA_951394255.1. NCBI lineage: Eukaryota > Metazoa > Arthropoda > Insecta > Lepidoptera > Drepanidae > Polyploca > Polyploca ridens. The sequence continues at coordinate 2,246,607 of OX596259.1, read as the reverse complement.
CTAACTAATTAAGAAAATGTAGTTCTATTTTCACAAAGCAATGTAATATTTCGATAGATATGTAAGAATAATGTATATTATTAGATAATAGTGACTCGTATCGAGTCTTATACGTTGTGTGTTGTGCAATCCGCGGTTATGAAACTGTATTACTTATTTATTATTCAAAAATTGTTTTTTAACAAAGTCAAGAGTCAATTTATTTATGGTATTTATCATTTTGCCAGTCTATTCACCAAATTTTATGTCACCGAAAATGTTTCATTATTTGTCTTGCATTTTTTTCGTTCGGTTGAAAAGACTTAGCTATGTTTTTATGATTATTTGAAGTGATGGCTTATATTATTAGTTCCCCCACTACTCGCACGTGTTTACGATAGTAAGTCATCCGTTTTCAGATAAACAAAATTCGGTGAAAGATATTTCGGCGATGTGATATGCTTTCATTCATTTATTTATGTGCCTTTTTTTGCTTACTTTATGACGTCACCATATTAATGTAATGTGCCATAGTTCTAATTTACTCATTTGTACTTTAGCTGTTATAAAACGTCTTACTCCTAATGAATTATCCTGCTTAAAATACAAAATAAATACGTTAATTTATAATTAACTTTATTCAAATGATATCAAGTTGACAGTATTCTACTGTCGACACACAAACAAATAATACTTATGCAAACGCAATAATAATATACATGTTTTTTGTGGTATTTATATCTACTTATATTTTCGTGTGGTTTAGATTGTATTTATTACAAAATGTATTATTTACTTTATTAGATTTATTTTTAATGTGTACTGATGAATTTATTGTATTCAAATCACGTGTTTATTATGAACAAGTATTAATTAAATGGGTTCGTACAAAATGTTTTATTATTTCAATGATATACATTACTTCTACTCACGCTGTTGTAGCTTTCACATGGGGGGAGGGTTCTCCGTCACCCACGTAGTAGGGCGGGAGTTTGATACAAAAGATGAATATTAGATTTTTTAGGCCAAATTCGGATTCCTAGGTATTTTCTTTACATAACTATATCTAAGACCATACTTAGGATTTCGCTACGCTTTCTAAGACCATATAATGTGAATGTATGAAGCACACGTACGAGGCTTCACTATTGTATGAATGTCTACTAGGTATATGTGGGTGGGCACTTCATGCATTGCTTGATCCGGTTTTCAAAGGATGTTAACCCAAAAACTTACAATCGTCAGCATTCAAAAGTTCAAATCCCAATTTGTTAAGGCTTAATCGTGCTAACGATGATTCTGCCAGTTTTATGGTTGGAGACGAAAATAGGAACTCAATATTATGGTTCATCAATTTCTAAGAATTATCGATAAAATCTACTCCATGATTACTGTACTTACTTCACTACAAATCAGCTGATTTGATGATTGTCATGTCATTGTCAAAATGTCAAACAACGAAATGTCATTTCATTATTGTCAAATAAAATTCCTTGAATGAACTTGCGGCGTTTCATAATTTTTATTTAGACGAAGCGGTTCTATTGCCTGTATTTAGCTCAAATATAACGAACATGTTGAAAAGAGGTAAAATACATCTATAAGTATCAGTTTTGTGTTGTTTTAACGCTTGGAAATGGAAGAATATCCAGACGTGGCGCATCGCAGGTTTTTAAAGAAACCAGATAAAATTCTCATGGGTATAGTATTTAGCTTTGGATTTACGGATATTAAGCCTTGATAAACGTCGGATTCAAGGTTCTAATGCACCACTAACTCTGTAGTAGAAAATAACTTAATAGAGTTCAAAACTTTTCATAGTTCATCACAAAATCTTTATTCCTAATCATTTTTCAACTTTGAACCTTATGTACAGTTGCGATAACCTTTGCGTTGGTGATAATCGACTGTATTATTTTTTAAAGCATTATAATGTTTTTATTTAATTTAACATCAGCAGGTTTCTTCAAACTTCATTCACTTTTTTTATACACACATAGTATGCAGACCCGCGACCCCTACTTCGCCCCCTTAGGGAGGGAATTTCCAAAAATCCTTTCATAGGATATGAAGCCTTATTTTAAGAGGAGGAGTATTTATACACACCTTATCTCTACCATATTAAGGCTGCATTCCGAATTGATGCTATAATCGCTGTAATCGATTTGAGCGTGCTTAAACCCGTTCCATATTACCGTGAGCGCCCTCACGATGTCCCATGAAACATCATAGACGACGTCATGACATGCGCCATCTTGCACTCACACCTAACATGCCCTAAACTGATATCACCGTGAGCGCTGTCTAAAGTGACGGCAAAAATCTAATAAGATTCTTGGTTTTTTATTTGGCAAAGATACTTTTTATGATTTTATGAGAGAAAAATAATAAAAAAAGCAGATATTCCTTTTTGCGAGTCAACTTATAAAAGATTTAAGTAGTCCTAGCGCATTGATATATTCAGATTTTAATTAAATTCACAAATGTTCTGTTATATAATACTGTGAGCGCGATAACGGGCGTTCCGAATTGTTGATAGTTCTCAGCTGTCATAAGCGTGATATCTAATTCGGTACGCAAATTATTGCTGTGATCGCTGTGATCGATATTATCCATTTCGGAATGTACCCCATATTACGTTGTATAGTGCTATATGAAATTAATAATGTAATATTTTAATCATATAAGCACTGGCTGGCAGTTATGTGAGAAGAGACTGCAATAAATGATATAATATTTATCATTGAAAATCATAATCTTCCTTACTATATTTGTTTCATTCTAACACACCTGTGGCACACTTTAACTTATCTTAAACAAATATAGACTAAGTATTCAATATATTTTAACATTACCTATTATTTTACAGATGTATAAAAATATATATGTGCTGTCAATGATATTATAAGTAAAAGAGGTAGATAGGTTAGCGCTCCATAAGTGGCCTATTAAAGCTGTGCTAATATTAGGCCATGCTAAGAAGTCATATTTAAAAAGAGGGTGTCTCTCCTTGCCGCATTATATTTGTCTCATTTTATTTATTTCTCATCTCTCTCTCATTGCTCATTAGCATTTACTTTCAATCAACTCCTGACCTTATGTTTAATTACCAACTAAGCAGTAGGAAACCCATGTTCACATAAATAAGTTGTTGAGAAAACAATAATATAGCGCAAGGAGATTTCTCAAATTTTGGTGACATTCCATTTTTACACCAAAACTTCTCAAATGAACGAGATTTAAATGCGTCCTTTGGTTTCTATAATTATGAAATTGAATGAGTTCTTCCTGGATTTCTCCTGAAATGCCCGTGAAATCGTTAGCGGACCATATTTTGGGTCCCACAGACCACTGGTTGGGAACCAATGTCAGAGCGTCAACGAAACTACATGTATGACCATTGAAATATAAAACTAAGGAAGCATAATTGTGAACAAAATCAACGCGAAATTCGGCTCCACACTTTACTACATTGACAAAATATCTCTAGTATTCGAACGAAAGAACACACATGCAAATAAGCCAATTACCTGCGCTTACCGCGTTTGCCTAACGCGTTGTATTCCGGCAAGCGCGATGATTGGTTCTCGGCGGGACAGCCTAATGCTAATTGGTCCGCACGCCTGCTGCAGTGCGAGATGCGTGGACGATGTTATGCATTGATTGTAAGAGGATAAGTTATAAAGTATCGTAATGCATATGCATATATAAGTCGGATTAATTAGTTGTAATTTAACTATACCACTCTATTATATTCATTTAAAAGTTTGTGATGTGCTTTTTGGATTAAAATATTTCTTTGTGTTATAATTGTAAGGATCTAAAATTAAGAAGTATTTTAATCAGTTTATGGTTTTTACATACGAATTATAGAGTGATGGGTCGCGTTAAGGTCATATCAGAGGGCGAACCACAAGCTCTTAAAACAATATTATTATAACCTTATTTGACTTTTGTTTTTCTTTGACATCCGACGTCAAAACGGGACAAAAGACGAATAAGGTTATTTTAACCTTGTTTTAAGAGCTTGTGGTAGGCCCCCAGGAGATACGTGAATGGTGTTATGAAAAATAAGTAAGCTTGTTCATGTGTTTACTTTTTATTTTTTGTAAGCTATGTGGCACCTTTGAAAGTAAAAAAAGTGTATGATGTGTGATCAGTAGCGAATATTGCAGAACTCTAGAACTCTAGACTGCTTGCTGTGTGCACAATAGTCAACACGGAATGCAGAACTCGGAACTCTAGAACTCTTTTCAGTGGAATCGGCGCCTAAAGTGTCACGTTTCCGAGATATTTGGAGGTAAAGATCGCCATATAAGAATAACGACAATCATTAAAAATGAACTTATTACGTGTTTATATGCATTGAATTGTATTTAAATAATAGTACCCAGGTTGATTTAACGGATAAACGTTGAGACGTGACGCTGGTCTGGGCATTCAATTTTTTTTAACAGATAGTAAATTATCTAAGAAGTCTTTCTGCAAAGTCATTTCTTGAAGCAACCTCATAGTTTGTATTGAAATTTGTTAATACAATCACAATTTTGCGACTTTTGACATGACAGTTGCGTTTCTTTAGGAAAAAGTGTAGTCCATACAGCCAAATGAGATGAGTTTTAAATGTATTTATATTGAAATTCAACTTTGATAGGTTTTTTTTTATCCAAACTTATTTTATATGTATAAAAAACTGCAATTATACATTTTACAAGAAAAATCGTAGGTTCAAACGGTTCAAAAACCAACTCAGCGCACCCCCACTCTTTGTAGTCTTGTGGTCACTACCCCTAGAGTGTATATAAAAAGCCGGCGGCGCGGAGGGAGAGCAGGCATAGGCGACCAGCAAGCATCCCTCCCCGTACCCCCTCGCATACCCCCCCTCCCCCCTACCCCACGTCCCGTCTTGGAAAGTTTTACCGATTTAACTATTTATTTGGATATTACCTCCAAATATCTCGGAAACGTGACACTTTAGGCCACCATATTGGTTAACATTTTTTGTTTGTATAAGTGTCCTCTACCCATATACATAAGTAACACCGTGCGCCGCAACATTGAAAAAAAAACTAAAATGGCGGCTGGCACGCTATGCCACAAAGGTTCTATCCTCTTTATAATTATAGGTACTAGTGCATAACAGTTTAAGTGAAATATCAAAACGTGTTAAATAAATACGCATGTTGCGTTCATGTTGCATAACACTTTCCAGAGTCACAAGTATAGGATTTCAAAATGTTTATTTACTCACATATGAAAAGTGATTCCAGCATTCTTCATATCTGTATGGCTTCTACACCACTTAACAACACATGACGGCATATTTGCACAATGTAAACAACGCAAAACACAATAATAATCACAGTTCTAAGTCCCTCGCGACACGAACGCATCGACTCAATGATACCGGCGAACTGTCAGCGCGATGAGTCTCTCTTTTTTGGCAACGCCCACCGCGGTTCGGTTTGCGTGGAATGATTTTTGAGCTCGAGTTACATTTCTTTAGTTTTATATTTCAATGTGTATGACATTATGTGTATGTAGTGTGCCATTTATTCAGTTCATATCCTGTGTAGGTAACGTATCTACATCTTTACTTATAATATCATTGTGCTGTAAGGAATAACATAATATGAAGGATAATAAGGGAAAATGGACGAAGCATACACATGGAGCCAAATAAATTGGCCTTGGGCAGGTAGTTGATGAGTATTATTTTACAGGTCTTAAAATAGCACTTCTGCAACTACACGTGGGTCCAGATAAGGCAAAAAATGTAGCTGCAGCTGTACAGGAGATACACAAGGCTAAGAAAAAAGGCGCCCACCTTGTGGCATTGCCGGAATGTTTTAATTCTCCATATGGTACCAGTAAGTATACTCTAATTAACGTAGGGTTCTGTATATCTGTATGTTTTTGCAAAGGATGGACTTATATAGGAGCCTGCATAAAAGATACAATTATTTAAGAAATACACCATAGTTTGTTGTTGAAATACCTATGTATTGATTTATCTTATTTGATGATTAGCAAAATCATATTTGGTTTTTGTTTATCAGATATTTTTTAGGGGCTTTATGTCAGTCCCATCTAAATAGTCTTTATTTTCAATTGAGCTTGTATTTGCTAAAATGTGAAAGAACATCCCAATGTTTATTTGGTTCATATTTAGAGTGCCATTGGAGCATTGGACACACTCTGCCAAAAGGTGCAGGTTATTATTAAAGGGATTCAAAGGTTTTGGCTTTTTTTAATATTTAGTATCAGTATCCCCAATCGGTGTATAGGTATAGGTATAACTGTGCGCCGTCATTAGAAAAAAAAAATGCCAAAAGAAAATCTTGGAACACTTTTTATTTTTATACAACTAAGTCGGTAAATAAGCATACGGCCCGCCTGATGGTAAGCGGTTACCGTAGGCATATGGACGCTTGCAACACACGAAGCATAGCTTACGCGTTACCGACCTTTCCCCCCTCCCCTATGAGCTCTGGCGACCTTACTCACGCGCAGGAACACAACTTTACACAACATAATGTTATTTGGCTGCGGTATTCTGTAAGGTGGAGGTACTTCCCCAGTCGAGCTGCTCTTTGAGCGAATATTACGCTATGCTCAGGTAGAGCATCAAAAATGAAAATCAAAATTTTATGATTTTTTATCTTTTTATTAGACTCATTCCATAATTTTTCCGTGACATCCACGCATGAAATAAGCATACATGCTACAAATTTTCAATTAATTAATTCCAGAATTCTTCGAAGAGTATGCAGAAGAGATTCCATCAGGGGAGACAAGCAGGGCGCTGTCTCAGGCCGCGGCTGAGAGCGGTGTGTGCATAGTGGGTGGCACCATCCCAGAGCGATGTGGCAATAAGTTATACAACACTTGCACGGTGTGGGATGATCAAGGGAAGTTGCTTGCTCAGCACCGGAAGGTAGGTGGTAGTTTTGATATAAAGGTATCAGAAGATTTTGGCATACTTTTGGGCCAAAATTTTTTGGAAATAGCGGCGCACGATTTAACCTATATACATCGATTGGGGATACCCATACAAACAAAAAAATATGAGGGTGTCTATGTCCTAAAACGCCACGTGACAGAGTTATTGGCAATAGTATTCTATCTATATGGTGCTAGAATCACTAGATTGATTTATTATCTAATAGACTATCACCTGATGAGTATGCCAGACTCCGAACCAAAATCTTCGAACTGCTTTGTGATAAAATTAGTTATTTTAATTTAAATGAATAAATAAATATCCTGAGACATTCCTCACACACGGTCATCTGATGCCAAACTAAGCAGAGCTTGTACTATGGAAACCAGATAACTGATATAATAAATATACTACTTTTTGTTTGTAAATACATACTTAATATACATAATTACACCCAGACTCAGGACATATAGACATGTTCATGCACACAAATGCATGTCCTGTGTGGGAATCGAATCCACGATCTGCGGCGCGTAAGGTGAACCTTAACCAACTGCGCCAACTGGCCCGTCATTGGCCCGTCATTTCACAACATACATTGAAGTATTTACCATTCAATTGTTTTACTCTTATCTTTTTTGCAGCAGTATGTTTGTCCGTTACCAATCCCAACTCACTATTGGCACCCGCTAGCGTCGCCCGTAATGGCGTGATAGTACAAAAAGTAAGCAGTGTATTTCATGTTATTTTTCAGATGCACCTATTCGATATAGACATTCCTGGTAAAATAACATTTAAGGAGTCTGAAGTGTTGTCGGCCGGCGACCAGATCACCACCTTCGACTACCAAGGAGTGACCGTGGGCATCGGCATTTGTTACGATCTACGTTTCCAGGAGATGGCGCAAATTATGGCTAAGCAAGGTAAAAACCATCTGTGGTCCTGTAACTATCTAACTGCTGCAAAGCTTGAAGTTTGGCTCTGAACATTATCCCCCTTATTACAAAACATGGTTTAAAGCATGCAAAGGTTTTACTGTCATTCGGTTACTTTCTAACGTCATATAATAAAAAGAGACAAGGCTATTTTAAAACCTGGTAAAGGGGTAATGGTTGTCGGTTACCCCCATCAAGTTGAGAACTTCCGGCCTCATTACTGGCCATGGTAAATGTTATTTGATGCGCGATTTAAAGTGGTAATTTTGTCGGACCTTTTGTTATTTCTCTTCTGTATTAGCTTTTATTTATAATATTACGGACGATATATATTTTTTTAAATATAGAAAATAGAAAATATTTATTTCGGTAACTTATCGTCTACAATAATAATATAGTTCATTGGGGGTCTCCTTTTAAGTATAATAAATACCTGTGCTAGGAGGCCCCACTCTTCCATATATAAGTGAGTACTCGAGAGAGGTAGGGCATAACGGGTTCTTCCGTTCTAAATTATAAGCAATTTGCTAAATTTAGAACTACTATCATCACATAATAAGCTGCAACGAAAGTGTCATAACGGAAGCAGAAACGGAAACAGATGTAAAAAATAATTCTATGAAAAAAATCTTTTTTGCGGAAACGGAAACGGAAGTGTATACTATGAAAAAAGGTTTTATTTCTACAAATGCGCTCTATAAAAAAGTATGTAAAAAATCGTGTTGCGACAAGTGCCGAAATTTTTTAGCAACTAAGATGGCAAACAAGCATACGGCCGGCCTGATGGTAAGCGGTTACCGTAGCCTATGGACGCATGCAACACCAGGGGTATCACTCGCGCGTTGCCGACCCTGAAGAAACCTCTTCACACCCTTCTTGAAGAACCCCATGCTGTACTCCATTGGGAAAACCACATCGGGGAGCTCATTCCACACTCTGAGCGTCCGCGGAAGAAAACTCCTTTGAGCCCGCACAGTTCGAAAAAAGTCTGGTTTCAATGTGTGAGGATGGATTCCCCGTCGATGGCGAGAGTTGCGATGGTAGAAGGTAGCCGGGGGCATCAAGTCGTTTGTGGTTGGCTGGAACACCCCTCCCGCATCCCGAACGTGCTCTATACAAGTTGCGGAAACAAGCAGAAACGGATATCAAAAAGCACGCAGAACTTCCGCAGTTGTGGAAGCAGAAGTTTGTTGCACCACTTATAAGCTCGCATTTTGTAGGGTGTTCAATCCTGATCTACCCTGGAGCCTTCAACATGACGACGGGCCCGCGACACTGGGAGCTGCTGGGGCGCGCGCGCGCCACCGACCAGCAGGTGTGGGTGGCGCTCGTGAGCCCCGCCCGGGACACACGCGCCGGGTACGTGGCCTGGGGACACTCCACACTCATAGATCCGTGGGGCACCGTCGTGGGTCAGCTGGATGACAAGCCTGGGATGCTGGTCGCTGATGTCGGTGAGTTGAGTTTAAAACTCTTCGTTCAACTAATCGCTTATTTATTTTTATTTTATTTTACTAATCCAAGACACAAACAGATTTAAACAAACTAAAAACAAAATAGGGTATTTGACAGTGTGAAAAATAAATGGTAAAACACTATTCAGTGTATAAGACATCAAAAATACACCGATACGTCATATAAGTTGTTGTACATTTTAAGTAATTTAAGCTTTTAATGATATTTTTTTTACCAGTCAAACCAATAAGAGTAGGTCAGTTGACGCTGTAAAATTGTGACGTCACCTGCTTGTATTTTATACAAACCTCCATATAAACTATCGTTTTTGTCATTTCATTAAAAGTTGCTGATTTGAAATGTCGTCAAATACCCTATTATCGAAAAGCACAAATAGGCCTAAAGGTCCATATATTATAAACAAAAACTAAACATATGCAGTTTGATGGCAGATGTTTCTTCATGCCTCATAAAAAAGCCCCCCTTCGGTATCCCCTGGTATTGCAAATATCCATAGGCGGTGGTGACTACTTACCATCACATTGACTGTCAACAAAAAACCGGCCAGGTGTGTTTCGGACTTGCACACGAATAGTTACATAAAGAAGTTTCTTTTCATTTGGCCCCCTTTAATTGTTTTTATTTGTTGTTATAGCGGCAATAGGAATACACATTCTGTGAACATTTCAACTGTCTACCTATTACGGTTCATGAAATACAGCCAACTGACAGTCAGACGGCCGTGTAGGCATTTATGTATAGTCTGACTCTAATACCAGTTCGGTTGATACCAGCAAGGTTGCATTTGCTGAGAAGAGCCGGCAATGAACTCAGCAATTACTCTTTTCAAAACAAGCTTAGATTCATTACATAACATTTACATTCTACTCTCACTGACAACATTTCGTACCCGGTTATAGAAAACTATCTGTCCCCCGCGGTTTCACCTGCGTTCCAGGGATAAAAAGTTAAATACTTGGGGATAATATAGCTTCCTATTAATGAAAGAATTTTTCGAATCCGACTGGTAGTTCCAGAGATTAGCCCGTTTAAACAAACAAAAAAAAACTCTTCGGCTTATTATTATATTAGTATTTATTAGTTGCCCCTATCATTATTTCCCGGGATAAAAAGCCTGTCTCTCTCCATATAAAAAATACTTAAAAATAATTGAATAATTTTAATTTCAGATCTTACAGTAGTGGAGGAAGTTAGGAGTCAAATACCAATAAGATCTCAAAGGCGGACCGATATTTACGACATAACACATTGTAAGAAATGATTTTTATCAATTAATATAATAAATTAATGCTAGGGGTCAATGATTTCAGAAATCTGTGGAAAAAAACATATATTTTTTTACTAATATTTCTTGCGTTTTAATTTATTACATAAATTTCAAGCCTATGAGAAGTAATTTTGTCACACATCTATAATATATTGGCTATTGTATGACAATAGATTTGTGTGTATTAATTTTGCATTTTAAACGTTATAGCTATAAAGATACAATATTAATAGAGCGACTGTAGAGCGACATAATTGAGGTTTTTTATCGATAAACTTATACATATGTATTAAAAGTCATACCCCCTTATTCATAATCGCTTTTAAACTAAATCAGTATAATAGTGTGCCCCGTCTCACTCTTTCGATCACCAAATGTAACCTGTCAGATAAAGACTTCGGAGTTTTAGCTAATCAACGTTTGATAACTTTATTATGAATAAGGGGGTTAGAAGTTGCGCTCCTATCACACTGTATAATGAATGCCAATTTCTCGTTTTTATCGATACTTTTAACGAGAACAGTGACAAGGAACTCTTATCGAAATTTTTTTGACTGTAAATTACGATATGAATGCATCTATATGCAAATTGCTCACGCTTCGCACAAGGTAATGTTGTTAACGCTATCACTCTATTAATTTTTTAATCGATGGTTATAGCATAAATTATTGATAAGGAACATACGTATCATTTAAAAAGCATAATTAAATACAATAATCTATTGCTATACGTGTCATGCGCGAATCACAGAATTTCGTCCCACAGCTTGAATTTAAATAAATTAAAACGCAATAAATATCCGTTAAAAATTAAAGTGGGAAAGATCCATCATCATGTTTTAATTCTGAATCAATAAAACTACTTACTGTATTTTACGCATTTAAGAACATACGTCATAAAATTAACAAGGAAATACAATAAAGTCACAAAAGCAATAATAGAGATATAATATGCAATAATTATTAAGATATATTTGTTAATTTTATAAGATGATACTTTATATTTTGTACCTTATTTTTTATGTATTAAAGTTTCGATTTGTTTACAATTGTATTTAAATGTGTTTCTAGTATATTAAGGACGTCTGTAGCACATCCCCAGAATAACGTGAAACCACTGCCTCCTGTAAAATAAATTAACATCTAATTAGTATTAGAAGAACTTAAGTTAGTAACTAAACACATTTTTTTTTACAAATAACATATTTAACAGAAGGGCCAGATGGCGTGATTGGTTAAGATTCCACCAATCACGCTGTAGGTCGTGGGTTCGATTCCCACCCAGGACGTGCATTTGTCGCATGAACGTGTCTGCATGTCCTGAGTTTGGGTGTAGTTTTTTTTTTCATATTATGGGCTTGCTTTTGGCCACTGACCCGCACATAAGGGACAAAGACGAAGCCTAAGATGGAACACGCTTACCCAGAAGGAACCTATTCACTCTGGCCTTGAAAGTCCCTAGATTGTATGAGTCAGGAAACACAGAAGCCAGAAGCAAGTTCCACTCCCTTGCTGTCCGCATTATAAATGAGGCCGCAAACCGCTGCGTCCGTATTTTCGATATGTCAACAAAATCAAAATTTCTCCCGGCGTCTTGTGATTCGGTGTAAGAATGGGGATGGTGGAATAAGGTTGAACAATTCCTGCGCACACTCTCTAAAATATATCCTGTAGAAAACCGATGGGCAAGTAACCTTTTTTCGATGGTTGAGGCTCGTGACTAGTTATTTAATCGTTTTATTAACAGTAGAGGAGAAAAATCTATCCTGTTATGTGGGTAGCAAATTATTTAGAGACAAATCGACGAATGCGAGTAATGTTTATAAATAAAACTGGTATAAAGAGCAAAACATATAGACAAAAAATCATACAAATGAACGTACCATGGCCATAGTTATGAATGTATAGTTTTCCATTACGATGCTCAGTTTCCAATCTTACTTCAGGTCTTCCGGGTCTCAGGCCTGCCCAGTGGTTCACTATTGTTGCACTCTGCAACATTACAATTATTATTATCAATGCACTCATAGCCACAAGTGTATAAAATTTCAGTGCATATATCCTAAGGTGTCTCAATCAAGTCTATATCTAAAACTGTTCATGGAAGGACTACAATTGGCTGTCTTCAATAGTTTATTTCATTCATTAATCCGGCTCGAAGGACCATAAAACATTAAAATTCATACTAGGATGAAACCTAGGCTCTATTAGTAAAACAAATAACTTTATTGGTTCATAATATATATTAGTAATAATAATTGGGAGTAGTAATTTACCTGAAGGCTCGGTATCATGTCGGTACATCCATTAATAATAAAATCTGTGTCCAAGTTATCTACATTGGTGTTATAGTTATGTTCCTGATGCGTCCCGCCTAGCACGCAGGTTTCAGCACTGGAATTATAAAATAATAGTTGTTTAAGAAAGAAAGAAAAAAATACATTTATTACATCATAACAAAATCAAAAAGTAATCGTTAAGTTGGTACATACAGTTGAATTTCATCACGACCACAGCTATGAATGTCATGAATTCGTAATACATTAAATGCAAATATTTTGTGTTATAAAATAATTCAGCACAAGAAGAGAGTAAGTTTTGAGTACTTACCTACCTACATGTAATTTAATTGTAATTTAACTTACTTTGGTATTATATAATGTCCACTAGCTCCATCATTTACAACCCCATTGATCCATGGTGCGATTACCTTGAAACATATTGTATACAATAGGTAAACTATTTAAATGGGATATTATTAATTGAACCTCTGTTTAAAAATTACGCAAACTTAAGAATCTCCTCTAATTTACTTATTGCATATCAGAAAAATGACTGTTCTACAATTAAACTAGCTATTCATCAAAGATATTCTATCCCCAGACCCGACTCGGGGCACTCCAAATACAGTTGGTTAAGTTAGGTTAGAACTGTGACAATAAGCTAGTTGTTCATTCAGTTCAAACACTTTTGCATAAACCATAAAACTGATACTCAGTTTGATTTATATAGTGTGCGTATTTAGTGTGCAATCCAGTATTTTTGGTTCTAGTTTTGAATTATTTTGTTCGAAAAGAGGGAATTAATAGTTAGGGCGTTAATTACATGCCTATTTAAATTAATGATGCAGAAGTGTCATAACGGAAGCAGAAACGGAAACAGATTTATAAACAATTTTTTTCGGAAACGGATGCGGAAGGTGCTATGAAAAAAGTATTTTTTTACTCTGTGCGTTTTATCTCCTATTCTTACTCAGTCAAAGTTCCAAGCCCTTTAAAACCAAGTTATGTCTTACCCTCGTAACCTGCCCTCTAATCGGGAACACACTGCTGTCAGGAACAATATATTTGGCTCCCAGTCCAGTACAATTGATCACCACTTGGTAACTATCCAGAACTGGGTCTTGTAATGACGTCACATTAGCTTGCGTTATCTTTCCATTGAGCTCTTTGAAGCGGTCATAGAAGTAGGCAAGGAGAGTTGAAGGGTGCACTACGAATGTTGTGAATGTGTGGCCAGCACTGAAAATTAAAATCTCGGAGGTAGGTAATCCATACTAATAATTATAAATGCGAAAGTCACACTTCTGTCTATCTGTTTGTAAACATTGCACGTCTAAACCTCTAAACCAGTGTTTTTCAATCTGTGGGTCGCGACCCCTAGGGGGGTCGCCAAACCTTAGTCGGGGGGTCGCCGGCAGAAGGAAAAAGGCAAGGTAGACTTCGCGCAAGCGGGCGTCCAACTTACCTCTTACTTAGTTGCAAACCTCTCGCGGCTTCTTGCAGACTAATAAGTAAAGGTATCAAAATAAAGAAAATCATATCTTAAGTCTTTTAATTTATACATTCTTTGTCTGTCTGACAAGGGGGTCGCCAGAATTTTTCAACCTGTAAGGGGGTCGCGAAATCAATAAGATTGAAAACACTGCTCTAAACTACTGTGCTATGGCGTATCTTGGATGGTAATCGTAATGATGCTGATGAATCATAATCATCCAATGATGCGATACGAGGAAAACCATTGTTGGTCCGACAAATGTTATTCAATATTGATTGGATAAAATGCATTAATGGTGTTCGTTACGATTACCACCAAAGATACGCGGTAGAGCCCCTGATCGCCATGAAATTTGGCACGCAGATAGTCTCTATGGTATGGAGAGGGATAAAAGACTACTCTTTATCCTGGAAACGCGGGGGAGAGCTAGTAAATTAATATCTATGTTATAAGATCCGATTTCCATTAAATTTGCTGGTTTGAAAAAAAAATATGTGTTTGATAGAAATTAGTTTAGCAAAGCCACAGATTACTAAATAGTTACTACGTAAGAGCTGTTTCCTAGGATAATTTGCTCGCGCTGTCATCTCAGTTTGTTTGTATACGGAATTCGTAGTAGGTAGGCATACATGCAAACTCTGACCTTTTATTAAAATATTTTATACCTATAATATTTTTGCATATATCAAGTTGGTAAGTATAGTAACAAAACGAAAATTTACAATAAATATGTACAAAATACAATCTATATATAGAAAATTTCCTCAAGCCTGCCGCTGCTTCCGATTAACGGCAAGGTTCCCAGAAGGCTGGCAGCGTTTCCTCTTTGGACAGCCAAGCTGTCGCGTTGGCGGAAAAAGCTCCCCGCCCGCTGGTCTCCGGAGGTCTCGATCAAAATTATTAGTAAGTATGGTTATTAACTTACGCATATTCCTTAGAATAAAGCCCGTTCAAATGTGCCAACTCTCTCTCCTGTAGTTCTTCGAAACCAAACACAATTTTCGACCAATCCGGTCGGTTATAATTGCTTTTATCTCTATACATATTGTATATAGGAATAACGCATATATTGTATCCACCTTCTAACCATAGTTTATGTAGGTATCTGTACGTTTCTCCGCCCCATTTTCTGTAAAAAAAATGCTCTAATAAAGAATACAGGCGCTAATAAAGTACTATGTTTGAGCATGCTTAAATAGATCACTGTTTAATTTATGCTACACAGTATCTCATGTTAATAGCCTTCGAATGGAATAAAGGAACTTATAAGTTCACATATTGTCTAAGATATAATATATTGCATATTACTTGGTTCATTAGCCTTTGCCGATAAGGTTATGATAAATTTTTACTAAGCCAATGTTCACATAGAAGTTCCCAGTTATTATCGCCTCAAAATCAATAGGTGAAATAGCAATACACCCTTGACATGCCTTTCATTACCTATTGACATTTGTTGCGCCTACTAGATAATTCATAGCAAATCTGCATACAGAACCATCGAAAGTGCGCGAGTCCTACTTGCACTTGCCTGTTTTTATATTTTATTTCATACGCACTCTAGCGTTATTATTAACAATACACCGTGTGGAAATAAACGCTACTATCGCGTTTGCGTTTACGACATTTCTATATAGAAATTTGCACAGTGCCTCTCGCGGAATACACGTAGAACTAATTTCTCCCAGTAGTAGTACAGCAGTACCCAATTAATATGTCTTACCGATGTACCTGCGCAGAAGATACATTTTCAAAGCGTGGGAAACGCTATTGGTCGGCAGCTGCCGCCATATTAGCGCGCGCCGTGCGGAGGAGCGTCATGCGCGAGTGAGACGGAACTAACAGCTGCACTATATTATGAACCTTATAGTAGTGATTTAAGGTTGATTGTAAGTTTTAAGCATTCTTTCGTTAATCTTCGGGGCCATTTTCTTTTCTGTGCGAACGAAGATTCACGACGAGCCTTATCAGTTTGGTAATAGGTACTGTACTAGAATCAATTATTTACACTCCGTTACTTCTATTTTACTTACGTCAACGCGTCACTTGATGTTTTGCCACATAAATAGGGGTACCAGAGTCCGCCTGAGCCATCACCAGTGGTGTTCGGGGAGAAATCATTTGATATCAGCACTACCTAAGAAAAACATTATCAACTAAGATCCAGTACCAATTTGCTGCTATTTAAGAAGGTAATGTAATGGAGGAGGTACTTGGGACCTTAGGATCTAACTGGATTCAAATCGAATTATAGTCTTAATTTCATATTAAAATCTGTCGTCAAGCACCTACCAGTGTGTTGCAGCTACACTTGAGAGCCTCTTTTCTTCTCATGCGTGTCACTCTTGACAGAGTGGTCGTGGTCGTCACGACGTGTGATTTGTGGCGACGTGTGACGTGTGACTTGAGAGCCAGATCCCTTCTAAGCTTTCTGACTTCACCACCTTCTATGAGGGGGCAAACCGGGGCATCTGCCCCGCACAATCGTAATGTTTGAAAAAAAAAACTGGTTTCATAAAACGCCTAGCATCCAGCGCACCTTGTTCTATCGATTATTCATTTGATTTTAAAACGTCCATTGGTTTTTGATCTATTTTTATCCAAATTATCTCAAACACCTGCGAGGGGGCGCCACTATAAAGTTTCTGCCCCGGTTCGAAAATATGTGATCCGGGGCCATTTGCCATTGTAAAATAAGCAACTTTGATTTAATAAAAGAATACACGACAACTTACATCTAAATTCGCGTACTTTTCCTTAATTTTAACAGCACATGAAACACCATTAATCCCTCCTCCAATAACTGCAATTTTGACCATTTCTTTTGAGAAATAATTTATGAACACATTCAAACTTTATTGCATTAGTTGCTTAGTTGTTAATATGCGTCCTAACGTTTTATAAAACTTAAGTATACTGGTTACAATAGTTACAGATAATTCTATGTGAATTAGTGCTTATGTAAATAATATGATAGATAGAAAATAGTTCTTCTCTTATCGGGAAGTTAAAGGTCAATATGAAGTTATTAAATTGATAGACAGCCAATACTGTACATTTATTGAACTTTCTTGCACTCACTATACAGGTTGTTGTTTTGGTCGGCGACAAGCGACCCAGGAGCGGTAGTACAAAATACATATTCCCCAAAAATTGACTTAATTCCATTAAATACTGTAAATATGTTGAGAAATACCGTATTCAATTTGAAATAAAATTACCGCAAAGTATGGTTACTAGGCACGTGCACAGACTAGAGCTAGGCGCAAGCCGCCATCGCCCCACCCCTTTACTCCCTCATACTCCCGTTGAGTATTATGTCTACACTTTAGCTTATTACATGATTTCCAAAATTAATTTTTTTTTTATTTTTATTATTAAAAAAAAATAAAGTATTTTTTTTATATTTTTTTAGCACCAGTATCATTTGTATTATCGACCTTGAGTCGCTCGTCGCTGACCAAAACAACGACCTGTATAGCATAAGTAATGTGATAAAATATTAGAAGATAACCTGTCGAGGTATAATTAATTCTTTATTTTTTTTTATACGACTAAGTCGGTAAACAAGCATACGGCCCGCCTGATGGTAAGCGGTTACCCAGCCATATGGACACTTGCAACACACGAAGCATCGCTCATGCGTTATCGACCTTTCTCCCCTCCCCTATGAGCTCTGGCGATCTTACTCACTCGCAGGAACACAACTTTACACAACATAAAGTTATTTGGCTGCGGTATTCTGTAAGGTGGAGGTACTTCCCCCCCCCCCCCAGTCGAACTTTTAATGTACCTACAAGGTACCTACAGAGCTCGTGATTAGTATAGTTTTGTAGGTTTACTAGCTGAACCCCGCGGTTTCACCCGCGTACATAATATGTCCTTATACCTTTATCACCACTCATTTTAAGCATACTATAGTAGAAAATTCCATATCTATGATACTAAAAACCTCTTTTATAAAGTCGGGTAAATAGCTGTTAACGTATTTGTAAAGTGAATTTATAAGCTTCATATTATGACATACTAATCTGGCTTATGTTATTAGTTGTTTTATAGCAGAGTTTTTCTATTTATGATATCGGTTTCAGAATATAATTTATAAAGGAATTTCATTTGTGTACAAAATATTATTTTTATGATATTTTTAAACGCTTCCCTTTATGTGAAAGTCAGACGCTTGTTGCGGACTTTTTGGCGGGAACTTCTCGGTAAATTCCCGCACGGTGACGTTGAAGTTGCGTTTTTGGTCGTTGCATCGCCGGTGGACCTGTGGTTGAAGGTGCGTTTTCATTTTTATTTTCATAAATTCATGTATTTTGTGTAAGTTTTATTGCATATTATCGATGGTATTTTATCCAATAAAGATCAATTCACCAGTCTAATTGTATTTTTAATCTTAATTCTCTAAGGCACCAAAATTAGTTATCTAATTCTAGTATCGTGACTTTTCAAGTTGTCTAAAAGCACCAAAAAAATGTTTGGTACTCTTACCACCATTGTACTAAAAACTTAGATGAAGGATAGAAGAAAATTCTAAATCTAGGACTAAAAATGTCTTTTATGGACGATAGACGGAGACTGACAGTGGCCCTGATTCTGTTGTTCACAACTAAACTAATTTTAATGTCACTATGTCTCTTTCTAACAAAGAACATAAGAAAAGGATGTAAGAAATTTAGTCCTGTCAAATTAGTCCAATGCTTGTTTTCAATATAATTTTAGTCGCCATCTATCGCAGTTACGCCTAAATACACGCAAAATAAGACGGCAAAGATTAATTTGACAACTTAAAATATGTTCTATCCTTTTTCAATCATGTTCGTAAGAAAGAGATGAGATGTGACTAAAATTAGTTTAGTGCGATTTACAACAGAATCGGCACCAGTGCAGACTATATGAAAGTGATTTATTTTGTGACTATAATAAATGAACTCGGGAAACTTCAAATAAGACAAGGCTGTATGGCTCAGCCCTTTGCCTGCCTTTTGACTAATTTTACAAACTGTTATAAGTATCTTATAGCTTGATCTCTGCGACAGTTGAAAATTGAAAGTTGAAAAACAGGGTGGGGGGGTCATGACCCCCCCTGGGCCTCGGCCGTCTCTAGGTCAACCTGAATTAAAATTCTAATTCACTCGCACGCAGCACACCCTTGATTGTGTTGCCAATAGGTTCTGTGGTCACATAAGTAATGAAAATGTGATTGACATGATTTTAAGTATGATTTTTTCGCGCTGCGCGGCCCCTCTTTTATTTATGTAGGACCTAATCACTAGAACTAATGGACCGATTTAGAAAATTCTTACAAATGTACCTAGGTACTCTATTTTCGTGTGAATCTGCGGGTAACAGCTATAGTATTGTGTATTTTGAAACCCATCCAATATAAGTGTGTGACCCCTCCCTGACCTGCGGGGTTATTTTAAAACGGTCGGATTCGGAATCGGGAGCGGAATCGGAAACTTCCGAGAGGAGTTTCCGACATAATAAAATAATAATAAAAATGTGTATTTGCACATTAAAAGACAATCAAAACTATAAGAACATCAATATTTATTTAACATAGTATGATAATAGTACAATTTAAGTGTTACAAATAATACATAAACTAAAATAAATATATTCTGCATGATAGGTTAAAGCGCCGATTGCTATTTTAATTTCCGAATCGAATAGTTTGACGTTTCTCGACGGAAATATCAATCCGATTCATCGAAAACTTTCCGATAGCTTTTAGCTGGCGGATTTCTTTCCGAATTTTATTTAAAGTTAGTTTTTGACCATTATTTAATATAAATGCATTTTTTAAACTTATATAAAGGTTAGTTGGTACTAAACGGAGTGTGTTTGCCCCTATTTTAAGTAAATAATGAATGAGACAGGTCTGCAGTAAAAGTAATAATAGCTACATACTCAAACTTCGTAGGAACTAAAACATATTGGTCACTCAATACCGTTACTCAAGTTGGATGCTAGATTCACTACCACTAAAAGATCTACGTAATCATAAAATATTTGTTTTATTATACTCTCCATGAATGTACTGAAAAAATTATTACATTGACATCGAGGGCTTTTTGGTGGGAACTTGCAAAGTGACGTTGCGTTTTCGTTTTATTTTCAAAAAATCGTGTATTTTGAGTTTTATTGCATATTATCTGTGGTGTTTTATCCTATAAAGATCAATCCTCGCGCACCAATGAAGGGAAATTAAATGAATTATGTATATCATGACTTCAAGTTGTCTCAAAAAGTCCGTGAGAAGTTTTAGTTTATTGACCACTATTTTACTAACACATGTAACAGGTTACATTGACGTTTATGGACTGTGACTGACAGTGCGTACTAAATGAAAGTGATTTTGTGACTAGAACTTAGGTATAACTCAAATAAGATTAGGCTGTATGGCTCAAACCTTTGCCTGACTTTTTCGAATATTATAAACAACAATTACTTTGACCTATCAGTCAGTTTCCGAAGTTCGATAAAACTAGAAAACCATTTTTTTATGTTTATTAAAACAATGTAGACCATAAATCTAAAATATAAAAAATAACAAGTATCTGTCTTAATGCATTTGATATGAGTATTTAAATGAGGCCTTTCAACGATGAAAATCCGTAATCATTTCGATTTTACTTTTATTTTAGTTTAGGTATACCATTTCCTACCATTATTAAAAACAAACTTTGTAAACGCACTCCAACTTTCCGCTATCGGATCTTTTCGATGAAGGTTTCCGATCCCGCTCCCGATTCCGAATCCGACCGTTTTAAAATAACCCCGCTGAAGGCTGGATCCCAGCGTTGCCAGTTAACTTCACGATAAGATACGCACAGCACCTAAAAATAGTACGAAACTTAACTTTTGAGTACGCAGTGAATAAAAAAATATTCAAGTAATTTCAAATTTAAAGTACGTTTTTCACTGTATTTTTTAAGTGCCGTTTGCGCACTGAACCTGAAGGAACCACGAAAGAACAAAACTACACCAGCGAAACCACAAATAGTAACACAGAATCATGAGTTTTTGGCGGGAACTTGCAGAGTGACGTTGCGTATTCATATTTTGTTCCATAAATTCGTGTATTTTGAGTTTTATTGCATATTATCTGTGGTATTTTATCCAAAAAGATCAATCCATGTGCACAAGTGAAGTGAAATGAAATGAATTATGTGTATTATGTTATGACTTTTCAAGTTGTCTCAAAAAGTCCGTGAAGAGTTTTAGTACATAGACCACTATTGTCATAAAACATGACTTTTATGGACGGTGACTGACTGAAGACTGTGAAAGTGATAATTATTGTGACTGGAAATTATAATATAACTCGACGCTGGCAGACATATGACCTAATTTAGATTTTTTTGCCAAAATTAAAATTAAGAAGAATGATAAAACAAAACTTGGAATTGGAACAAGGAATAAAAAATACACACCGGGGTCGCTAGTGCCAATTTTATGCTGAAACTTGCTGGACAGAAATAAAAATTATTTAACTTTTTTATTTTGAAAATTTGTTTGTTTTTGGCTTGACAGTAAAATAGTACGCAAATTGACGGGTGAGTACCTGAGAACGCTACCTAACGAAATAGTACGCAATGCGTACTAGTGCGTACCCTAATGGCAACGCTGCTGGATCCGCCCTTGTTTAGCATAAGGTTTTTTATGTCATCATCAAATCAACCACAGCTTAAACAGATGAACCTTATTGTAAAGTTATATAAGGTCAATTTTCATATAACTCAAAAAACTGTCGCAGAGATCAAGCTATCTTTTATAAACCATAAACAGACGCTTTTTTTTTTTTTCTTTTTTTTTTTCTTTGGCAATCGTCTTGGTTAGACATTTCTGCCAGTGTCAATGTAGATAAAAACGAGGAAACGGAATAAAACAGAAAAATATGCCTAACTTCGGAAATTTGAAAGGTACAAGGAGATCAGGAAAGTAAGTGATTAATAGGATTAGAAAAGATTTAGGGTGTGAAAAGGATAGATTTTAATATTACACTTTAATATTATTACATAAAATAAAGGAGGATATAATATTATAAATATCATTAGAATTATAAGACAGTAAGGATGAGATGTTTAATGGGAATGGAACATGGAGGGATATTAAACTTTCTAAAAAAGTAGATCGGTCATAAAGTTGGCAAGCAAAGAAGATGTGGTTAAGGTCACTCACATCGTTACCACATACACAATTAGGATTGTCCACGATGTGCAGTTTAGTTAGATGAGCTGGAGTACACACATGACCCAAACGCATACGAACAATAATTGAAGTTGAAACTTTACAAAGATTCACCCGGAAGAACCAAGGTTTATTAGGGATGAACGGTTGAATATTAAAATAGTGTCGACCCTTGCCACTTGCCCAAAGCTTATTCCAAGATTCTTGGAGATAAGCTCTAGGCAAAGCAGCAAGGTCATGACAATAATTTTGGTAAGGGAATAAGTCCCCACAGTCTACAGCCTGATTGGCAAGCTCATCAGCCTTTTCATTACCTGTAATACTATTATGGCCAGGTACCCAACACAGATTGACTAAAAAACCTTTATCAAAACATTTGTAAAGGAGATCTCTAACTTGAAGGATTACAGGATATTGAAATTTTGATGTAAATGGAAATCTATTTATAGTTTGAAGGACGCTTAAGGCATCCGTAAAAATTACTGTGTTTTTAAGTTTCATAAGAAGTATATACTCTACAGCTTTAAGGATACCAAAACATTCACCCGTAAATACCGATGTTTCAGGTGGTAATTTAATTTTTTAGACAATATTATACTGACTATGGTATACACCTATACCAACATACCCACTAGAAGAATGTTTGGAAGCATCACTATAAATGCAGTGTGACTCTGGAAAATTGTTAAGTAATTCAGAATTAAAATTAGCGTTTGCATTGTTATCATTTTTCTGTACATTAAAGTTATAGCAGATATTAGGTGAAAAAATTAAAGCTTAATATTGACAGTTAAACAAAGGGAGACGGTTTGTACGATGAATAGGTGCTACAATTGCAACAACTTTTTTATAACTATTAACAAGACATGGGGGAGATTTATGTTCCAAATACGATGATGAAGTTAAAGATTCAGCAAGAGATTTAAGTTTAGGAATAAGAGGATGGTTATCAAACGCAAGGCACGAAATATAAATTTGTCTGATAAAAATTGGCGCCTCAAAAATAGAGGAGGATCACAGCATTCAACTTGCAAAGCATTGATAGGCCTAGACTTCATTGAACCAGTTATAATTCTTAAGGCTTTTGATTGGATACTATCTAATTTCTTGAATCCAGCCACGCTACCAGGGATCAATAAGAATGTCCCATAATCAAGAATACTTCTTATTAGAGCATTATATATAAGCTTCAAAGAAAAGGGATGTGCGCCCCACCAAACACCAGACAGACATCTAAGCATATTCAGAAGGCGTTCACACTTGGACACTACATAATCACAATGTGGTAGACCAGTGAGTTTTGAATCCAGAACCAATCCTAAAAATTTGACTTGACTTTTGACTGGAATAGTTTCATCATCATATGATATGTTTATTGGAGGTGGCATACGCTTTCTCGTAAACAAAACTGCAGTACTCTTCGAAGTTGATAAGTTTAAACCATTTTTATCTAACCAGATTTTTAAAAGTTTTAGTGCTAAAGATAAGTGTGAATTAGCAATATTAATTGATGGATCAGAAAAATATAAAAGTAAATCATCAGCATATTGTAATACGCTCACTGAATTATTAAGAGAAGATTCTAGGTCATATGTGTAAATGTTGTAAAGAAGGGGACTCAATACTGACCCTTGAGGGAGACCTTTCCATAGTGATCTTTGAGTCTTACTAGAATTATTATTATAAGAGTCTAAAGTAATAACTCTTTCACACAGAATATTCATTATGAAATTTGTGAGCATCTCTGGAACCTTTAGTTTACGTAATTTATCCCTAAGGACAAGTAAAAGGACACAGTCATAAGCTGAGCTTATATCAAGAAATACTGCCAGAATTGAATCATTACGAGAAAAAGCTAAGTGAATTTCAGTGGTAAATATGCTGATGCTGTCAATTGTGCTTCTACCCTTTCTAAAACCAAATTGACTATCAGCTAGCAAGTCTTTACTCTCAATAAACCATTCTAAACGGTTTTTAATTAAATGTTCAGTAATTTTTAATAATACTGAAGATAACGCTATTGGTCGATATGATGAGACATTAGATGGTATTTTATTCGGTTTTAATATTGGCAACACTAGTTGCGTCTTCCATGCCGAAGGAATAATACCGGAACACATTGCAGAATTAATAATATTTAAATAATAAGTAAGAGCCTGATCACCTAAATTCGTTAAAAAGGAATATGGAATACCATCTTCTCCTGGAGCCGAATCTTTTAAAACTGAGAGCACTCCTTTCAATTCACTTAACGAAAATAAAGTGTTAAGATCTGTATGGAAATCTGCAGATGATGAAGATATTACTAGATCTTTTTGTGGAGCACACTGAGGAGCCAGATGATCCAAGAATTCTTCAGCAAGTGAAGGTGGAATAAAAGGAGCACTACCAGTATTCAGCGAAGATTTAAATCTTCGTATATTACTCCAGACAGTAGATGCTTTTGTATCAGGAGAAATTGAGGAACAGAATCTTCTCCAACTATCAAATTTCTTTTTTTTTAAATATTTTTTTTGTATTATTAATTGTATCTGAAAGTGCTTGAAAATTTTCTGTGGTCATACAGTTACAATAAATTTTTTCAGCTTCTTTTCGTTTTTTAATGGCCTCTGTACAGTCACTATCCCACCAAGGCGGGGAAGGAATATTATTAGTAACTGCATTTTTTAAGGGAAAGATCTCCTCAGCTGATTCAACAATTGCCTTTGTCAAAGCATCTGAACAAACTGTCTCACCATGTAAAATACTTGGGAAAGATGAGACCTTATTCTCTACTGTGAATTTAAATTTATCCCAGTCAGCATCTGAAAGTCTATATTTTAAGCGTGGGTTTCTTTGCAGTTTCTTTGGTTTACTATCAGGAAATGAAATAATAATAGGAAAATGGTCACTACCAAATGTTGAAGACATTGTATACCAGTACAATGAGGCTGCCAAATCAGGAGTGCAAATAGACAAATCTATAGCACTTATACCTTCATTAGGTCCAGTGCGACGTGTTGAAGAACCATTATTCAATATGCATAGGTTATTTGAATCTACTATTTCTAACAAATCTTCTCCATGACAATTATTTTTAGAGCTTCCCCATGAACAATGTTGAGAGTTAAAATCTCCCAACAGCATAAAGGGTTTTGGAAGAGAAGAAATAATGTGATTAATTTCAGTGAAAATAGTAGGGGAGGGATGAGGGATGTAAATAGAAACAACACAAATATTATTAATCATGGCAGCTATGATTGAAAAGTTATCACTATGAGGAGGAAAAGGAAAAGAAGAATATGGATAAATATTTTTGATGAGTATAGCTACCCCGCCATACCCATCTACTCTGTCTTCTCTGAGACAGCTATATTCAGGGATTTTAAAATTATAATTACATTTAAGCCAAGTTTCAGATAAAACAATGACAAATGGCTCAAATTTATTAATAAGGTAAATTAAGTCACTTTTTTTATTAATTATGCTTCGGCAGTTCCATTGTATTATGTGTCTGTGACCCATTAAGGAGTAGATTCTTAAAAATTTCAAGTAAAGGGGCAATGTGGGACGGTATAATGGAAGATTGGGAGAGGATATCGATCAAGGATATGATTATGTCATTAATGGAGGGATCAGTAGTATTAGTGTCTTTTTTAAGTGCACAACCATTATTGATTGGAGAAGGAACATTATAGTCTTTGGTTAACTGTTCATGAGCAGCGCGATCATAACCATTGGATGAATGTATATTATGTGAATGAGTGCGAGGTTGGAGAAATACTGTTTTTTTATAAGATGTCTTCAATGGTTGATTGTGAGAAGAAGAATTTTGAGAAGGTTTATTAGGGTTGGTAATGAGAACATCAGAAAATAATTTTGAGACAGGAGGGTGGAATTTAATAGCTTCAAAATATGAAATACAACTTTCAGCCATTGAAGATTTGATTCTCTTTTGACGTTCAAATTCAGGACATGTTTTACTAGTTGCATAATGTAGTCCCTCACACATGCAACATGAGGGATTTTCAACCGTGCATGAGTCACCAGAGTGATCCTGCCCACATTTAAAACACTTAGGTTTAGACCTACACTGTAATTGTGTATGTCCATATCTGCAGCAATTGAAGCATTGTATTGTTGGATATGAATATAATTCCACAGAAAGTGAGTTATAGCACATAAAAATGCGTTTAGGTAAGACTTGCCCATCAAAAGTTAGTACAACTGTTTGAGAAGGCTTCCATACTGGAGAACCCTCTATCATTACTTTAAAGTTAAGACGTCTTACTTTTAGGATCTTGCCACAACCTATTGGTACAGATATATTTTCAGTTACCTCTTCAGGTGACCATTCAGCCGGAACACCACGAACAACACCCATTCTTGTAACATTAAATGAAGGAATAAAAGCCTTAAGTTTATTTAATTCCAAACTATTATGAGTAAGAAAAGAGTTTGCATCTGTGTAATCCGAAAAAGATAGAGATACCCTGTTACGGCCTATTCTTTTTACACTGCCATTTATAATGTTGTTAACTTTATTTTTTTTCAAATAATTTCCAAATGTAACAGGGTGGAGTGTGGTACCATCATTAAGAGAAGCCTGAATTTTTTGTACATGAACAACAAATGGGGCAACATCTGTAGTTGTATATTGAGTTCTACCGACTGAAATTGTTTGAAAGGCTGTCACAGGGGTAGGAGGTATGGCATCAATTGGCTTATGTAAAATTGAAATTGGTTGTGAGGATGAAATAGGGGGAGTAGGATCTGTACAGCTTTGTATAGTTTCAACACAGACAAACCGGACGGCATTCTCGCTATCACAAAACTGAGGAACAGTAATGGCGGCGACTATTTATGTGTGATTCAATTTAGGGTTGCCATGTTAGGCTAAATTTACCCACTCTTTTATTATGTTATACCACTATTATACTCAGACAAATATGTAACGGTAGACAAGTTTAAATGAAAATTAAGTGTAAATGCAGGCAGAATATACCGTATCATTTTAAAATGTTAATGGTGGCCAAATCTCGCTATAAAAATATCCTAACTAATATTATACACATGCGAAAGTGAGTTTGTTTGTTAATTTTAGTTTTGTTCTGCTTTCATGCTTCAACTATCAACCGATCGCTAAAAAAGGATTGAAGATTTTTGTTCAGTCTGGCATATTCAGCAGGCGCCGTTTTTTTTTAAAGGTGGCTTTCTATGTAACCTCGATTGAGGACACTCATACGAATATAAAAATAATGGCGTGCCTATGTCCATCACGTTAAAGAGTTCTTTGCAAAAAAATATCGATGTTTGACATCTTCAATAACCATGAAAATTTAGTCAATAAATGTTTTTTCAACACACTCGCTTGTAAAGTGACGTTTTTAGTATTTTAATGCAGCTTATTACGCACTAGTGCTTTTTACTTTACATTACCGCACAGTTTTATGATAGGTATAATCCCGATTATGCTACGTTTGTACCTCACTGCAAGTGATATGTGTGTAGACGAAGACTTCTTAATTTAAACGGGTAAAACTATTTGACAGCGCATCGCCAAAAACAAAAAAAGAACCTGCGCGCCATGTTTGTTGACGTTCTCATTTGTGGTTAATCAAAAAATCTATTTAAAAAAAAACTGCTTTTTCCTCGTAAGTGTGTTGAATAACGACGTATGACACGCGTGTGCATTGATCATTATACTCTCGGCTTCCAAATCGCGTTCTCCTACGGCTCACGCGCTTAATACCGCCTCGTCTGTAACGACCAACTTTGCACACATCTATCACAATGTACTATTGCGCATTCTACGGTGCTAGAATAGCTATATTGATTTATTCCTACAAGTATTGAATTTACTGACATATCAGCATAACATATGTACAGCAGATATCCGTAATACTAATACATTAATAAATAAATATAATAAAAAAATATACTGGGACATTCCTCACACGCGGCCATCTGAATACAAACTAAGGAGAGCTTGTACTATGGAAACCAGCTATAACTGATAAAATACATTATACTACTTTTTGTTTGCAAATACGTACTTAATATACATAATTATACCCAGACTCAGAACTTACAGACATGTTCATGCACACAAATGCATGTCCGTTGTGGAAATCAAACCCACGACCTGCGGCGCGATAGGTAGAATCTTAACCAACTGCGCCATACACAAAGCATACTCCGCGGAGCCCCTAAAGCCTCTGTGGGGGCTCTGCGATATTATGGCCAAAATACATTACAATGTATACCGGGTGATTCCCAAGAAGACAAGTTCAAAAAATAAATTCAATTAAATAAATAATTCGAAATAGTTAATTTTATTACGATAGTCTAATAATTTCATTAATTTTAAATACAATAAGTACCTATATTTTACAACCTACGCGGTAAAATAAAGAATATCTACACATAAACTATTCTTTAATTATTTTAGGGCTCCATCAAATAATTCGCCTTCTAAAACGGGTCCGTTCGCCAAAAAAGATTGAGAACCACTGATAAAGTATGTGTATAAGTCGCGAAAGTTTAAAATCAATAAAATACATATTAATAATAACCATAAAATATAACATTCCCATATTTCGGGTAATTTACACAAGTGAATATTGGCAACACTGGCTTTGTGACAGATTATTTTGTTCTGGTGAATGAATATTT
Organism: Polyploca ridens; assembly: GCA_951394255.1. NCBI lineage: Eukaryota > Metazoa > Arthropoda > Insecta > Lepidoptera > Drepanidae > Polyploca > Polyploca ridens. The sequence continues at coordinate 2,217,377 of OX596259.1, read as the reverse complement.
GTTTTGATGTATAAAATCAAAACTAAGTGATTGAATTATTAATTTACCTGTGAAACGTGATTCCTGGTATTTTTTTCCTCCGGTCAGTACGGTTTTTACGCCATTTCACTACACAAGACATGCTGTATTTTAATATTTTACGGCACCGCAAACGTATTGACTCTGTTGACGTTTATCCGCGTAATGGCCGACTAATGTGTGAATGTGTGCGTGCCGGCATGTACGTACAGCGAGGTGGCCGACTCTGAGCGACACAGTTTTTTGTTAGCGAGAATACATCCGCGTTTTTTAAATATCTGTGAGTTTCAATTTGTTTATCTTTTTTTTCATCATTAGATATGCATTGACAATCTTGTGGGTTTACTAAAGTACTGCCTTTGCTCTTCCTCTTTTTTTTATTGCAATGCTTGCAAACTCTGTGCAGTCTACTGCGTTTCAAAATACGTTGGGTAATAGATCCATCAGTGTCCATTCCGGATGAATTATTTACTGTAACATAGTAACCCGCTGCCGGGGGGCCTAAGCCCCCCGGGTCGGGGGGCTCAGACATGAACAACAAGAAGACTTGAGAAAAAAAACTTACCTATATAACAGCAATATATGAGATTTATATACGAAAAAAATTAATAATACTAAACACTACATATACCACACTATATATACACTACTTAACTGATCTTAGAACGAATAAAATTTAATAAAATTATCAAAGAAATTTATAAACACTCCCGCTAATTCGACCGTTTCCCGCGCTTTTTTCAAAAACAGACGCTTGCTTTCCTTCCACAGCTTCCACAGCCCGTCAGTGTCAACTGTCAGATCAGTGCGACCAGATTTAGCAGAATTCTGCGATTTTAGCAGAATTAGGTCTCCAATTTAGGGCTTAGCAGATTGTATTCGGAGATTTGGAATGATAGAAGTTTTTGGCACAGATTCTTATAGAACCTCCGCAGAAACTTAGCAGTGTTAAGATATGTGTTACGTCCTATAGTTTGACGTCTGAACGTTTACGTTGTATATCGAGTCTGTATGGCAACACTGCTCTCTTGTTACTTCCTTCTAAGATTCCTTGGCGGGAAATTGAAAAAAGCGCACGCGGAAAATTTGAAATTACATTTTGTAATTTTTTTTTTATTGTGTAAAAGAATAAATTCACTTTTAATTAATACCAAAAAAATAAAATGGATGGGAATGAGGGGGGCGGGGACAACCCGCCCAACTCCTCCAAGCGGCTTCGGACTGATGAAGTGAATGATGATAGCGGTGGCGGTGAGCGTTCTGATGTACTTTATGTGCCTTATTTTAAACCTAATTATAAAAGACAGTATCCAGAAAACTCAAATAAAACAGAGTTTAAAGTTTTTGTTGAGCATATCAACCACAAAGATAGATTGGGCAACAAAAGTCCTATATATCTCAATCATATTTTCACGACGGATGTTAAAGGTGTGATGGCAATACAGCGATTGAATGCAAATAAAATAGCAGTAATGTTCAAACAATATAATACAGCAAACAACTTTCTAAATAACACTGCATTCTTAGAAAAGTACAACGTAAAGGCTTACATACCGGCTACACAAATAGAAAAAACTGGCATCATAAGATTTGTCCCAGCAAATATCTCAAATAAGGACTTATACACTAAGTTGAGTTCCATTTACGAAATTATCTGTATACGACGATTCACAAAAAAAGTAGGACGGGACAGAGTTCCTCTGCAAACAGTCAGTATCACTTTCTTATCCAATATCTTACCTGACAATGTACAATATGATCTATTCTCATACAGGGTATTTGAATATATCCCACCGCTGCAACAATGTTACAAATGTATGAAATTTAATCACTCGGCTAAAATATGTAATGGCAAACAGAAGTGTTCGATCTGCTCTGGTGAACACTTTTACAAAGATTGTGATAAACCTAAAGAGATATGTTGCGCTAATTGCCAAGGCCCACACCTAGCAATAGCAAGAGAATGTCCCATTAAATTAAGAAAAATAGAAGAAAAGAAAAGTAAAATAACATACGCGAGTATCGCACAAACAAAGTCGATCGAATACCCTGCATTGCCATTGTCTAAGAGTCAACTTGTAAATCCCCCTGTAAATAATGTAAATATTCCAGTAAATACTGAAAAGAAAAATGTTAAAAAAAATGTTAATAACAAGCCTGCTGCACAGGCGCTGAACCCACAAGATCACCCTATGGACTTCATTGCCCAGGTTATAGCTAATAAAGAAGTACGAGCGGCCCTAGTAAAAACATTGGTAGAGATTGGTAATAAGTCTGATCCCACCCCAATTACTTCATTATTCATTGAAGAAATATTAGTTAAAAATTTATCCCCATAATGGATTTAAGTCCCCCTAAAACGTCCCAATTACGGATTGCGCAGTTTAACATCCAAAGTGCCAATAGTAAAAAGCCCTTATTAACTAAGTTTATGCTAGAACAAAATATTGATGTATGCTTGCTTAATGAAACTTGGTTTAAAGACCATCACAATTTTAGAATCCTCGGTTATAATCTCCATTCCAGAACATCTAAGAATCCTCACAATGGTGTAGCAATATTAATTAAACCAGAGACTAAATATAATATTTTAAACACAACATTCTATGAGGACATTCAAACTATAGCTATGTCAATATCTACCGAGCGTGGCAGTGTGACTATACTCTGCGTATATTGTCCTCCTTCCAGTGGGCACATAAGATTGCATAGACTGCGCAATATAATTCGAGACCTACCTAAACCTATTTTTATAAGTGGTGATTTTAATGCTCACCATATTGCATTTGGTTGCCTATCTACTAAGGGCCGCGGACAAGATTTATATGATGTTATAGATGAGTGTGATTTGTGCATCTTAAATGATGGCAGTTTCACTACAGTGAACCGTCCTAGAACCAACGCTTCAGCCATTGACGTCACCTTTGCTAGCGCATGCTTAGCACCGTTATGCGAGTGGTCTGTGCATGATGATTGTATGGGAAGTTACCATTATCCAACTATAACCGAAATATCCCTATCCATACAAAAATACCAAATTAACCCTCCCATTGATAAATTTTTGTACAAAAGAGCTGATTGGCGCCAATATAATGAACTTTCAAAAAATGCGTTTGGCGATTTTACAATTAATCAAGTAGACCCACTCTCTTCCTATACCGATTTTTGTATACGTCTTGAGTCCCTTATGCAAATAGTTGTTCCAAAGTCCACTAAGTCTGCCCACTTTGCTAGCAGACCTCCAGCACCTTGGTGGAATGAGGTTTGCGAACAAAGTGTAATAGCATCCTATAATGCTTTGAAACTGTACAGAAGTGATTCTACAATAGATAACTATATAAATTATAAGAGACTTGATGCATTAAAAAAGAGAACCATTTCTGAGCAGAAGTCAACTGGATGGAATGATTTGTGCAATACTTTTAATAGAACTACCCCTATAAGCAAAATATGGAACATGATTAAGATTTTTAAGGGTGTTAAGTCTAGCATTAGATCCCATAAAGATGAGTTCATACCTACCTTTTTAGATAAACTGTCTGATAATAGTGGTTTAAAAGAGACTAGTAACTTAATCAACTATTTTAACAGTAACAATAATAATAGCAATTCAAAATTTTTATTGGAACCATTTACATGGAATGAATTCACATCAAGTCTACAATCTAGGCGTAACTCAAGTCCAGGTCTAGATAACTTTCCATATATTGTAATTAAAGAACTCCATACATCTGTTCAGCACCTCTTTCTTGACATTCTTAATGCTTTATGGCTCAAACAAATTATCCCTGAATCATGGAAAACACAGTGTGTTATCCCAATACTGAAGCCTGATAAATCTCCAGAACAGTCCAGTTCGTATCGTCCTATATCTTTGTCCTCATGTCTCGGTAAACTATTCGAAAATATGATTAAAGTCCGTCTGGACTGGTTTGTAGAGGCTAATGGTATCATCCCACATGTGCAGTATGGTTTCCGTCGTGGGCGTAGTTGCGCTGACAGCTTCATGTCACTCATCTCAGACCTGAAACGTGCAAATAATTTAAAATCACACACTGTTTGTGTATTTTTAGATGTCCAAGGAGCTTTTGATAATGTCGACCCAGGTATCTTGGTCAACATTATGTCTGATGTGGGTATACCTGGTCTACTATGTCAGTGGATCTATAATTATTTAAATGATAGAACCTTATATGTTAAGTATAATAACATCTTACATGGTCCTAGAAGTGCATCGAAAGGCACAATGCAAGGCGCCACTCTTTCACCATTACTATATAATTTGTACACATGTGAAATATGTAAATTTGTAAATACTAGTGAAGTAAATATTTTGCAATTCGCAGATGACATTGTTTTGTATAGTAGCAGTCAGAACTTGCAAGTTGCTATAGATAATATGAATAGAGCATTAAATCAGTTGAGTCTATACTATAATGATAGATTACGTTTAAAGATCAATGCTACAAAAAGCAGTTTAATGATTTTTGGTGATGATGATCCATCTAGTGTTATTTCGTATTGTGGAGAATCTATAAACAGAGTACATTCAAAGAAATTCTTAGGAATCATCATAGACCAAAAACTGACTTTCGAAGAACATGTTCGGTATATTTCTAAAAATGCTTTAAGAGCTATTAACATAATAAGATGTCTGGCTGGAGTGTCATGGGGTGCTGACCCCAAAATATTGTCTATTCTATATAAAGCTATTGTGAGAAGTCATTTTGACTATAGTTCTTTGGCATATATGAATAGCTACCATGCCAAAAAATTAGATATCCTGCAGAATAAATCTCTGAGAATAATATCGGGTGCAATGTGCTCAACTCCCATAAGGGCCATGGAAGTAGAGACTAAAATTATGCCACTGATCTTGAGACGTCTCCTACTTGCCGAACGGTATTGCCTTAAACTACTGTACTCTGATAACATGCAAATTATTAACAAGATTATACCTTGTAGAATCAATGTGTCAGGTCCTTTAGCAACTGGTGAGAGCCTCCTTATTGGTAACTCCCCAGTGTTGTATCACATTTTTCTGGAAATTGAAAACAACAGCTATAAACTCAAAAAACAGTGCCCTTGGCCCTGCTATTCTTCCCAGTTCAAAAGCATAATGCACCCAATTACAGTAATAGATTCAATTACAAATAATTCAGAGATGTTGCAATTTTTATCAGAAAATAATTACTACACTTTATATACAGATGGTAGTAAGGGTAAGGATTATGTGCGCTGTGCTGTGTATGATCCTCAAAAAAATTCTTCTCAGAGTTTTCTTTTGCAGAATGTCTGTACAATATTCACCGCAGAAGCCTATGCAGTATATCAGGCTCTTCTGCAAATTGGAAATGTAGATAATTGTAAATATTTTCTAATTGTAACAGATTCTTTAAGTTTTATAAGAGGATTGAGCTATTTAAAGATTCACTTTAAAACTAATTTCATTTTGTACATAATTAAAGAATTGTTATACAAATATTATCATACAGGGAAACTAATTTCATTTATGTGGGTGCCCTCTCATAGAGGAATCACTGGAAATGAAATGGCCGACAAAGCCGCTTACGGAGGAGTAAATGCACTCGATGTCTCCGATACTATGTATGTACCTATGACTGATTATTTGAGTAATGTAAGGCTAGCTATAAGTATGTTATGGGAGCAAATGTGGAAGAAAGACCAAGAAACGAAAGGACGGTGGTACGGTAGCATTCAAGAAAACTTACCAGTAAAGCCATGGTATGATAGCCTGCAAAGAGCCAGTCGTGATTTTATTACCACCATAAACCGACTACGTTATGGACATAATAAAGCACCATCACACCTAGCAAAGTTAAATATAATTCAAAGCAATGTCTGTACATTTTGCGGAGTTGAAGAAGGAACAGTGGACCACATTATATTCAGCTGTCAAAAGTTCCTTATTGACAGATTGGTACTCGCGAGTGAACTAAGTGAAGTGTGGCAAAATAATTATAGTGATTTTTCTTCCCGCCCGCCGCCGCTTAAAGAACTATTAAAAGACATTAAAACTTATAAACCAATATTTAAATACATTAAAAATACGGTGGTAAAATTATAAAACTGAAAATACAAAATCTGAAAAGTGGTTCCGGAATAATAAAGTCGTGGCTTAAAGGTCTTAGTAACCAGGCCATAAAATCCCAAAAAAAAAAAAACTTCCTTCTAATAAAAATGGTTGACTAAAGTGCACGTTTTTCTATGTAAAACCTCAACAATACTAATCAAAACGCTTCCACTGCGCCGTAATCATAATAAAAAGACGTATTTTGGTATAAATAGTGTGCATCACGAAAATGGCACATTCAGCGCAGGAATTGCCGAAACTTACCGAAAAAGCAAATTTCGGGCATTGGAAATTTCGTGTGAAGCTCATATTAGAAGAAAAAGGCGTGATCAGCGTCCTTACGACAAAGTCTACAGATTTATCCGACGTAAAGGAGAAAAAAGACTACAAAACGCACGATGCAAAAGCAAGATCGGTAATAGTTCAGTGTCTCGCGGACAAATACATAGAAATTGTGAAAGCGTGCTCAACCGCAGCTGAAATGATAAAGAGCTTGGAAGACATCTTTGAAAGGAAAAGTATTTTTAACAAACTAAGATTAAAGAAACAGTTAATTATGTTAAGATGTAGCACAACTGAAAAACTACAAGACTTCTTTTTCAAGTTTGACTCACTTATTGGTGAACTGAACGCCATTGGGAGTCCAGTGGACCAGATCGATGAGATCTGCTACTTATTATCATCAATGCCAATAGCCTATGATAACGTCATCACGTCCATAGAAACCATGAGTACAGAAAAAACCCTGAGTAGTGATTTTGTGAAGGCGCGATTGCTTGACGCAGAGATTAAGAATGGTGAACAGGCTCCTATCGTTGACAGAGAAGAGGCATTTATGATTTGTTACTCATGTGGCAAGCACGGTCACATTGCTCGTAATTGCAGATACCGTTCCAGTCGAGGAAGATCCAGTCGCAGAGGTGGTCGTCAATTTGGCAGAAGAGGTTCTTCTAGAGGGACGTCACAGCATGCAGGTGTCAGTGCAGAGCAAGTGCAAAAGTCAAAAGAAGAATTAGGTTTCACAATGTACAGCGAATTAGGTCTAAGTTGCGCAAATAATAGTGAAATTATTCAGTTTGTAATAGATTCTGGTGCAACAGAGAATCTTATAATGGAGTGCTATGAAAAAGATATGTCAAACATACAAGTTCTAGAAAAACAGGTAAAAATATATGTTGCTAACGGTCAATATTTGACAGCTACTAAGAGAGGAGATTTAAAGGTAACTTATAATAACATTAAAATAAATATAAATGCTTTAATATTGAAAGGTTTGACACATAATTTATTATCTGTGCAAAAGATGCTAGAAAAAGGTCATACTGTAAGGCATGGAACAATAAAAACGAGTGGAAATGCGAAGTGTCAAAATATGTATCAGAACCGCTGTCGCCAAATTTCACACAAAGAAATAGATACTCACATATTGCACACCAATAAACAATTAATTTGATTAGTCGTTTCTAGTTTAGACAATATTAGCTCAAGTCACAATATCGTACATTCAAAAATATATCTTCACTCTCTAATTATAAAATGTATTTTGCTATAGCGTAGAAAGAATATACAACGTTTTGTAATCTACAAACAATCTATATTCAATTGAACGATCGAGTTCCGCTATCGCCCCCTAGATGGCGCTATTCTCAGTGGACGCAATTATTATCTTAATGTACTTTAACATAAGGTTGATAATTGCGTCATACTTCGATATATTCTGCCACTCAACCAGTGCGGTGACACATTGAATAACATTATCGATACTGATCGATACTTTGGGCCCAATTCACATAAATATTTTACCAAAAATGAAACTTGAACGAATCAAGAAAGAACTTACAAACCCATTTTTATGGATTTTTTTTAGTTGTTGTTTAAATAAATATTTATGTTAGTAGACTAAATAAGTTTCGTTCAACCTTCGGCCACATTTAGAATTTTTATTGTGTAACTGTAATTAGACTACTTGCAATGTATGTATGTAACTATGTTCGGGTGGAATCTTGCAAGTCGAATTTCACTAACTTCCAGTGGTCGGATGGACTTGATATGTGGTATACATTAGTATATTGGATGAAAATGCAAGTACAGTCAACAAAAAGTACAGTCACTAAAAAAAGCTTGTATTCAAAATGTTTTTGTTATCAAAACCTTTTATTTATTATGAGAATTGGGCCCCTCATCACGCTTATTGCTTGGCGGGCAAAAATAGTTTGAGGATGTGAGTGGAGGTAATATTATAAAGTGGGGGGAAAAGGCAAAATAAACGAATAAGTTTAAATAATAGACATTTATTAATTTACTAAAATTCACTTTAGATATAGTATAGATATTTTTATACCTATTATTTTTCAATCATTCATAATTCATTCATAGACACAGATGTTGCCAACTACATTTCAAGTATTCGGTCGGGCCAACTGTTCCGGACGTACACAGTTTTTTTTTTAAATTTAATTATGTTAAATGTTTTTACTGTAAATTATTATTATTTTAAATGTTTAAATGTTTCAATTATTAATTGTTATTCTTTTTTATCTACTTTCATTCTTACTAATTCTTATTCATTGTTTTCAATTTTATTTTATTTTAGTTACGTTGTTCGTGACCGTCACCTATGGCAGCGACTGAAAATCAGTGCTGTAGCCCTGTACTTGTACTGGGCTTGCAGTCTACAACTGAGTCGCTGTCCACTTTTGATGGCACACAACACAACTTATTATTACTACCTAATACTATTTATTTTCCAAATACTGTTTTATGTGTATGTAATTGTGTTGTATAATAAATGTATTTTCTTTCATTCTTCTTTCTGTAATCTGCTTGATTGTGAAAAACGTTTAACATAATCTCTACATAGTAAAATCAATATCAAAAAGTCATTTATTCAGTTTAGGCCCTGGTAAGGCACTTATGAACGTTATACAGGTCGTTGTTTTGGTCAGCAACGAGCGACTCAGGGTCGATAATACAAATGATACTGGTGCTAAAAAAATATAAAAAATACTTAATTTTTTTTAAATAATAAGAATAAAAAAAAACAAATTGAAAATCATGTAATAAGCTAAAGTGTAGACATAATACTCAACGGGAGTACGAGGGAGTGAAGGGGTGGGGCGATGGCGGCTTGCGCCTAGCTCTAGTCTGTGCACGTGCCTAGTAACCATACTTTGCGGTAATTTTATTTCAAATTGAATAAGGTATTTCTCAACATATTTACAGTATTTAACGGAATTAAGTAAATTTTTGGGGAATATATATTTTGTACTACCGCTCCTGGGTCGCTTGTCGCCGACCAAAACAACAACCTGTATACAGTTAAATTTACCACCGGTAATTGAATAAAATTATTACAATAAATATAAAATGAAGTCGCCATCCGCGTCTGTCTCATAATCAAAAGTCATCTATTATACATTATAAGTACAAATTACTATTCTTACGAACATACATAATTTATTTATTTATAAGGACAGCCAACTTAACATACACTAAAGAAAAGAATACAATGGTCACAAACAATACTCAAAGCTAAGTGCTATTTTAATTATAGGATATCACAACATGGTAAAATACAAAAAGACATGTAAATATTATAAACTTAAAGTTTGTTAACACGTTTGAGAAGATGTCAATGTTATGGTTATTCCGATACATGGTGTTATACTGACTTTAAAGTCGATTTAAAGAAGCATGCTGACCCAGGTTAGTTTTAGAACATTTTAATATTTTCAAAAATATACTGTGAGGGCAAAGTTAATATATTAATTTCCGGAAACATATTTCGTAGAGACTCGCGAGAACCCAAACAGTAGATAGCGTTAATTGGCCTTTTTTGTATTACAAAAATGTATTCCAAATCTGCGGCATACCCCCACAGCAAAACACCGTAAGACATTAGACTATGAAAATATGCAAAATATATTGATCTGGCTGTATATGTCTTTCAGTTGCCTTATTTTTGTTACTGAAAAAGTAGCAGAGATTAACTTAAGGTTACCAGGTGAGCACCTCGCTGCAATCTACAATCTATGGTCAGACCAAGAAAAACTACTTATACCATTTTTTCATCCAATCTCACTTCATTTATAATAAATATTTAGCTTCAATGCCTACCCTCTCACTCCACCATCAGACTCTAAAAACCATATATGGCCAAAATGCACCCTAGGATACGTTGCTCTGCTATGGGGTTCTAGTGCCTACCCTCCGACTCCATCATCAGACCCTGAAAGCCATACTTGGTCAAAGTTAATATCACGACAATTCCAACAACCCCAAACACGGCTAGGATACGATGCTCCACTATGGAGTTCCAGTGCTTACAATTCTACTCCATCATCAGACCCTGAAAACCATATGTGGTTAAAGTGTATCTTACGACAATTCCAACAAGCACAAACACGGCAAGGAAACGTTGGTCCACTATGGAGTTCCAGTACCTACCCTTCTACTCCATCATCAAACCCTGAAAACTATATATGGTCAAAGTTCATCTCGTGACAATAACTAATAATAATAATTCCAACAACCTCAAACACGGCTAGGATACGATGCTCCACTATGGAGTACCAGTGCTTACAATCCTACTCCATTATCAGACCCTGAAAACCATATATGGCCAAAGTTCATCTTACGACAATTTCAACAAGCCCAAACACGGCCAGGAAACGTTGCTGCATTATGGAGTTCCAGTACCTACCCTCCTACTCCATCATCAGACCCTGAAAACTATATATGGTCAAAGTTCATCTCGTGACAATTCCAACAACCTCAAACATGGCTAGGATACGTTGCTCCGTTATGAAAATCCAGTGCCTACCCTCCTACTCCATCATCAGACCCTGAAAACCCTATACGGTCAAAATACATCTCAAGACGATTCCAAAAAGTCCAAACACGGCTAACATACCGAAGGCTTACTACAATATTAAAGAATATTTAAATGATAAAAATGCGTGGTTGTAGCGCTCGCTCTCGCAGGAAACATCTGATGTAATAAATTTAAGTTTGTTTTTGAAAAGAGTAATTGCTGAGTTTATTGCCGGCTCTTCTCAGCAAAATCAACCTTCCGAACCGTGCATTAGTTAGTGCATTAGAGTATTAGAGTTTGACTATTCATAAGTGCCTGTGAAGGCCTATTTGAATGAATAAATTATTTCATTTCATTTCATTTCATACGTTATTTCGTTATCGAGTTCCATTGGCTACCTTCCGGATCCATCATCAGATCAGCTCGATGGTACCAAATTATTGTATTGTCATCGGTACTTGATAGATAAGTGTGCAAAGTTTCAGTTTAATCAGACTTCTGGAAGTCGATGAAAATTACGTTTAAAAATTCCATTACATGCATACATACATACATACAGGTGAAGCTAATAAAAGCGTGTTAAAAAAAATGACACGCTAAATGTGACAATATGCAGTCTATTAAATTTTGCTCATATTTTGTTCCAAATATTCATGTCGATAAAACCAGCATCCAATCAACCTGACTACATCACTAATTGAATAGCGAAGAACTTTCGAGAATAAAATAGATGATGACATTAAACCAAAATAAACTTTAATTTCTAAGTGATAAGGTTGATTTTAGCTTGAATTTCTATTAATTTAATAGTGAATTGAAATAATTAGATTTTTATTGATTATGTATTAAATTGTACTTACCGATGGTACGAAACACCTCCATTATTAAGATTTTTTCTCCTACTATCATTCTTGCACTCCAAAATTGAGCAATACGGCATATTTATGGAAATCAAAGAATGTGACGGACTACCGACAAGACATAGTGGTTAGATACGACTGGGATCAAATATGCGTTGATTAAGCGTAACAACGCTTAATAGTGGCGACACGAGTCACGCCTACTTCGCACTTCCACTTGTTTTTATTATTCCGTGCTGTAAGGTTTCATTCTAATTCTGTAAGTATTTATGGTAATAATAAAAAGGTATATGGTCAGATGTGTGGACGGCTTTATGTTGTAGAGTTTATGAAGCAATTTTGTGAGACTGATAAGTGCCTTTCAGTATCAGATATATGGCACAGGCGTTTAGGTCATGCGAATAGGAAACATCTAGGTATCATGAGACTGCCATCTTCAGACATCCCATGTGGCCCGTGTATGGAGGGCAAGTCCACTAGGCTACCGTTCAAGCATGTACCAAGACCAAGATCAAGACACATTGGAGAGCTACTACACACTGACATTGCAGGTCCAGTAAGTACCCCTACCTCAAATGGTGAAATCTATTATCATACTATAATTGATGATTATTCACATTTTAGTGTTGTTTATCTATTAAAAGGAAAATATGAAGCAACAGATAGATTGATAGAATATATACAACAGTTAGAGAGACAAACATCAAATAAAGTGAAGAAAATAAGGTGTGACAATGGAGGTGAATTTAAGAATAAAAAGATAGAAGCATTTAGTAAAGAAAAAGGTATTATTATGCAGTATACACAGCCTTATAGTCCTCAGTCCAATGGAGTTGCTGAACGCATGAATAGGACAATATACAACAAAGCAAGAACACAGATGCAAGAAACAGAACTGCCTAAACATTTATGGGGAGAAGCAGTCAGGTGTGCAATTTTCCAGATAAACAGGTGTCCTTCATCAGCAATCAACAATAAAATACCAGCTGAAATTATGCTTGGGAATGCTCAACTTTCAAGATTAAGAGTATTTGGATCTAAAGCTTGGGTGACAACGATACCAAGAGGAGGAAAATTTGAAAAAAGAGCCAAAGAGATGAGAATGGTGGGCTATTCACTAAATGGATATAGATTATGGAATCCGGAAACTAACGAAATAGTTGTGTCAAGAGATGTACGTTTTGACGAAAAGCAGTTCAAATATAAGGAAAATACGACTGATGAAGCTACCAGAGAATATAATGAAGAAAAAGACGAAAAAGAAGATACAAAGAAGTACACAGAAGATGACAGAAATGAAGAGGATTGGATAGAGAATGAAAGAGAAAGTAGATCTGAGAAGAATTTACAAGAAAAACGGCAAAGAAGGAGACAGAAGGAAAAAGAAGATAACGGAAATTATGTGAAATGGATAGATAAAGAAGGAGAAGGTAGAATTGAGAAGAATTTACAAGAAAAACAGCAAAGAAGGAGACAGAAGAAAACAGAAGATAGCAGAGAAAACTTAGAAATAGAGATAGAAAGTGATTATGAAGAAGCTAGTGAAGATTTAGAACCACAAAGAACAAGATCTGGAAGAATAACACAGAAACCAAGACATTTAGAAGAATATGACACATACATCGCATACTGTTTATTATCTGGAGATCCGCAGAACTATGAAGAAGCTGTAAAGGATGATGAGTGGAAACAAGCAATAAAGAAAGAACTACAAGCTCAAGAAAATCTAGGAACATGGAAGGAAACAACATTACCACCAGGAAAGAAGGCAATAGACACTAAATGGTTGTTTAAAACAAAGCATGATGGCACAAAGAAAGCAAGATTAGTAGCCAGAGGCTTTCAACAAGAAGAAACATATGATACATACTCACCTGTGGCGCGTCTACCTACTATAAGATTAATGCTTAGCCACGCAGTACAAGAAAACTTAAAGATAAAACAGCTTGATGTGCCAACAGCTTTTCTTAATGGAAATCTCGATACAGAGGTTTATATAAAATGCCCTAAAGGAAAAATAGTTGATTATGGAAAGGTTCTCAAATTGGAAAAGGCACTGTATGGACTCCGAGAAGCCCCAAAATGTTGGAATAAACGATTTCATGACTTTATCATTAAAAACAAATTTGAACAATCAAAACATGATGTGTGTTTATACACTAAGGACAAGACATGGCTGTTAATCTTCGTCGATGACATACTTATGCTTGGAGATGACAAGGAAATTACAGAAAAACTAAAATATGAGTTCAAGGTAAAGGATTTGGGTGAAGTAAAAGATTATTTAGGACTAGAGATATCAAGGGAAAAAGATAAAATGATAATCAAACAGACAAATATGATAAATAAGTTGTTACTATTGTTTAACATGCAGGAGTGTAAAAGTATTCAGACACCGATGGAGACAAACTTTAGTGTCTGTAATACAGATGAAATAATAGATGTACCTTATAAAGAGTTAATTGGTTCACTCTTATATATCTCAACCAACACTCGCCCAGACATCACATATGCAGTATCATATCTAAGTAGATTCTTGGACAAGCCTACTACAGAGATATGGAAAGCAGGCAAGAGGATATTGCGCTACTTAAAAGGGACATCAGAGAAAGGTGTTGTATACAAAAAGTCATTGCAGCCAGTAGAGCTCAAAGCTTATTCAGATGCAGATTGGGCAGCTGACAAGTTGGATAGGAAAAGTACCAGTGGGTGTGCTGTTTACCATGGTGAAAATCTTGTGTCATGGTTTTCGCGCAAGCAGTCATGTGTAACATTATCAACGGCCGAGGCAGAGTATATTGCCAGTGCACATGCAGTAAGTGAACTGATATATGTGAAAGGTATCTTATCAGATCTCTTACAAAGAAACAAACAGGTTCAGGCTAATCTTTTTATTGATAATCAGAGCACAATTCATTTAATAAAAAATAATGTAAACAGTAAAGCAACCAAACATATAGCCATAAAATACCACTTTATCAAAGACATGGCGAATAAGAAAATGATATCCTTATTTTATGTACCTACAGATGAAAATGTAGCTGATATTTTCACAAAGGCTTTAGCCAAAAATAAGCATGACTACTTCAGTCATAAATTAAACCTAATGTAAGAGAAATAGTGTTAGGTATGTACTTATATAAAATTATGTAAGTTAATATGTCTAATGGCAAAAGCTGATCCCAAGATGTTGTATCGTAGGGTTAGACATAAAGGAATGTTTCTAATATAGAAAACTTTGGAATGTTCATATGTAGCATCAAATAGGAACTATTGTTATTCTGTAAGTGTATTTTATGAAGATTAAGAAAATGTTTCTGTATTTCAGTTTGAATGCATGTAATTATTAGTTTGTAATTAAACATTACTAAAAGTGTTAGAATGTTTAGTGTTTCTTAAATGATGCCAATGTAAAACAAAATGATTGTAGTTATTATCAAAGTATAGTTCATACTTATAGGACTTATTGCAAGTTGTAAAATTTAATAATATTGTAAACTTGAGGGGGTGTGTTAAGATATGTGTTACGTCCTATAGTTTGACGTCTGAACGTTTACGTTGTATATCGAGTCTGTATGGCAACACTGCTCTCTTGTTACTTCCTTCTAATAAAAATGGTTGACTAAAGTGCACGTTTTTCTATGTAAAACCTCAACAATACTAATCATTAGATTAGTATTGTTAGATCGATTAGAAATTGATAAATTAAGTGTGTTTCACGAGGATAAAAGCTAGCTAATATAGCGCTAGAAATATTTCGTCTGCTTACGGGTAAAACGTGATAAGTGCAGTTAGTGTCATTTCGAGTAAATGACTTTTCAAAGTTTAAGTTTTAATTTGATCTATTTCAAACTCGTTAATTAAAAACGTGTTAAAGCGAAATGTTGCATTAACTAACCTTCTTTTAATATTTACTCTTATATAATATTTGGTATTAGTAAAAACTGTATAAAATTAAATTAGATCGAAAGCGGACTGCATTTATGATGTTTTACCTGTACTTAATAAAAGTGATATATCTTCTGAATTCAATGATTTCATGGGCTAATTTCAGTGATGTGTAATGGCTTATTATATTTTACACCAATTACTTGATTGGAAAGTTTTTTTTGGACAAAATTCGCTGAAATAATGATATTTTTGATACATTTAACCTGTTTTACCTGTAGAGTTTAGTGTAAGTATGTCACTTATTAGGTGCTAACTTCATACAAAAATGATCAAATAAATAAAAGTAAATTATTTTTTACGAGGCAAGCACGACTGGCAAAAGTTCCCTTCAGCAGCTTTGGCAAGAGACCAGTCAGCTCGACTCGAGAGGGAAGGCTTGTTACTGAACCTCGAGGTAGCATTTTTAGCGTTTTGCATAAGAGATGTTTGGGTCCTGATTAGATCGCACAGTTGCTTGGCTGGTGACCTTCTAGTATATCTCACACACCGTTGGTCACTCGCCATCGAGAGTCAAGGTAAGGTATTGGCAGTGAGCCTAAATGTGGCGAAGGCGTTCGATCGGGACTGGCAACAGGGTCTTTTAACAAAGTAACCAGCGTACGGGCTTCCCGAGGGGCTATGCAAATGTGTCGCTAGTTTTTTTTGTTTTTAGTGTTGTTGCTCCAATAGCATGGTCATAAATTCCAGCGTTCCACAAGGCTCTGTGCTATCCCTGACGCTGCTCCTGCTGCATATCAATGATTTGCTGTGTATTGAGGGCATTCAATACGGACTCTATGCGGATGACAGTACTGGGGACGCTCATTACTCGGGCTGTGCCAATATCCCTCATACCGTGGTGGTGGAAAGCCGCGAACTTCTTTTGTCTGAAATCGAGAGTACACTAACCAGTGTCTCCGATTGGGGTCGACTAAACCTAGTCCATATCAACCCCACAAGCCTGCGCGTTCACCGCTAAGAAAACCCTATTTACTGTGGCTTCACAATTCCAGAACACGTCTTTGAACATCGGTAAGAGCATTGGAATCCTTGGCGTCGATATTTCTAGCGACGTTCTGTATCCTAATCATTTGGAAGATAAGGTCAAGCTGGCATCTAAAAAGCTCGGTGTGCTCAATAGAGCGAGGCTGTGTGAAGTACAGCCTCGATCTATTGAGCACCACAGCAAATGGGGTTTTCTTAGCGGTGAATCGAGGCATAGACTGCAACTTTATAAGTCGCAAGTCCAGCTCCATAAGGAGTACTACTGCCATGTGTGAGCAGGGGCACCTAAATACCAGCTTGTGCTTTTTGACTCGGTTCAACGGCGAGCCATTCGAATTGTCTACCCCGAGATCCCGAGCTCACAAGCAGCTTAGAACCGCTAAGTCTATGGAGAGACTTTGCCTCCTTGCGTGTGTTCTACCGCCTGTACAACGGACAGTGTTCTGAAGAATTGTTTGACCTGATGCCCACGGCTACCTTTTACCATTGCAAATCTCACCATCGTCGGGGAGTCCATCCTCATCTTCATATATTTGAACCAAAATGGTTTCGTACTGTGCAGTTTCAAAGATGCTTCCTACTATGGACACAGGCTGTGGAATGAGCTCCCCGCCATGGTTTTCCCAGAGGAGTACAGCATGGGGTTCTTCAACAAGGGTTTGATGAGTCTTTTACCTTAGAAGTATAAAAAAGCAGCCATTTTGATCATAATAAATATAAAAAGATAACAGTTGAAACATTTTATCCAAGTGTGGCTGTACCGTATAAGCTGCTGCCATTGACGAATATAGTTACATAGTATACTTAGTTTTTTTTCTTTACCACCCTTGGGACGTAAAATATCATTTACATTCCGCACCTTAGATACTTTTAGGCCTACTTTCAGATTATGAGAGGATGAACAATTTATTTCTACGCGGTGCACGTGCGCACGGAATGTGACAACTACGATCAATCGCTCTCGTTCTTACTGGTAAAAAAGTATAAATGACATTTATTTCGTTTTTGCTGTAGAGACATTAGCACACCAAGTTGAATTATTTAACTAGTAAAATAGAATAAATGCGTTTATGACATATTCTCAGAATAATTATTGCCATTTAACAATTTAAAATATATAATGTAAAAAGTTTTAACCGTATTTATTGTTCTTTACCTGTATAAACTGAAACGGATTTTGCCATAAGATTATTTATTATGTTATACTAGTATCTTTTTTTCAAAATGTGAGTATATATCACTTTTACAAACTCATTATCTCTGCAGCCATTGGACATTGCATTTATTCGGTTTTACCAGTAGATAGCGCGTAAAAAATTACATGTAACTGCATTTTTAACTCGATTTAGTAAAAAAGTGCATTTATCATGTTTTACCAGTAAGCAGACGATTTATAGAATTCTACCATTCTTAAATAATATCCGATTTTTCTTACGCCACTCCGACCATAAAATGCAAATAAAAAATAGGGCAATTCACTGTAAATGTATATTTTCTTTCTTTCTTTCTTTATTATATTAGTACATACATTTCCTGCATATTCGTCAGTCATTTGTGTGTGCGTTACTATACTTAGTGAAAATATTACCAGCTATCTTTCTGAGTGGGAGAAGGATCTTGGTTAATTTAGCAGAATTTAAGCGAGCAGCTAGCTTAATATTCAATTTAAATCTGGTCACACTGTCAGATGCTGTCATGTCATGTCGGCTGCATTCCGAATTACCGCTGTAATCGCTGTAATCGATTTGAGCGTGCTTAAACCCGTACCGAATTGAATAATGACAGTTCACGATGTCCCGTGAAACGTCATAGATGACGTCATGACATCCGCCATCTTGCGCTCACACCGACCATGCCCTAAACTGATATCACCGTGAGCGCTGTCAAACAGTGTTGCCAACGTAGGCGATTTATCGCCATTTAGGCTACTCAGGACGAAAATTGGCGACGATAAATTCGGGATGGCGACTGGTCGCCTTTTAGGCTACCTCAATGACAAGGTAATAATATAAGCCAAATCACAAATTATGAGCTTAATCGTAAGAAATATAGCTGTCCCCCGCGGTTTCACCCGCGTTCCCGGATAAAAATAGCCTATGACCTTCTCCATACTATAGGCTATCTGCATGCCAAGTTTCATGATTATCCGTTGAGTAGTTGAGGTGTAAAGGCGTAACAAACAAACATGTTTGTTATGCCTGTGATTTGGCCAAAAGTGTATTTGCGCGAGCTTGCCCCATTACTACCTATCTGTGCTCACCACTCGTGCGTGCCTCATACTGTATCTGCTACATGCAGTGAAAATCGCGCACGGGTGCTCACGCGAGTGTATTTTTCTCCAAATGCCATGTATGTATGTATACTGATTTGAAGAACACTGAGAAGACTGGTCGTTTCCCACTGATATTCGTGACGCACACTCGCGAGGCGACGACAGAAAATCAGCGTTGAGGTACCCCACCTCAACATTAGGTTGAGTCGGCCGCCTTTTTCTTTAGACACGCACAGATAGGATATTTATTCATATTTTAATTTTGCTGTTCTGTTATTTTTGATGTTATTTGTGTGTTTCTGGGAAATAAATTCATTTTTTTCTTCTTCTTCTTCTTTTTAAGAAACTAACAAGTCCACACTCGGCGCCGGTACACGCCTAACGTAGCGGACACTATACTTTATTGTATTTTTAAGCTATATTTGGAAATTTTAGTAAAAATTTACGAGGTGGAGCAGAACTTGCAGGTCACTCACTATGTTTAGGCATAAAGAATCAGCTTCTAGCATTCTGACAAGCAATTGAAGTAAATTTTGATAACTTTTAGCAAATTGTGACCAGGATTGTGATAAAAAATTTTGTTCGTATTGTGACGTAGAAGTAGAATATCGAAAAAAATTTTTGAAAAAATTTCATATCTACGAAAACACAATATTTTTTAATGCCCTTTTTAGTTTCTTCAAAATTCAGCTCATAGTTCCTTTCAGCGTTTTTTTTCTCAGACCTGTAGTCCAGAATTTGCCCATACTGGCGAGAAGAAAAAAACAACCAGTATATAAACGAATTAATAACAACATCTTAATTTTATTCATAGATTTATTGTGGCTTTTGGGCTACTTTAGGCTACCTGCTCTGAAATTCGGCTATTTTAGGCTACTTAAGCTGTGAAAAATGGCGAAATTAGGCCCAGGGCTGTTGGCAACACTGCTGTCAAAAGTGACGGCAAAAATCTAATAAGATTCTTGGTTTTCTATTTGGCAAAGATACTTTTTATGATTTTTTGAGAGAAAAATAATAAAAAAAGCAGATGTTCCTTTTTGCAAGTTAACTTATAAAAGATATAAGGAGTCCTAGTGCATTGATAATTCAGATTTTAATTAAATTCTCAAATGTTCTGTTTTGAATACTGTGAGCGCGATAACGGGCGTTCCGAATTGTTGATAGTTCTCAGCTGTCATAAGCATGATATCTAATTCGGTACGCAAATTATTGCTGTGATCGCTGTGATCGATATTATCCATTTCGGAATGTACCCGTCAATTGCGCATTTTTGATTGTTTTTTGTCAAACACAGTTTTGTACATTTTTATTGTTTTCAAATAATTAACTGTGATTTTTGACGATGAAGTAAGTTAATATACTTCTATCAAATATTTAATAGTATATTTAGAACATATTTCATGTATATTCATCCATATATGTTGTAAATTTTATGATTTTAGGTTAACGGTAGACGGATTACTTGTTTATTTCCCGTATGACTACATATATCCTGAGCAATATGCTTATATGCTGGAGCTAAAAAGAGCATTAGATGCGAAGGTAAGGTTTTATTTGAACTTTTTATTAATTGGAATAAGAATGAGCATTCTAAAGTATATAATAGGTTATGTTGTGAGTTTTCATACAAACCAGTGTCTCCATATGTAAATCGGCATTTACCGTGTTGCAAGGGTTAAAATACCGTGTTTTGGGCAACATTACGGTGGATCAGCTTAAATTGTACCGTGTAAATTACCGTGTAATTTTTTAAAGGATAAAAACAATAATATAACCTAGATACCGACTGCAGCGTCATCTGCCGGGCTGATTTGTGAATGTAAACCATCCAGGGCGCCACCCAAACGCATACAAAAAAAAATATTCAAATCGGTCCAGCCGTTTAGGAGTTCAGTGACAAACACACGTACAGTAGAATTAACTCCCTGGTTTAGATAGGTTAGGGTAGGGTAGCACTACGCGAACGAAGTTGCGCCGGGCAGCTGGGATATCATATAAACCTAAAAAAAATGAGCTAATATTCAATAAAAGGAGAGCTATAGAGCTAAATTCATTCATTTTTTTTTAGAGCTGACAATGTTGAAATTGAGCTAAATTTAGGTCTAAAAGAGTTAAGTTGGTAACACTGTTCCTGTATGTATAAATAAGGACGAGAATAGATTGCCGAGGTTTGGTAGATTTTATCTATGTGTGAAGTTTTGATAAACTGGGATTCCCGGTAACCAAGAGCAGTGTAGCCATTACATATGTTAAGTTCACTGAGATTTGTTTTACGCAGTATAGTGATGAAACATTAATAACGTAATTTTTTAAATACGGTGACATATGACACGGTAATACCTTATTACCTTGACGGTAGATTAAGACCAGATTACAGTGTTTCTACGGTAATTACCGTGTATATGGAGACACTGATACAAACAAACTTTAAAAACGTCTTGAATTTTGGGAATAGTATTAATTACAAATGTTAATAAGTATTAAAATTTATCATAAGAGTTGCCAGAGGTGCATATTTCTTACATTGATTAAAGGTTACAATCAAAATATCAAACCGGCAGGGCAACTCTTTCAAATGATTTCGAAATAAAATTTTGCTTATTTACTTTATCATAAGGCCTGCCGGCTGGTAACTCGTGATGTCACGGGTATTGAATTACATCACAAGTGACATTTGCAACATACTATGTGGCTTATGAACTATCAATATTAAAATCTATTACTATACAGTGTTCACAACCTGAAGCCAGGCAGCTATCATACCAGGGCCTTAAAATTATCGTATATGCTCGTATGTGGATCAAAATTATCGTATCTATCAGGAAAATGGCTAAAATACTTTAAAAAATCATATGGAACGTGATAATAATATCTTGTAAATACTTTATAGTTTATAATATGTTCCTAAGAAAGAAATGAGCCAATAGATGGGGCTGAAACTAAAAAGCAACTGTAATTGTTATTGGGCTATTGGCTATCTGTGTAATCATAAATTTTTTCATCAGAATGGAAGTTATCGTACAATCTGCGTACGATAGTTGTGTACCATCGTACATAGTTATGAAATTATCACACTTGTACGATGATAATCATATGGTTCCGAACACTGTTTCTATATTGAATCCAAAAAGTTAACAATTACAGCTGTTGTTTTATGCTATGGTTAATATTGGTGCAGATTCTGTTGTAAATTGCAATAAACTAATTTTAGCCACATCATATTTCATTCTTACAAACATTATTGAAAAAGGATAGAACATATTTAAAGCTGTCATATTTGTCTTTGCTGTCTTCATTTGACGGTATTTAGATGTAACTGTGATAGATGGCGACTAAATTTATATTGAAAACAAGTGTTGGCCTAATTTGACAGGACTAAGTTTCTTACATCCTTTTCTTATGTTCGTTGTTAGAAGAGACATAGTGAGACTAAATTAGTTTAATGTAAATAACAGAATCACCACCATTATTTAATTTTACCTACCTTTGATTCCAGGGTCATGGATTACTGGAGATGCCTTCAGGAACTGGCAAGACAATATCACTTCTGTCTCTCATTGTTGCCTACATGATACAGAATCCTCATCATGTCAGGTATGTGATACTATAATGCTTAAAACATTTGTGTGAACAGTAAAATATGCGGCAGTGGTGGTGAAGTGGTAGACCCCGATGGCAATTTATGTTGAATGCCAGAAAAAATTACGTAAAAAAGATACCAACTAAAGAAGAGAAAAACAATGCCATTTTAAATCACCAATTACAGCTTTGTCTACTTATAATCAATCTAAAAATATATGTATTCTTACTCAATTACAGAAAACTAATATACTGTTCCCGTACTGTACCGGAAATTGAGAAAGTAATGGAGGAACTGAAGAATCTAATAAAGTATTATGAGAAAAGTCAGGGTGAGAAGCCTAGTATCACCGGAGTGGTGCTCAGTTCTAGAAAGAACTTGTGTATTCATCCTGAAGTGAGTTTTTAGCATTTACTCTAAAATAGTTTTGTTATTATTTAGTAATAATATAATACACCAACTCTATGGGATTCTGGGTGTAGAAGATATGATAGGGTTCACTAATTTTGTATGGGCTCTAAACCTCTCGAAAAAAAGTACTTACTTTATTTCTTCTTGAAACGAAAACAAAACATTGGTATTATTATAATAATGCAAGTTGTACATTATCAAAAAACATATGAAAAAAATTTCTATGTGTTGAACCACGAGATGCCGGGAAAATTTTCACCCATACGTTGTTGACCTACTGAAAATACGGACACAGCCTTTTGTATCCTCATTTATAATGCGGACAGCAAGGGAGTGGACCTTGCTTCTGGCGTCTGTGTTTCTTGACTTGCAATCTAGAAACTTTCAAGGCCAGAGTGAATAGGTTCTTCTGGGTAAGTGTGTTCCATCTTAGGGTTATCTTTGTTATCGGCCCTTATGAGCGGGTCAGCGGCCAAAGCAAGACCATTTAATAAAAAAAAATTTTTTTTTCTTCTTTTAGGTATCGAGAGAAAGAGAAGGGAAGCTAGTCGATGGCAAATGTCACTCATTAACAGCCAGCTACATCAGGGACAGGCATGAGACAGATGACTCTGTCCCCACATGTAAGTACACAATTGTATTGCAGTTTTATCAGGAACACCTAGATCTGTATTGTAGAGCCAGTTCCCTTAGTCTTTGTGTACAATTGAGGACATAAATATGTATACACTTAGTGAAATTCAACAACGATGTTCTCTTAAACTACTTATGAGATATCATGCAGGCATTCCAGCAAGAGAAAGGTATATTGTTAATTATAATAAAGAATCTTTTCCAGGTCAATTCTATGAAGGATTTAACCGTGAAGGCAAAGAGTCAATGTTACCATACGGAGTGTACACAATGGATGATTTAAAACAATATGGAGGTGATAGGAACTGGTGCCCATACTTCCTTGCTAGATTTGCTGTAAGTAACATGATATTGTCACATAATCAGTGAGAAAGTGTCATGTAAAAACATTGAAGAGGTTGAGCTCACCGCATTTAGCATTTCCCATAACATAGTCTATTTATCTCAAAGGGTTAAGTCATTTGCAGGTTCAAGACAGCGTCCCATCTTGTTACTAACTATCCAAATAACCACCCACAGATAGTCCATGCAGAAATAGTGGTATACTCGTACCACTACCTCCTGGACCCGAAGATAGCTGAAGTGGTGTCCAAAGAGATGCACCGAGAGGCTGTGGTGGTGTTCGACGAGGCACATAACATAGACAACGTGTGCATAGACTCGCTAAGTGTCAAGATCACTAGACGCACCATAGATAAGAGTACTATTGCCTTGCAGCAGTTGGAGAAGACTGTCGCACAGTATGTATTTTTATTTTATTAATATATTTAATAGTTGCTAAACCTATTTGATCAAAATTGTCCTGTCAGGACTATCCTCTTGAAATAAGGTTCTATTTGGAATATCTTTCTCTAATATTTATTCTGAGTCGAGTTAAATGTAAGTAAATAATGCAGGATAAGGGAAGATGATGCGGCCCGGTTGAGTGCGGAGTACGAGGTGATGGTGGAGGGACTGCGGGAGGCGGCAGTCGCGCGGGACACAGACATGTTCCTCGGGAACCCCATCCTGCCTGATGAGGTGCTTCATGGTAAGTACGAGCTGATGGTGGAGGGACTGCGGGAGGCGGCAGTCGCGCGGGACACAGACATGTTCCTCGGGAACCCCATCCTGCCTGATGAGGTGCTTCATGGTAAGTACGAGCTGATGGTGGAGGGACTGCGGGAGGCGGCAGTCGCGCGGGACACAGACATGTTCCTCGGGAACCCCATCCTGCCTGATGAGGTGCTTCATGGTAAGTACGAGGTGATGGTGGAGGGACTGCGGGAGGCGGCAGTCGCGCGGGACACAGACATGTTCCTCGGGAACCCCATCCTGCCTGATGAGGTGCTTCATGGTAAGTACGAGGTGATGGTGGAGGGACTGCGGGAGGCGGCAGTCGCGCGGGACACAGACATGTTCCTCGGGAACCCCATCCTGCCTGATGAGGTGCTTCATGGTAAGTACGAGGTGATGGTGGAGGGACTGCGGGAGGCGGCAGTCGCGCGGGACACAGACATGTTCCTCGGGAACCCCATCCTGCCTGATGAGGTGCTTCATGGTAAGTACGAGGTGATGGTGGAGGGACTGCGGGAGGCGGCAGTCGCGCGGGACACAGACATGTTCCTCGGGAACCCCATCCTGCCTGATGAGGTGCTTCATGGTAAGTACGAGGTGATGGTGGAGGGACTGCGGGAGGCGGCAGTCGCGCGGGACACAGACATGTTCCTCGGGAACCCCATCCTGCCTGATGAGGTGCTTCATGGTAAGTACGAGGTGATGGTGGAGGGACTGCGGGAGGCGGCAGTCGCGCGGGACACAGACATGTTCCTCGGGAACCCCATCCTGCCTGATGAGGTGCTTCATGGTAAGTACGAGGTGATGGTGGAGGGACTGCGGGAGGCGGCAGTCGCGCGGGACACAGACATGTTCCTCGGGAACCCCATCCTGCCTGATGAGGTGCTTCATGGTAAGTACGAGGTGATGGTGGAGGGACTGCGGGAGGCGGCAGTCGCGCGGGACACAGACATGTTCCTCGGGAACCCCATCCTGCCTGATGAGGTGCTTCATGGTAAGTACGAGGTGATGGTGGAGGGACTGCGGGAGGCGGCAGTCGCGCGGGACACAGACATGTTCCTCGGGAACCCCATCCTGCCTGATGAGGTGCTTCATGGTAAGTACGAGGTTTTTTTTTTTTTTTTTATACAACTAATTCGGTAAACAAGCATACGGCCCGCCTGATGGTAAGCGGTTACCGTAGCCATATGGACGCTTGCAACACAAAAAGCATCGCTCACGCGTTACCGACCTTTCCCCCCTCCCCTATGAGCTCTGGCGACCTTACTCACGCGCAGGAACACAACTTTACACAACATAAAGTTATTTGGCTGCGGTATTCTGTAAGAGACACAGACATGTTCCTCGGGAACCCCATCCTGCCTGATGAGGTGCTTCATGGTAAGTACGAGGTGATGGTGGCTTACCATACACCCCTACAAGATTTTCAGGTCTAAATTGTTTAATCGATTTTAGTAAAAATACTTTACAAAGATTTTGATATATTTTTTCATACAAAAAATGCACCTAATATTTTTTATTCGGAAGACCAAAAGCATGCTGTGGATCAATTTTGGTAGGAAGCCACTAAGATAGATTTTACTGGTGATATTTAGCCAATATGATTCTGATATATGGTATACATTGAATAAAGTATTTCATAAAGATAATTTGTTGCAGAGGTGGTCCCCGGGAACATAAGGAACGCAGAACACTTCCTCAGCTTTTTGAAGCGATTCATAGAGTACCTGAAAACTAGACTAAGAATACAACATGTAGTACAAGAATCTCCTGCTGGTATGTACCCAAAACATATTTCCTTTTCGATACTTAAAAAACATGGTTGTACTCATGGTAACAAATTACTTTCTCAAAGAATCGATTTTGACACACACAATGAGTACAATCTCAGAGTATATAAATACTACGTACAACAGAGAGACAGCGCCCATACTTCAAAAGTTACCACCGTAACTCGCGCAAGTACAGCGCCGGTGGCGAGATTGGGGTACTAATTCCTATTCTGGGTTTCTAAGTGACTACAGCAATGTTTGTTTTTCAGTAAATGACAACAGGTGACACTGTTGAAAGAATTTAATTTTAAAGAATAATGAGCACATTTGTATTTTTTTTGTTTTTGTGTAAGAGAGGTAGAGCGTAGCATTTACTATATACTTTTGTTCAAAAAAGATAAGAATTCCATACATTAAGTCCTAAACTAATCCAAAGAATTATTATTATGTTATTCAATTCTAAAAATACTGATTTTAAGTTGCATCTTACCCCACGGTTAATTGAGCCAATTCCCAAAATACTCTAGCTATTGTTCATCAACAATGAAGAATTTTCACTAATTCTGTTAGCTCATCGTATTTTCTGTAGAAAATAAAAAATATATGTGAAAGAATTATTTCAATACGACAATTACATTCCGAGATATAGAATTTTTAAATAAGCGCGCGACGCGCGATTCAACCGCTCGGTACTCGATGCGTGTGACGTCATGTTCCAACGCTCGCTCAGTCCGTCGCGCTTCTTTTCTCTTGAAAAATCTCATTCCTTGGGTTTATAAATTTAAAACTTAGCACTATTACTTATCGTTCAGCAAGTCCAATAAAAGTTGTTTCTTCCATTGGACCCACTGAAAAATAATCCTCGTCATCCAAAATAAATTTATCCGCTTTCTTTTCAGTTTCTTTTATTTATATCCATTCAACAAATGACTACGGAAAACAGACCTAATGCATTGCGTTACGGCTATAGAAGAAATTAAATAAAAGGCGTTGGTGTGAAATCTTTAGAATAAGTGCAAATTGAGTTGGTGACCGTAATTTATTTTACAATAGTGAACATGTCATCATATAGTGAGAAGGAACATAATGTACAGATGGAAGAGAAAGAGAAAAAAAAAATTGTATTGGTTGATTTTATTTTCTCGCAATCGTAGTGAAAAATAGAATGTTACACACGGCGCTAAAATCCCATTATTACTCTGTTTCTATTTACTCCTCTCTAAAGCTCGGAAGTAGAACTACCTCGTGTATGATGGGTAATTTTAGCTCCTTAAATAACAATCTACTATTCTATCACATCCTGATTGACTCTGTATGCCATGATAAACCTAATTTTCGTAATAAATTAATATGCCATCTCGAAAACTCCACCTGTTATAGGCATAATTATTAATTAGAATTGAGCCTTGAATTAACTGCCAAGGGAAGCAAGTGCAGACAGGCTACTTCAATACATCCTTGTCGTCAATGTAGTTGCTGGGTAAGCTCCCCAACTAGCAAACAGTCGAATAATGAATGAGTTATTCGGCTACAGATGGAATAAATGTTGAGTAGTTGCTACGTAGTACCCACAATGTAGTGTAAAAGCTTTTATTACGACTTTTTAGCATTTTTTGCTTTAAGTGCTTTAACCGTGTTGTGGAAACGTTTAATCGATATTCTTATAGTACATTTATTCAATAGTCGTATAGTAGCTACCAATTCTCGTTTATACCACACATGAGTGCAGTAATAGAGTTGTCGATTCCCAAGTTTCATGTTTAAGAAGCTACTATATAGCTGCTACTCGACATTACTATATTAGAACAAATTCGCCGAGTAAAAGCTGTCTATTTACTGAAAATTATCTTAATATCTGTAATTGTAATCTAAGCTATTTTGTTGAATAAATTAAATCACTATAACTTTTTCCTTGCACGCGATACATACTTAAATATGCCCATACTAACAAATGTAATACTCATGGAGACCTTTCATATGACATAGATTTCATTTGATATGATAAGGTTTACAACACAAAGTACGACACCGCCCATTATCCTTTAAAAAAAAACGTAAATTGACGCGCGACGCGTAGGCCATCTATGTAAGGTCGTAAGATTTAAGTAAAATTACATAAATTGCAAATATTTAAGATACGAGTTTTACATATGAATTTAATAAATTATTAAACCTCAAATTATATTCCCTTGCAACAAAGCTTCATCAAAAGTGATTTAGTACCGTTTTGACTAAGAATTAATTCTCAATCAGTCCAAACGATGTTTGTAGCGACATCTATACGTGTAAATTCTACACTAATTATAAAATGTATGTGATTGACCAGACATGGTACAATTATGTTTTTAAGTGTCGGTCACGCAAGTGTAACTGAAACAGATTATCCATAATCCATACAAGTATACGACTTCTTTGATACTAGGCGTACAAATTGTGCTACTACCATAGAATTAAAATGTACTAGAGTGGCAGTAACCAAGTGAGAACAGTAGACATGGGTTTGAACAAGGCAACGATCCCACCGCAAGCGCTAGTAGTCGTTGTCGAGTACTAGCTGTGCGCGTCAGGTGCGAATTGCTCGGATGTTTTTTTTTGTTTCTACCGATAAAAATGGTTAAATGTGCAGTTCGATTGTGCAGTAATGATAGTAGGACACACTCAAAGTATAAATCTAATGTCACTTTTCATCGGTAAGTCGAAATATTAATGCATTTCCAACAATTAAATTACACGTCTCGGGGGTGAAATAGACGCGAGGGGCGGGCACGATTTGGCCTCCCGCGCTGCCCCGCACTGCCACGCCGCGACTAGTGATGTAGCGCGACGGATACTGCAGTCGATAAATATTCTAATAGTTCATAAACAAGTTGTAGGCCTTTTGAGAACTAAATGTTTTATTTTTATAATGGAATGTTAATAGTATACCTAAATATTAAAGTAATTATTCGGTTTTAATAATTAATTGAATTGTTCAGTCGGAATTTGTGTCTTACGACTTTTTTGAGACTGAACAAAAAATTCCAATGGCAAAATTAACATTACTTTCTCGGTAATATTATACTGAAGTGTCAGTTGTTTAACAAGCTTTTATTAGCTTCACGTGTAGGTAACTAAGTATGTAAACACATCTATGATGTCGATTTTAGTTAACCTACTTCTAGTCACCATATCGTACGACAAAATTATGTTGGTAAAACTGTGACAAAATGGTGTGGGGCGCTTTTTAACACGCTTTTATAAGCTTCACCT
Organism: Polyploca ridens; assembly: GCA_951394255.1. Classification (NCBI taxonomy): domain Eukaryota; kingdom Metazoa; phylum Arthropoda; class Insecta; order Lepidoptera; family Drepanidae; genus Polyploca; species Polyploca ridens. Next base: position 2,187,684 of record OX596259.1, on the reverse strand, counting down.
GTATGTATATATGTACGTATATATGTATGCATATAATGTAATCTTCAAACGTAATTTTCATCGACTTCTAAACGTCAGATTAAACTGAAATTTTGCACGCTTATCAAGTACTGATGACAATACATTAATTTGGGACCATTGAGCTGATCTGATGATGGATCCGGAAAGTAGGCACTGGTAATCCGTAACGGAATAACGTATGTTAGCCGTGTTTGGACTTGTTGGAATCGTCTTCAGATGCATTTTGACCAGATATGGTTCTATTTCATTATTCTATCTACATTCAGTAATTTACGAGATTAGAGGCCTATCAATTAGCATATCTAGAACTTATGTGCCAGAAATATCATCCATCATTTCATCATCATCATCATCTGTCAGTTTAGTTCTGAAAAGCTAACATGCGAGCCGTGAGATAATTTTGTCATCGAATCATCTCGTGTACCTATAGTATAAATCACATGAATAAATGCCGCGCTTTTTCAAACTGAACTTCACCGCGCACGACATAATATGGTAAGAAAATTATCTCAAGGCGCGCATCATGCGCATGTAACCCTGCTGGATACGTTATCAGGAAGCAGTGAAACTGGTACTAAGTTACCTCAAAATTAGCAAAAATTCGTATTTTTATGTATACATACTACAATGAATTATGCGGCTATCGATAATTCGGAGCACAGCGCAGTTACGTCCCTATTGTCACATATTCATCAATATAAATATATATAGCTCATCTGCCTACGCTGGTACTGGGTGAAACTGTGCGATACTCGCGTTCTATACTTAGTTATTTTATTACTATGGCTACTACCCTATTACAGTAGTACCATGTCTGGTCAATCACATACATTTTATAATTAGTGTAGAATTCACACGTAAAGATGTCGCTGCAAACATCGTAAGGATTGATTGAAAATTAATTCTTAGTCAAAACGCTATTAAATTACTTTTTATTGAGCTTTATTGCAAGGAAATAGAATTTGAAGATAATTATTTACATAATTTAATAAATTAATGTTTAAAACTCGTATTTTTAATATTTGCAATTTATGTAATTTTATTTAAATCTTTCGACCTTACATAGATGGCCTAAGCGTCGATTATTTTTATTTCATTTCATCGTCTAAAACCAAAACAATCAAATAATAATAAAATAAATCTAATAATAACCTGTTTCTAATAAGCAGAGACTTCAACGGTAAATAAATATAGTCTAAATATTTTGAAATCTACTACGTTTTTTTTTAAAGTACAATGGGCAGTTTCATCCCAATTGTATTTCATTTGTTTTTATGGGGTTAAGTCTGTATCTAGTGATGAAAAAGTTATCGTGGTTTCATTTATTCAACAAAATATCAAATAAGAACAACTTAATTAATAAGTCTTTTATATGGACAAAATGATTAAAGCCATCCGTTAGTCACTGAACCTGCTCACAAAATTTCTGGAGAATCGGTTGAGAAATGCGACCTGGACATACATACGAAAGCATTTTTGTCCAAGCTGAAACGGAGACGCTTCGCTCGCTCGGTATTAAAGTGATTTTTAAAACTTATAGTAGATTTAAAAATTGCTATCTTGACCTATTTTTAATTGTTCCCAGGGCCGGCTCTAGCCTATAATATAGGGCCCGGGTGCAAGCAATACCCCTGCGCCCTCAAGTAGGCATACGAACAAAATGGAATATTCTCACCAGAGTGATCGGAAATTCGTGTGCAAATATAAATGACTATATTTTCATTCTGCAGTTTCAAGCAAGGTCTTTTGGAAATTTCGCAGGCTTCCCAATTTAAAAAAATATATATCCTATGTCACTCAGTGATAAATAACAATATGATTCGAAAGTTTTTTTTAAATCGTTCCATTAGTTTTTGAGTTTGAGTTTAAAAAATGGGACCAGGATTTTTTACCAATTTGGTTGGAGGTATTAGAGAGAACTCTTTCAAGCTTATGTTATCCTAGTATTATATTTGAATAAAATTTATTTTAGAGTGACTAGAGAACAGAGACAGAGTTCGGGAAAAGCGAGTAAATCTAGTCACTCTAATCTCATCTCAAATATTATAAACGCGGAATTTTGTGGGTTTGGATGTTTGTCCCTCAATCATGCGTCAACATCTCAAAATTCAAAATCATTTATTCAAATAGACATTCACAGGCAATTATGGAAAGTCTGACTCTAATACTACCGGTTCGGAAGGTTCCATTTGCTGAGAAGAGCTGGAAATAAAATCTGTAATTACTCTTTTTAAAACAAGCTTAGATTCATTCATCTGAACGGATTTGGATGAAATTTGGTATACAGATAGAACGTATTCTGGATTAACATATACATAGAATACTTTTTATCCCGGGAAAATAATATATCCCTCGGGAAGGTGGGTGAAACCACGGGGCGGAAGCTAGTACAATATAAAGGAAAGTTCAATAAGCATGATTTTGTTATTATGCTTATAAATACTGGGACTTCATAACATCTTATGTGGTATAATGCAACTTAATATTTAGTAATAATTCGATAATTTCGATGGAGGAGTTTGCGAATTGTTGATGAACAATATTATTAATATTATAGAGTATTTTAGGAATTGTCTCAATTACCCGTGGAGTAAGATGCAACTTAAAATCAGTATTTTTAGAATTGAATAACATAATAATAATTCTTTGGATTAGTTTAGGACTTAATGTATGGAATTCTTATCTTTTTTGAACAAAAGTATGGAGTAGTTTGGGAAAAAGCCTTTGTGCGAGTAAATGCTACGCTCTACCTCTCTTACACAAAAACAAAAAAAATTACAAATGTGCCCATTATTCTTTAAAATTAAATTCTTTCAACAGTGTCATCTGTTGTCATTTACTGAAAAACAAACATTGCTGTAGTCACTTAGAAACCCAGAATAGGTATTAGTACCCCAATCTCACCACCGGCGCTGTACTTGCGCGAGTTATGGTGGTAACTTTTGAAGTATGGGCGCTGTCTCTCTGTTGTACGTAGTATTTATATACTCTGAGTTAGTACCCAACTAATATGGCTTACCGATGTATCTGCGCAGAAGATACATTTTCAAAGCACGGGAATCGCTATTGGCCGACAGCTGCCGTCATGTTAGCGCGCGCCGTGCGGAAGGGCGTGGCTTGCGAGTGAAACGGAACTAACAGCTGCAGTGTATTATGAACCTTATAGTAGTGTTCTAAGGTTGATTTTAAGTTTTAAGCATTCTTTCGTTAATCTTCGCGGCCGTACTTTCTTTTCTGTACGAACGAAGATTCACGACGCGCCATATAAGTTGGGTAATACTGTACTAAGACTCCGCTGTCCGTCTGTCACCAGAATGTATCTAATGAACGGTAATAGGTAGACAGCTGAAATTTTCAGAGAATTTATATTTCTATTGCAGCTATAACAACAAATAATAAAAATGAAATAATATTAAAAATTATAGGGGGCGCCCATACAACAAACGTCTTTTTTTGAGTCGATGAGTTAGTTAATATTGTACGGAACTCTCTGTTTGCGAGTCCGACCCGCATTTGGCCGGTTTTTTCGTTATTCTGCTATTCGGGACGGAGACGAATCCAACAAAAGATCATTTAAATATATCCAGCCGTTATAACCGACTTCAAAAAAAGGAGGAGGTTCTCAATTCGAATGTTTTTTTTTTTTTTTTTTTTTTTTAATGTTTGTTACCTCAAAACTCCGTCATTTATTAACCGATTTGGAAAATTCTTTTTTTATTTGAAAGGGTACGCTTCCCGTTTGGTCCCATTGTCATCAGATCAGGATTTGGTTACTTCTTAGTGTACTTTGAAGGCGGTTTAAGGTTTTTGTAAAACAGTCCAATTATCGAGTTCTAAATTGTGTAACTATAACTGTTTTCAGGATTAGAAGATATCGGTGACAGTTCACATTTTCCGGTTCACTCATACTACTTGCGAGTAACTAATATAAAATTTTACAAACAAATATTTTAATTTCTATTTTATATCATTGCAAAAATACAATATATATCGCTATACATAACTAAGAAATAATTTCAGCACATTAATATAGCTTGATAATTTTAAAAATTATGAAATAGGATGTACTTAAAATACTTGCTGCATGAAACGGAACATTTACCTATAGTGATTGACAATGCTTGATCGACAGGGAAATTCAAAAAAGTATCGATATATGTTAATATATCGATACTTTTTTGAATAGGTTTATCAATATCGAAATGTTTTTAATCACCAAAAAATTTCGATATATCGGTACGATATCAAAGAGAGAGAGAATATTCTTACATTACTAGGTAAATATCAATTAACAAACATAATTTCTCATAAATCCTGTAATGATTATCTGAAATTAAGAACAACGATAATAGTACAGTATGATACATGTGTGTGTGAGGCGGTATTAAGCAGTAAGCGGTATAAGGAAATATAATTTGGAACATAAAAGCACTAAAATGAAAATCGATTAGACTTTCTTTATCAACATTCTCGATACAACAAAAAAATCGATTGGTTATCGTTAAGGCGCATGACAATAATTGTCAAAAGTGAACTGTCACCGATATCTTCTAATCCTGAAAACAGTTATAATATGAGTTAGTTCTTATATATAGGTTACCATGTGACATGTAAGGATAATGAATGACGCTAGATCCAAGCGCAACCAAATGTCAATCTCATACATTTTGTAGCGTTTCTATTCGCGCAAACGCAACGAAAAGTACTTTGTCTAGGGGTACTGATGTAGTTTTCACCCCTTTCGGATACCCTTTCCGTAACACGTTCTATAAATAACGTTCCATTTTGTCGATTCCATATTCCTATTATATTGTAATTATTAGGTTTCCTGAAGGACGTAGCAGGTCGCGTGTGTATAGAGCGCAAACCGCTGCGTTTCTGCGCGTCGCGGCTGTCCTCACTGATGCGTACGCTGGAAATCCCCGACCCGTCGAACTTCGCGTCGCTGACACTGGTCACGCACCTGGCTACGCTCGTCTCGACCTACACTAAAGGGTTCACCATCATCATCGAGCCCTTCGATGATAAGACGCCCACTGTTTCGAACCCTATACTGCATTTCTCGTAAGTATTTTTACGTAATGTTATCTTCAGTTGCAATCACAAAGTAGGTAGAAGTCAACCTACAAATATGATATAAGCAATAATACGGAATACGCTAATTTTGCCAGAAGTAGAATTTAGCAAAAAGTATTTTCTTAGGGTTCCGTAGATCGCAACCGGCTGCAGCAATCTAAGTGTAAAATGCTAATACAAGTTACCAATGAGTTCGCAACTAGTACCACACATTTTGCCTGGGAGATAAAGGCAAAAATCACTCTTTTAAGTTTAGGTATGTTCCGTATGTCGCAACCGGTCCAAATTGCTTGAGAAGGTAGGTAATGGTTTAGGAATTATTCAATATCAAAGTTTTTCTCAATTTTCAACATGTTCCGTACTTCCAAATCGGTTTCGAATTTAAGGTAATCATATCCATATATAACTATCGATAAGCCAAAAACATCGAGGAACAATCCCTAGAGTAGTAATACCGTGCAATCCGATTCCGCAACTAGTCAGTGATTTGTCACTGATTTATATCTGCTCATGAGCGCCCTTGTACAGTATCGACCAAAACCTCGATCCGCGCGTACGTATCAAACATATACTTTTTGTCAATATTTCACAATGTTTTGCTGTTCAATTAAGTGGTGTGGGAATAAAAGTCGAAATTCTTGTTATAAAACAAACGGAATCACTTTTCATCGGTTAGTAACAATTTATTAAATGAATTTACTTATTTTTCATCACAGCTCAAGATATACTGGACGCACGCGTTGACGTCATTTATCTCCATCTCACTTCCACCCGTTATATTTCTATTTTCATCCTTTTCTTTCGATGATCGCGCCTCCCCGCTAGTGTTGGGCTTGGATAAGAAAATCATTATCGATATTAGCAAACTTATTTTGTTCAGAGAGAAAAATGTTTCAGTTTACAATATTGTATTAATACTGGAGAATACATAACAGCGAAGATAAAAGGATTTGCAATATTTTTAACGCGGATGTATTTATTATTTAGGTAATTATAATATAAAATAAATATGTCTGTGGTACTGTAAGTTCCTAACTTTATTATTATCACGTACTAGGTATCTTCATACTCTTTTATGTCATACTGGTGACACTGACCTAGGTAACTAATTTCAAAAAATTGGTTATACAGCCAATAACGTTGAAGTTAAAAATAAATTATACATTTGTATTGTGACTTTATATACGTTGTTTCATTACTACTATTATTATCTTCTTAAATAGCCCCTGAAACCATATAGGTAGTAAACATTTTTTTTTACCTACGTAAGTATAACTAAATTAATATAATGTAATATTAAATAATATATATATATATCTAGTAATTTAATTAAAATTTTATTGTACGAACATGAAAAATATTTAGACAGATGCCAGTTGTTCCAGACGGTAGCTCTTTCTGGAGTACTTTAATTTCATAGGACTGTTGTTACCGAAGGCTTAACAGTAAAAGACGCTTATACTCTTCAAAGCAAGCAGGAGGTTTACTTTATTCACTATTTACTCACAATATTCTAAGAGATGTTCACTATGTAAGTTCTCGTGAAGGAATGAATCGTAGCTCTTTTTTTTTTAACTGACAGAAGGTGACAATTCAGAGAATCTTTACACCTTTACGCGGACAATGCGGCGAGCAAGCTCTCAACCGGTGAATCGTAGTGTCAAGGCGCCTTACCTATAATGATCCAGTATGTTCGGAAATATTAATGAAAAACAAACGAACTTAATCTAGAACCTCCCTGAACTAGGTTCGAGATCTTTCGATAGGTATACTATGTCTTTCTGAAATTTTCGGGATTATTCTCGAACCTTCCACAATGTTCTAGAACAGATTTCGAGAAGGTTCCTGAAAGTTCTATCGATACCAATTACTTTTCTAGAACTTTCCACAGTTTTCCAGAACCTTCCAGAATGTTCTATAAAGTTCAATTTAAAATTAACTTGTTTTGTGCAGTTTATACCTATTGTTTACAGAATCTGACTACTATATTTGTATACCTAACTTACAATGAATATTAAAAACTATAACTATAAAGAACATTATTAGGTAAATAGGTAGATATTGTTTAAGTCGTGAACACCAGTATTGATTTATCACTCCCAAAAATCCGCGCATTCCAAATTTTATCAAAATAGAGCCATTATCGAGAATGATACTATACATCATACTGCCGAATTAATACCAAATTTTATTTTTATTTTTTTTACTATTTATAGGCCTGTGTTTGACCGCAATCTCACCATGGTAAGTGATGATGCGGCCGAAGGTGGTAAGCACACAAATCCTAGAAGGAACTGGCTCTCAAGTGAAGCTATCGGAACACACCGAAAGGTGCTTGGCGACAGATTTTCAACTTGAGGGTGGTAGCCAGCCAGGCGGGTACTACAAAGTACCCTACCACCGTGCTATGGTTTCCTCACGATGTTTTCCTTCACCGAAAGCTCAAGCCCATTGTAGGATTCGAACCCGGGACCATATACCGGGGAAAATATACTATGCAAACAATTATTATAAACAAACTTGCTAGTTACGATAACGTAGAAATATTTGTAAAAAACCATGACAAACGACAATACTCCTACATTTATATTAGTGCAACAAGTATCGATATCGATAAAATTTTCACCCTCATCTCTAAATCTTAGTGTGTCCTTGAATGAGCCAATCACAGCGCACTGCCGGTGGTGGGGAATTGGCGGAATAGATTTCAAGCAAAATGTACGTCATTGCGCTTCTATGGGTTAATTGTTCCATGGCCAAAAATCATTAGTACGACAATTAATGTAAAATGTTGTTTTTTGAGCTAATTCTACTGGACTATACATATTTGTTCTAGATGTATGGATTCTTCGATAGCCATGCGGCCGATCTTCGCTAGGTTCCAAACTGTCATCATAACATCAGGTAAACAATTTATGTTATTCATCATTCAGCCAAAGATTTTCATAGGGCATCGTGCCTCTACCCAGATGGATAGTCGGCCTTACTAAAGCATGACATTTAATATCACTCCGCTTGAGGGGCTCCTGAGCAAATCGCTCTCAGTTCGTACTGCGCACGGCTGTCATCGCGTCATACTCGCTGTACTGATTAAATAAAAAATGCCAACTAGCATATTGAAATACTGTCACAACACTTATAAAAACCAAGGAAAAACTAAAAAACTAACCTTCCATGTGTAAGTATTGCGATTTCGTCACTTTTAATTACCTAAACCATTGAATTATTACGCTTAGAAGCGAAGTATCGAACAAAAATCCTCGCGACTCGTAGGCCACTTGATAACCAATGTGTTCGTGAGTACCATATAATTACACTCGCTGACACGCACACAAGCGCACGAGTAATGTTGCAAGCTAAACGAAACTTTTCGGTAAAATTAACCTTCCGATACTAGTGAATGAAATTGGAAGTAAGTATTCATAAAATTGATTAAATAGTTTAAAATGTTCTGCGTCTTAGATAATTTATCATAGACACAGGTTATTTATTTATTGCTTGTTTAATGGTTATGTTTCATAGTACTTATGTCGGGTATTTTAACATAGTAAACCAAGACAATGTGCAAAGCTATGAACGATCGTACAGTTTCTAGTAGGTATTGTTGGTAATGATAGGTTTCATATATGATAGGTTGTATAGAAAAAGAAGATTAAGAAGTATGTAGGTATTTAATTATCATTATCGTATAAAAGACGAATAGCTATACATTCTTATAATATGTAACTGAATATATACTAATATAGTATTAATATTTATAATACAATAAAAAAGAGTTTTTTGTTTGTTTGTTTAAGCGGGTCAATCTCTGTAAAAAAAAAAACTACCTGTAAAACTACCAGTCTGATTCGAAATTATTTCACTAATATGAAGCTACATTATCCCGAGTATTATAGGCTACTTATCCCAAGAACGCGGGTGAAACCGCGGGGGACAGCTAGTCAGTTATAATAGCTATAAGTAAAAGAAACAACTTATCGGACTCAATTACTTACTCTACTTCCTACTCTAACAAAATCAGTATCAATTACGTAAAACAACACAAATTCGCACACATACAGCTGGCAACACTTTGCTCGAAATCTGAGTGAAGTATTTTTATTTTTGAATTTTGTTATTTTAGATGAATTACGCAATAAAATTAGTGGCTTATCTGTGGAATATTACAACAGAATTCTGATCTTTCTTCCCTGATGAATTATGACACAATTTTACTGCACAAACCGTCATATTTATTATTTTTCTGAGAGCTCCACTCACTAAAACGCCAGTCAGTACACTGACAGCGCGGCGGTCATTTGGAGCCATTATGGCTCCAATTGAATGGATTATGTTTCGCGCGTGTACTTTGTTTCTATGTGTAATAATTCAATGACCTAAACTTATTACTTTTAAATACTGTCAATTATGGCTTGTTTATTTCGTGTTCCCATAGAGGCGACTATCCTTCTGGACTTTTTAAATTCTTTGCATTCAGCATTTTATTTATACACAAGTTCAAACTTGTATCATCAATGAACATGTTTATTGACGAGACATGACGGGTCTGTTGACATGGTTAGTTAAGATTTCACCTATCGCGCCTCAGGTCGTGGGTTCGATTCCCAACCAGGACATGCAATTGTGTACATGAACATGTCTGTATGTCCTGAGTCTGGGTGTAATTATGTATATTAAGTTTGTATTTACAAACAAAAAGTAGTATATGTATTATATCAGTTATCTGGTTTCCATAGTACAAGCTCTGCTTAGTTTGGGATCAGATGTCCGTGTGTGAGGAATGTCCCAAGATATTTATATTTATTTATCTTTTAAGGCGATGATAGCTCAGTGGTAGTGACGTGTCGGATACCAAGATGAAGGTCCCAGGTTCGAATCCTACAATGAGCTTGAGCTTTCGGTGAAGGAAAACACCGTGAAGAAACCATAGCACGGTGGTAGGGTACTTTGTAATACCCATCTGGCTGGCTACCACCCTCAAGTTGAAAATCTGTCGCCAAGCACCTATCGGTGTGTTCCGACAGCTGCACTTGAGAGCCAGTTCCTTGTAGGCTTTGTGAGCTTACCACCTTCGTCCACATCATCACTTACCATGGTGAGATTGTGGTCAAATACAATCCTATAAACCGTAAAAACAACTTATAATATTTGTCAGGTACGTTATCACCCCTGGACATGTATCCCAAGATCTTGGACTTCAACCCGGTCATAATGAGCTCGTTCACGATGACGTTAGCCAGGCCTTGTTTATTACCTATGGTAAGTTTTACTACACTAGTTTTTCTTACTTTATTCGGATGCTGCATTTTTATTTACCCTAATGTCTAGCTAAAGTTATTTATTTTCCTTTTTAGTATTTTTTCTTTAAAAACCGGAACCCTTATAGCATCCCTCTGTCTGTCACAGCCAATTTGTTCCGAATTTACTGGACCGATTATGATGAAATTTTGACCTTTTTAAAAAAAGTGCAGGAAATAGTTTTGATTACAGGAAAACCTATAAATAAAATGTCTGATGTTAGAATAATATTATTATGGTAAATCTCAGAACTGTGTGTACAATTACATTATACACGGTAACTTTTGATTCGTTGTTTTGCTAGAACAAGGCTTTTTAAGGCGATGATAGCTCAGTGGTAGTGACGTCGGATACCGAGATGAAGGTCCCGGGTTCGAATCCTACAATGAGCTTGAGCTTTCGGTGAAGGAAAACATCGTGAGGAAACCATAGCACGGTGGTAGGGTACTTTGTAGTACCCGCCTGGCTGGCTACTACCCTCAAGTTGAAAATCTGTCGCCAAGCACCTTTCGGTGTGTTCCGATAGCTGCACTTGAGAGCCAGATCCATCTAGGCCTTGTGTGCTTACCACCTTCGGCCGCATCATCACTTACCATGGTGAGATTGCGGTCAAACACAGGCCTATAAACAGTAAAAAAAAAAAAAAAAAAAAAACAAACTTTGTTCAGACCATGGTCTACGAACATTGAATAGCATCAAATAAAATAAAAAAAAACGTCTATAGTAGTACGTGTATAGAGTGTTTTAAAATAAAGCAATTACAAATGGGATATTTGTAATTGCTTTATTTTAAAACACATTTTGACATTTGCATGCTCATCGCCTGCTTGTCACTTGTCTCAACCTACCTTTTTTCCATCCGTTAATAAATAAACAAAGTTAATCTGACAAATTTTTCTCTTGCCTGTTAGTTTCTATCAAATTTTAAAATAAAAATTATAATTTTCGCTTCCCGTTTGAATTTTCAGCCAAAACTTATCTGTCAGATTCAAAGATGTCAAAATAAACAAACGACCCTGCCTCGGAGGTGGGTCAAAATTTGCAGTTCACGATGTCGTTTTTAACTGTTTCCAAGCAAAACGAACGGTGAACGAAAACAGTTCAAAACGTCAATTTCGCCCACAACTTTCCAAATCGAACGCCACATGTGATCGGTTTTAGCATTTTTGACTGTTATTGTTGCTACCGTACCCCAATTCGAACGCACCTAATATCGTGCTAGATGATCATTCAGTTCAAACAGTTTTGCATAAACCATAAAACTAATACTCAGTTTGATTTATTTAGTGTGCGTATTTAGTGTGCAATTCAGTATTTTTGGTTCTAATTTTGATTTGTTCTATTGGAATAGAGAGAATGGCATTAAATATATGCCATTAAAAAATACAGGTTATAACAAAATACACGTTTTCAGATAGTATCGAAAGGGAGCGATCAAGTCGCCATATCCTCGAAATACGAGACGAGAGAAGATGTCGCCGTCATTAGGAATTACGGACAACTGTTGATTGAGGTTAGTACATTTTATTTACCTAAATTACCCTACCATAGGCTTACTCAGGGTTAAATAATAATAAATATCCTGGGACATTCCTCACACACGGTCGTCTGATCCCAAACTAAACAGAGCTTGTACTATGGAAACCGATAACTGATATAATACATATACTACTTTTTGTTTGTAAATACATACTTATCATACATAATTACACCCAGACTCAGGACATACAGATATGTTCACGCACACAAATACATGTCCTGTGTTGGAATCGAACCCACGACCTGCGCCGCGATAGCTGGAACCTTAACCAGAGTCTTAACCAACCGCGCCAACTGGCTCGCCTGGTTTGCTTCAATAATTCAATATTATTTGATTTTTTAGGGTTTCGAACCAAAAAGGAAACCCTTATGGTGTCGCCCTGAATGTCTGTCTGTCACAAAATTTCACGAGAATTGATTGAGAAACGCGACTTGTAGGGAAGACAGTCGGACAAACATACGGAATTATTTTTGCCCAAATTGAAACGGAAACGCTTCGCGTTCGCTCAGTCGACTAGTGGTCCCGCGCGGTTTCACCCGCGTTTCCGGGATGAACATTAACATATGTCCTTCTCCGTACTATACAGGTCGTTGTTTTGGTCAGCGACGAGCGACTCAGGATCGATAATACAAATGATACTGGTGCTAAAAAAATACTAAATTATTTGATAAAAATAATGTAAATTGGAAAATCATGTAATAAGCTAAAGTGTAGACGTAATACTCAAGGGGAGTGCGAGGGAGTAAAGGGGTGGGGCGATGGCGGAAAGAAACAAATAGGGATAAATATCTAAATTAAATAAAAGCTGATGGTGTATTCTTATGCTTGTTAGGTACTAAATATTATGGGCTCATGTGCTAAGTAAATAAAAATAAAACTGTTCCTTTGGGAAAGTTGTTTGTTATCATGAGTACAATCATGTGTCTAAGTATCGTTTACTAATTACCAGTCACCCTGTATAAGCTGCATGCCAATTGCTTGTTAACAGATTTCAGCGTGTGTACCCGACGGCGTAGTATGTTTCTTCACGTCCTACATGTACTTGGAGAGTGTTGTAGGAGCCTGGTATGATCAAGGTATTTATATAAAACTAGCTGTCCCCCGCGGTTTCACCCGCGTTCTCGGGATAAAAAGTAGCCTATGCCCTTCTCCATACCATAGGCTACCTGCATGCCAAATTTCATGATGATCCGTTGAGTAGTTGATGATGTGAAAGCGAAAAAACAAACAGAGTTACTTTCGCATTTATAATATTAGTATTGAAGTATGGATAGTTAGGATGTTCACAGGAATTCGACAATATGAATCTCTCAGAAAACTATATGATTCCTAAAACCACCAGTTGGCCAAGTCTAATATTTAAAAACAAAAATATAATTCTGACTCGATCACATTAACTGCCATTGAGACAATGTACGTGGACTACGAAATACATAATGATTTTCGACGCTAGTAAATTAGTCATAGATTTAGTATATTTTCGGTAAGCAGATCTCCGAAGCGTAGAAAAAAGACAATAAATTTATGAATTATACCCACATAGCGATAAAAAAAAAATGCACACCGGCTCCCCGGTAAAACATGTCTGTAACTCTTGAATGTATGTACATCTGCATATTTTAACACATGTTTTGGCACATAAATTTATTCTATTCTAAAATCCTTACGAAATCTTTGCGCGAGAAAGACGCATACATAATTTTGACGTAAGCCAAAAAAATTTTAGTATGAGCTCATAGCGTTCCGAGTACATGATTTCACATTTTAATTAATAAAATATTGGACACGTATTTTTTGCTGTAACAAATCATTAAAATTTACAAAGATAAAGCGAGTCAAAGTTCGGGAGTGGCGCTCGTGACGTCACTTTATAGTAAAAAGTGTACTCTAACGTGACGTCACGCGGAACTTCAACATACGATATGTTCGTATTTTTTTGTTTAATTCAGGGGTGTCAAACTCAATTTTGCAGAGGGCCATATATTAGATTAAGAATGTGTAGGCGGGCCACGTTCAAATTAAAAAACTAAAACATACTGAATTTTATTAACACCTTTATTTATTTAGTTATATATAGTAGTTACAAATCATACCAAAAGTAAGAAAGAGGGTAATTATTTTGAGCTTGAGGATCTGGATACCTGACTTGTCTTGTTTTTGACAATCTCATTGATTTCAGGTATAATATTCGTGGTAGTTATTTTAAGAATTGATTGGAGATGGTCATTCGTAAGTATTGTGCGACTGCTCGTAACAAAGACTTCAACCTGAGTGCGCGGGGGAAGGGCGCAGTATGCGTTTGCTGCTCGGACGAAATAGAAGACGACTTCGCGCGCGCACGAGAGAGAGAGAAAAGCATAACTAACACTCTCTCGCTCGTCTAGTCAGGCGCTACTCTTGAAATTACTTTTAAGTAAAGCGCGCGCATTTTTAAACCTGCTTAGAGGCATCGAGTGCAGTCTAAAATCTCTAAAAAACAAGATTCATTTATTTGTGATATATTGTGACCGCGGGCCGTATCGAAATGGCCCGAGGGCCGGATTCGGCCCGCGGGCCGTATCTTTGACATGACTGGTTTAATTGACACAAGAAAAAATACGTGTCAAATATTTATGATACTGTAAAAGACTAAATAGATTTTTTTAATCATCTAGCCCTTTGTAATAGCAGACTTGGGCCCCTGGTGATAGTTTTGATAGTTTAGACCTGTGATAGTTTTACAGCCTTTTTATATATGTCACCGCATTTTTGTGAAAACCGTTAGCTTATATACGAGTATAATCTACCTAGCGAGACTATAAACTCCCCGATATTTGTGAACTGTACCATACTGCTTACAATATAACATATTAATTTTCGATAGTTTATAATCTAACGATGTCAAACCGTCATATTGTGAACCCTCCCTGACTGGTCAGTCTTGGCGGTAGTTCGTTATGTATTCATAAAGTTAGAAAACAAACATAGGAGTTAAATAAAATAAATGCACATTTAATTGTTTGAGATCAAAATTAAATATGTCAATCAATATATTTTTTAAGAAACAATAAAAGCAATCAAATACGTTACGTATCGCCAAAGATGGCGGCGCGGGACACATGACGTTTAACCAATCAGCGCGCAATCGATGCCAGTTTACAATATGACGGTTTGTCGCGGATACATTATAAACTATAGGAAATTAATACGTTATATTGTAAGCAGTATGGTATAGTTCACAACATATCAGGGAGTTTATAATCTCGCTAGGTAGATTATAAACTAACGTTTTCACAAAAATACGGTGACATATACTATTTGTAAATACATCCATTGCGCAGTATAGAAATTATAATCAATTTACCTACAATAATAACTAAAAAATAAAAACTATTTGGATTGTTAAAAATTGTTATATTTATAATGTCTTAGGAAGAAACTAGCATCTAAGATACAGGCTCGGCCTAGTTTAGATGCTAGTAATCAATTAATCATTGTTAAAATACATAGGTTAAGTAAACTGAAAAAATACATTTTATTACCTATTATTGTATTGTTTGTAAGTCAATAAATTTATTTATTATTATTATATACAAAACGTCATTCAGACCGTCTGTTTTTGTTTGTCAGGTGTTGTGGCGAGTCTACAACGACACAAGTTACTGTTCATTGAGACGCAGGACTCCGCCGAAACTAGCTTTGCACTTATCAACTATATCAAGGTCAGTTTTTTATCAGCTAATCCTACCATAATAAATATGTCGTGAGACATAAACATGTATTGAGGTTTCTTATTAATCGACTTCAAAAAAAAAAGGAGATTATCAATTCGATACGTATGTATGTAATATTATTGGAACTGCAATATATTGACATATGATGATCTATTAGGGCTTCCAAACAAATATACAAAATTTCGTAGGTGTATGTATGTATGTTTGTCCACGCATATCTCCGAAGATATTAATCGGATTGTAACTTGTTGTGTTCTTTCATTTCTACATTTACTTCAACTTAGGGAACAGTGCAAGTTTGATCGAAATCGGTTCAGTAGTTTTCAAGATATGGACAAATATGTGTGACGGCCTGGCTTATTGATACGAGCTACGGGTGTGGTGTCAAAGGAAAAACATCTCAAAACCTTGGTCAGATTCAAGTGCATTTAAGAAAAACTAAAAATGACGAAATAAACAACTAATTTAAAAAAAAAATCTAATTAGAATACACTAAAAAGTATGAATAACTCTAATCTGACACTGATTTGAAGTCAGCGAAAGAGCACGACGTATTCCATTGAAAATATTTTGCTGACTTCAAATCAGTGTCAGATTAGAGTTATTTCATACTTTCTAGTATATTCTGAAGTCGTTTTTTTTTTAAATTTTTTTTTAGTTAAGGTTTATCGTATATTTATACAAAACATACATACAGTACCTTGTAATAGATTTGACTAAAAATAAAATTATCACAAATTAGACATTACTTCTAATTTCGTGACAAATTAAAATACTTTAAATGTATCCCCTTTGCTTTAAATTACCCGATACAGTCCCAGTGAAATAAAACACTTGTATATTCCGGCCAGGGCCGGCTCGAGACCATGTAGCGCCCGGGTACAATCAATACCCTGGCGCCGTTTAGTAGGAAATGTAATAATTCGTTAAAACTGTGCTAGTTAAACACTTCGTTCTATTTTTCCTGTAATATTTACATGAAATCAAATCTAATTATCTCAGATATCTCTTTCCTTTCAAACTTCGGAGATAAGGGAATGGTATTTTTTGTGAAACTAAGCAATTTAAATGAATATTAAAACCTGTTTAGCATTGTAAAAACAAACAAAGCCCTTTCATATGACACGTCATTTAAACTTGTAGCCCTAATTTGAAATTTCAGTCTTAATTATCTGTTTAAGGCTGATATCAAGTTGAAACAAAAAAAAAACCCTCTCACTTTCCAACGTCATATAACAAAAAGAGACGGGTGGGTCTGTCTTATAACCTGGGTTTTACTAAACTTAGCTTAAACCATCTCGCGTAATAAGACAGATTTGACTATATTTTTAAAAAGAGTCGCAGAGCTTTGAGCGCCAACGAACCTTGCACTGTAGGTAAAGCTGGCCCTGATTCTGTTTCCCAATTAAAATACATATTTTTGTGTTCGGTCAACATAAACTCATTCCAAATTGTCATAAAAATTGTGTTTTGTATCTTGGTAGTTCCAAACCTAACTTGAGGGGTAATTCCAGGCATGTGAGAGTGGTCGAGGCGCGGTGCTACTGTCGGTGGCTCGCGGGAAAGTGTCTGAAGGTGTGGACTTCGACCACCACCTCGGGCGCGCCGTGCTCATGTTCGGTATACCATATGTATACACGCAGAGCCGCATACTGAAGGCGCGGCTAGACTACCTCAGGGAACAGTTCCAGGTAACTTCGACCACCACCTCGGGCGCGCCGTGCTCATGTTCGGTATACCATATGTATACACGCAGAGCCGCATACTGAAGGCGCGGCTAGACTACCTCAGGGAACAGTTCCAGGTAACTTCGACCACCACCTCGGGCGCGCCGTGCTCATGTTCGGTATACCATATGTATACACGCAGAGCCGCATACTGAAGGCGCGGCTAGACTACCTCAGGGAACAGTTCCAGGTAACTTCGACCACCACCTCGGGCGCGCCGTGCTCATGTTCGGTATACCATATGTATACACGCAGAGCCGCATACTGAAGGCGCGGCTAGACTACCTCAGGGAACAGTTCCAGGTAACTTCGACCACCACCTCGGGCGCGCCGTGCTCATGTTCGGTATACCATATGTATACACGCAGAGCCGCATACTGAAGGCGCGGCTAGACTACCTCAGGGAACAGTTCCAGGTAACTTCGACCACCACCTCGGGCGCGCCGTGCTCATGTTCGGTATACCATATGTATACACGCAGAGCCGCATACTGAAGGCGCGGCTAGACTACCTCAGGGAACAGTTCCAGGTAACTTCGACCACCACCTCGGGCGCGCCGTGCTCATGTTCGGTATACCATATGTATACACGCAGAGCCGCATACTGAAGGCGCGGCTAGACTACCTCAGGGAACAGTTCCAGGTAACTTCGACCACCACCTCGGGCGCGCCGTGCTCATGTTCGGTATACCATATGTATACACGCAGAGCCGCATACTGAAGGCGCGGCTAGACTACCTCAGGGAACAGTTCCAGGTAACTTCGACCACCACCTCGGGCGCGCCGTGCTCATGTTCGGTATACCATATGTATACACGCAGAGCCGCATACTGAAGGCGCGGCTAGACTACCTCAGGGAACAGTTCCAGGTAACTTCGACCACCACCTCGGGCGCGCCGTGCTCATGTTCGGTATACCATATGTATACACGCAGAGCCGCATACTGAAGGCGCGGCTAGACTACCTCAGGGAACAGTTCCAGGTAACTTCGACCACCACCTCGGGCGCGCCGTGCTCATGTTCGGTATACCATATGTATACACGCAGAGCCGCATACTGAAGGCGCGGCTAGACTACCTCAGGGAACAGTTCCAGGTAACTTCGACCACCACCTCGGGCGCGCCGTGCTCATGTTCGGTATACCATATGTATACACGCAGAGCCGCATACTGAAGGCGCGGCTAGACTACCTCAGGGAACAGTTCCAGGTAACTTCGACCACCACCTCGGGCGCGCCGTGCTCATGTTCGGTATACCATATGTATACACGCAGAGCCGCATACTGAAGGCGCGGCTAGACTACCTCAGGGAACAGTTCCAGGTAACTTCGACCACCACCTCGGGCGCGCCGTGCTCATGTTCGGTATACCATATGTATACACGCAGAGCCGCATACTGAAGGCGCGGCTAGACTACCTCAGGGAACAGTTCCAGGTAACTTCGACCACCACCTCGGGCGCGCCGTGCTCATGTTCGGTATACCATATGTATACACGCAGAGCCGCATACTGAAGGCGCGGCTAGACTACCTCAGGGAACAGTTCCAGGTAACTTCGACCACCACCTCGGGCGCGCCGTGCTCATGTTCGGTATACCATATGTATACACGCAGAGCCGCATACTGAAGGCGCGGCAAAACTTGTATATCTCTGAATAATGAAAACAAAAACATGTATATTTCTGTTGTTTTGACGCAAACTCATTTATATATTGTATCGAAGACATCGATATTGTATCAAAGACATAGTGATACAAAATGTGCTTCTACTATGCGTATAAAAATGGATAACAATAAACCTTAACCATATTATTAAATCTTACTCATAAAACGTTATTTAACTAATGTAATGTTTAAATGGTCACGTAAATAATGTCACATTATTTGAAAATGACAATAGAGTGACGTTATTTATGTGACCCTTAAAACAGTATATTAGTTTAATAGCGCTTTATGAGTAAGGGGGATATTTTTTATCTCGTAAATGTATTTTGCCATTCGTATTATTTATTTTTCAGATTCGAGAAAACGACTTCCTGACGTTTGACGCGATGAGGCACGCGGCGCAGTGCGTGGGCAGAGCTCTGCGGTAACCATTCATTTATTTGTTTTATTTACATTTTTAATGAGGTTTAATTGCAAAATGTATACAACGTGAAACGGAAAGGTATATCTATCCGGAAGGGGTGATTTCATTAGGTATAGTCTCGTCTATAAAAAAATTCAGGTCAAAATAAATTACTCAAATATTCATAACAATCGATCGAGCGAAGCGTCGCCGTTTCAGCTTGGACAAAAATGCTTTCGTATTACGACCAGATGTCCGGCTGTTCTCTTCTACAGGGGGCCAAGTCTGCTAAAATGTCATACTGACACGATAATATTGCACTTCCATTATCATTGAGCCGATGGGTGCAGTCTACTAATTCATAATAGTAACATAATGAACGAAAAGAATTTTAGTACAAAAACTGACAAAACCGACAACTCAAGGTCATTGATGTTTGAAGCTATTACGGCGCCATTATGACGCTATTGTGTTAGTAGACTACCAAAATTGTAAAATGTGTCAATTTGACACCACTGATAGTTCATTGGAACACAATTGTAATAGCAGACTTGGGACCCAGATCGTATTCCTCAACCGATTCGCGAAATTTTGTGAACAGGTTCGGTAATTATATGGATAGTTTTTGCAGTTTTAGGATTTTTTCACGACTACTTCCTTACTTTACTGACAATTTGAATCGACAAGGGAATTCCATATAATGATGGAGACTCGCGAGGTCTACATCTCACTGAACCACTAGTTATATTGCTCTGTTACTTGCAGTGGTAAAACGGACTACGGTATAATGATATTCGCGGACAAGCGGTTCAGCCGGGCCGACAAGCGCACCAAGCTGCCGCGCTGGATACAGGAGCACCTCAAGGACTCCTTCTGCAACCTCAGCACGGAGGAGGCCGTGCAGGTATCTATTGCACCCTATCTACATGTACATATGATCTAGTTTTGGTCGTCATACTAGAAATATAACGTAGAGACCTCACCAAGGGCGGATCCAGGGGGGGTCATGGGGGTCATGATCCCCCCTGAGCTTCGGAACTAATGAACTCGAATCACTAGAACTACAGGACTGATTTTGAAAATTCTTACAAATGTACCTACTCTATTTTCGTGTGAATCTGCGGCTGTGTCTGCGGGTAACAGCAGTAGTATTGTGTATTTTGAAACCCATCCAAGCTGGATATAAGTGTGTGACCCCCCCTGGCCTGAAGGCTGGATCCGCCCTTGATCTCACACGAAGAACTGGACCTAACAGGATTTATTATCTTTGTGTGAAAGTACATAATCCACTGTCATTTTAAAGTGATATAGTTGTAGTTAGACAATGGTGCTGATTCTGTTGCTTACAACTAAACTAATTTTAATTTGTAATAGTTGTAAATCACAACAGAATCGGCACCAATAACTCCCACAGGCGATGATAGCTCAGTGGTAGTGACGTCGGATGCCGAGACGAAGGTCCCGAGTTCGAATCCTACAATGACCTTGAGCTTTCGGTGAAGGAAAACATCATGAGGAAACCATAGCACGGTGGTAGGGTACTTTGTAGTACCCACCTGGCTGGCTACCACCCTCAAGTTGAAAATCTGTCGCCAAGCACTTTTCGGTGTGTTCCGACAGCTGCACTTGAGAGCCAGTTCCTTCTAGGCTTTGTGTGCTTACCACCTTCGGCCGCATCATCACTTACCATGGTGAGATTGCGGTCAAACACAGGCCTATAAACAATAAAAAAAAAAGGATGTCATGTATAATTACTCATTCATAAACATTCTAGTATTTTTTGTTCCCAATCGATGTATATAAGGTGTAACGGAAAGGGTATATACATCCGAAGGGGGTGAAGACTACATCAGGTACAGACTCTCTATAAAAAGTTTCAGCTCAAAATACATTACTAAAAAATTCAAACAAAATTTTTTAATTCAAGTTTTTTGAATTAAAATCATAACCAACATGTCACCGGTCAATGAGGGTCATTGTCATTTTGCGTCCCTTACTAATATTAATATAAAATTTTATCTTCCGCGATCTGTGCGCCTCGTACCAAAAAAGTGGATTACTGTAATGTATATACAGTTTCCGTTACACCCTGTATAGGTATTATCTTGAGCCGCCATTTGTAAAAAAAAAATCAAAATGGTGGCCGAAAAGTATGCCAACATGTTTGTATATACAGATCTGCAAGCGCTGGCTCCGACAAATGGCGCAGCCCTTCACCAGAGAAGACCAGCTCGGAGTGTCGCTCCTCACGCTGCAACAGCTGCAGTCGCAAGAGCAGCAGGACAAGATAGAGAAACGAGTTATACAGAAATGATCTTGAATCGTCAACTCTTTGTACATAGTTATAGATTAAGTTATAAATAAATTATGTTTTTTGTAATTTGTCGTTTTCTTTGGGGACAAGATATTTTTAAATTTACTTTAAAAAAATCTTTGATGAAATTTGAATTTGGCCCATGTTTGAAATTTCATACAAAAGAGGTGGTTGTGGATCGGTGACCTGGGGCCCAAGTCTGCTATTACAATTGTGTTCCAATGAACTATCAGTGGTGTCAAAATTGAAACATTTTACAGTTTTGGTAGTTTACTAACACCTTAGTAGAAAATTCTAATCTATGACTAACACAATAGCGTCATAATGGCGCCATAATCTGCTTAAGTTTGCTATTTATTTACTTATTAAAATATATCAGTCTACTTTGTAGTTTTGCCGCCGCGCCGGGGCACACAATTGTTGTCAGTGCGATTAGAATGTAAATATTATGTAATGAATCTAAGCTTGTTTTGAAAAGAGTAATTGCCGAGTTTATTGCCGGCTCTTCTCAGCAAATGCAACCTTCCGAACCGGTATTAGAGTCTGACTTTTCATGAGTGCCTGCGAAGGTCTTTAAATGATTTTGAATAGCTTTCCGGTGATTTTCCACTGAAACTACAATCGTGCCACAATGATCTTTTAGTTGTCAGTTTTTACAGTTTTTGTATTAAAATTATTTTCATTCATTATGAGACCATTATGAATTATTAAACTTCGCATATCGGTTCAATGATAATGGAATTGCAATAGTATCATGTCAGTATGAAATTTTCGCAGACTTGGCCCCTGGGCAAACTCGCTGGGTGCAAGCGTTCCAAAACAGTTCGTTATTGAAACCAATGGGGAGGCATGTTCTTCTGTGGTCATCATTAGCCCTATGTTGATTATTATGGTTTTCTTACGGGGTTGATAAATGTGCATAGTGCAGCTACATTCACGTGTATTTCATCATCATCATCTTTCACAAATGAAGGTGAAAGAGAATGGGCAATACTCCACCACGCGTGCCCACTGCGGATCGGTGGAGGTAAGCTAGTGGCATCGACGAAATAACCCTATAGAGTAGTAATACTGAACAATATAATTCCACAACTAGTCAGTGATTTGTCACTGAATTTGAACAGTAAGGACATCTTGGTACAAGACGGTTAAATAAAGCGTGATGGTAAGCCGTTCCCGTATTTTATTGATTCTTGCAATAACCCATGAGCGTTGCCGACCCAGCAAAAATGTCTATTAAGTAAGTATCAAAAATACATTATGTGCCATTTCAGTTTTAAAATGCCAATCGAAAATGAGCCAATAAAGTGTAGGACAGAAAATAAAAATACAGTTTTTTGTATATTAATTTATTAAAAACTGAACAGTTCACTGCATAAAATCGTGGTTTTATCGTAACAACTTCATAAAACTTGAGTGTATTATCTAATTACAATTAACAAGCTTCGTTAAGAGATCTCGTTTAACCTACATGCATTGAATAAATTAAGTAGCTACACAATATTACAAGGCAAAAGGAACATCTTAAAAAATTTAAACAACCAGATTTACAACAAGCATACATTTTCGTTCAACACGACAATTTCAATAGGCCGTTAGTACATTACTTTTTATATGTAGGTACTAAATTCCTATTCTACCACAAATTGACGACTTAAGTCCATCACTCACTATATCAGCACCGCAGCAACGGGCCGGCACTGCCTCAACTCAATCCAACCACTAGCTGGCACCTCGCGCGGCGCCGGTCACATTGGTGGCGAGGCTTTAGCAAGATTCCGCTTGTTGGCGTCACGCAGCAAGGGAGCGGACCGCTGCACTCGCTGGAAGTGTGTGGTCAGCACGACTAGTGGCTTGTAGCGGCAAGCGCGTGCGCCGCGAGGCGTCTACTATGTATCTAGTCATTGTAAAATTTACTTTAACATATACGATTTAAAGGCCTCACTTACACGGCAAGGTAATTGCCGAGGCGTAGCCGTGCTGATATACTCAGTGGTGACCTTTATACACGTGATCCGTAAAGGGCATAGTAATTCGAAAGGAGGTCATTTGTTATCTAAAATCGTATAATAAAAGTTAGTCAGTTTGATTAATTGTGTCACCATTTTTCGAATAACTATACCCCTTAAAGACTTTGGCAGATTGAACATCATTTAATTAATTAAAGTTGATTCAACAGGCCGATACCAAATATCCGCGTCAATTCATATTTCACAAACAAAAGCGTTAACTTCCATTGAAATCATTATAATTTGGACTCACTGATGATATGCATGCTCGTGTTAATATCGAGTGCATACAGATCCATAAACAATAATTTATTACCGCACTCAGACGCGTGAATTATGTATGATAATACTCAATTTTTTAATAAACATAGAAGCAGTGATAGTAATTTTTTTTTATGTAAACTTTAATGTATATAAGGTCCTATTAAATTAGTGAATTTCCTCTTGAGGGAAAAATGTTTAAGGTCATTAGTAACCAAAAAATAATATTAGAAAAACAATTCGAGGGAAAAAAAGCCGCGCGGCTTCTTCGACTTGCATAGACAGTATGGCGGCAATTTGGATAAATTTTGTGTTTTTCCCACGGATTCTTTTTTAGGACACAAATTTATCAGGACCTTATATTTTAAGCCAAATAAGATATTACTAGCAAAGCATGGATATGAAACCCATGTCAATAATTTGGAGCATTTTTTTTTAATTGGTAATATTAGTCTCTTTCTAAAGCTATTCAACAAAACAAAGATAGATTAATATTTGAAGTCAAAGTGCGGCAGTTTGTCTAAAGTCCCAGGTAACAGCTGAACTAAAAACTAAGTCAGAATCACACACAACTAAAGCGAGGCATTTACTTATGTAATAATATGAAAAAACCAAAAGTTTGTATAAAAATTAAAGATGCTATGAAATTTGGATCACTAAAACTTTAGTTTTAGCAAAAACCTAACACTTCGCCTGCATATTTTTAGTCTATATTACAGTTTAAAATAGGCACCTACATAAAGCTATAAAGTTTGTATTCTGTAGGTATTCATACTGCGACGGTACCTACACACCGGGACGTCCCAGTTTTTCGATATACCGTAATTACAAAGAATATAGCTATGAAAAACAGATTTAAATTCATCTAACTTCATTTATAAGTCTTTTATAACATTTAAAGTTAGAATGTCAGGGAAAATTAAACTTATAACTTTACAATAATTTTTCTCTGACATTCGAGGATTTCTTATAAGCATTAATTATAAATATTGCACAAAACGTAATCACACGCCTTGAACACATCATTTAATACGTTTTTCGGGTCTCACTTAACTATAAAAATGTTTCGAGTTAAAACTTGAATCAATACATGAATCTGTTAAATACGTCGTATACTTTAAAAACATAACAAACATGTGGCTTGTTTTATAAATAGTCGGGGCTACCTAGTGTTTTAACACCTCCGATCAAAGATAAACCTAGATTGGACCTACGTCAGCGTTTGAAATTCCGGCAAATATCGGCATCACAAGCAGCTTGAAGTATCATTTCAAATATTACAAATAATAATATATGTTGTATCTTGTATATATGTATTTATAATGATTTAAGGGCTGGTTCGTGGTTGTCAACTAGTCACCAACCAGTGGCAAAAAGAGGAAGTTAAGTTGTCAACCAAATAATTTGAAACGTTATGGTGCGTTTACGCTACGCGAACCGAGCCGAACGCTCGTTCGAGGCTTGCACGTCCGTCTACGCTACGCGTATTCGTGCTCCGTGTAGACGCACCTTTAAAAAGTCACCGAATCCGTGAAGCAGGCCCCTTAAGTCTTAATCTGCACAATTATTGTTCGGATGCTTTTAATATTATATATTTTTGTATATATTTTTTTCGGATAATTTGATAGTCACAAAGTACATATGTAGTACCAAAATGGTGCCCATTCTGTTAACAAACTAAACTATATCTTACTATATCTCTTTCTGACAAGGAACACTAAAAAAGGATACCACAAATTTAGTCTTGTCAAATTATGTTGGTGGTTCGATAGGAAATAGTTACAGTATTGGCTCATCCGTAAAATTTGTATGACAAGGCATTGTACACAGAAAGTCGCTCCATCCGTATGAAAACTAATCGTGTCACATTTGTATACCTACCATAATGTCACAAGAGCGCGTTAGGCTGGCATTAAAGCTTTAACATGAAAATGAAGCTATCCTATGTGTCAGCTAAACATATCCCTCGCTACACATCTCTGGTGGACATGCAGCCTTATGCGAGTTTCCTGTCCGCGCGAAACAGTTTCAAAAGAAGAGAGCTCTCCCTTTTTGCACAGCCAATAACCGTATGATAATCCACTGCTTGTCATTATAAAGATTACTTTAATGCACTTTAAAGGCGTCACTTGGATGGCAAGTTTTTGTTTCGGAGCGGTGCTGTTATGAGTGATGACCTTTAGTCTGTAGGGCGTGGTATATGCATATTTATATACAGGTATGAAATTTAAAATATTTTAACTAGTCTATATACAATCAGTCTAGACATTTATACACGATTACTCATAAAACGCTGTAACCAAAACACAGTTTAAGTTCTTACATATTTATCGACTACCTTACTGTCATTTTTAAACAATGTGTCGTTATTTACGTGACCATTTCATCAGTATATTAATTAGCGTTTTATGAGTAAGACCGTTAGGGTAAAAGTAATATACATTTCAAAATGAGAAGGAACACCGAGCGTACAAACATGGGACAAAATGTTCTTGATACTTTGCCTTCTAAACAAACGGGACATATAATTCTCGGTACTTTGCCTTTTCAAATTATTCACATTTATAAATATTATTTGATATAACAAAATACCGTACTCTGAGTGTAAAGAATTTACGTCAGTAAACGATTAGGTACTATCGCGTTTGCGTTTACTAACATTTTGTAAATCGGGAGATCACACAATATTTAAAAAATATAAGTACATCATCCATATCGCTATGACAATTTATATATGTATGCCTAACTAAGAGTCCCCGCACATTATGGCCACCTGTGGTTCAGTGAGACCACTACACGCCGCCATCAGTGGCAGCCACTAGTGGCAGATTGCAGCCACCAGTGGCTGCCACTTGTGGCTGGAATACATTGTTCATTTACCGGCGACTGTGGCCGTGTATGCGCCAGTCGAAGGATAAAACGCGGCCACAAGTAACGAGCGCAGCTATACAAAATGTATGGAGAAACGCGTCCGCAACTTGTGGCGGCCACTATACGTTCTAACGTGGTCGCCACTAGTGGCTTAATGTGCGGGGGCTCTAATAAGAAAATATTACAACCAAATTATAGTGACGCAAAAAATGCAAATTTTAAACATAAGAATCAAAACATAAGAATGTATAAAAAAAAGCAAGAATTACTAAAAATATCACAAAATAATTATGAGCGTCATAAACTATACAAGTAGTTAGTACCAGATGTCAACTTTACGAAGCCTAAGTAGTGTTTCATGCTGAACCTTTACTACGGAAGCAAAGACATTGAGATAGACTTACACACTGGCCCTGATTCTGTTGTTCACAACTAAACTAATTTTAATCTCACTATGTCTCTTTCTAACAAAGAACATAAGAAAAGGATGTAAGAAATTTAGTCCTGTCAAATTAGTCCAATGCTTGTTTTCAATAT
Source organism: Polyploca ridens (assembly GCA_951394255.1). Taxonomy (NCBI): domain Eukaryota; kingdom Metazoa; phylum Arthropoda; class Insecta; order Lepidoptera; family Drepanidae; genus Polyploca; species Polyploca ridens. Next base: position 2,160,252 of record OX596259.1, on the reverse strand, counting down.
AAATTTAGTCGCCATCTATCGCGGTTACGCCTAAATACACGCAAAATAAGACGGCAAAGATTAATTTGACAACTTAAAATATCTTCTATCCTTTTTCAATAATATTCGTGAGAAAGAGATGAGATGTGACTAAAATTAGTTTAGTGCGATTTACAACAGAATCGGCACCATTATCTCACTAATTATGCGAAAGTACGTTTGCTATCTCTTGACTTACCAACAGGAAAACCATTCGTGTTAAAATTTGCATGAAGAGGGACAGAGGCAAAAGGAGCAGAAGCTAATTCATTTATAAGATCAACCTTTTTCGATCAACAAAATGACCTTTTTGAGATTTCTGATTTGATCCCATACCAAACTAAAGATGACATCTAGTAATATCCCCATAAAAAAAAACAAATGGAATAATTTCAATTGATCATTAGACATGCTTCAAAAATATACAAAAAAAAACATCGCATAAATCAAAAGTGTTTTATAGTGTGTGTTGTGTATGTGTGTTGTGTGTGTGTTTCTATGTATGAGAGTGTGTTTCAGTGTTTATTCTCATTTCCAATAATATTTAGCGTGTAAAATTTAGCTAACTAAGGTCCTACTCATAAAACGGTATTTAAGTTATTATTTCTAATTATTTCATATTTTCAGACATATTCATATTATGTTAGTAAATATTGTCCCACAAACTTATCTGGCCCTGTGGCCAAAAGTGGAACTAACGACGCCATTATTCACCATTAGTCAAAGAGAATATAACCACTTCGTTCATTGGTTGTTTGGTCCACCAATTGCGATAAAAGCGACTCTCACCGGGCCAGATAAGTTTGTGGGACTATACTGAATACCATCCTTCACCTTGTGAATATGACATTATTTACGTGACAGTTTATAAGTTAAATAGGGTTTTATGAGTTAGGGGGTAAATGTTTAAAAATATTTCGACTACAACATGTTCGCGTAAGAACATCTTTAATTCGTATATAGAATCACGATACTATTTCGTAGGGATGACCTACTATTATAATTAATACAATAATTTCGGTATTTAAACAATCCTCTACATTTCAGAACAGACTTTAATTGTCTAGAGTCTAGACGGGGAGATAAATGGTTAAAAACTGAATCATTTACCTACATTTTCATTCGTTCAGTAAAAACTTAGATAAAAAGAACTTATAGGATTTTATGTTAAAATCCTTGTCTAGTAACTGAGTATAAGCTACATTCTCTAAAACATGCGTACAACGACTTCTCATTTGATTTCTTAGTGAACGATAGAGACAGAACATCGTAGGGCATGTCATAAATAAAATACTGATAGGTCACTCTTTATGGGTGCGATTTTACTGCCTGTTATTTGGACATGCATATCGCTATAAATATGATTGGACAAGTATATTCGTCATGTATAGACGCAGATATACTATGTATGTTAAGTGAGCGTAGATTGAGAGCCCTCAGCGTTCACCGATTAGTCTGCGTAAGGCCAAACCAAACAAAGCGCAGATGAAGTGTGTTTTATACAATTACAACCTAAAGCAGTATTTTGTATGAAAACTATTGAGCTATTATTACTACGTAGATGATGAACGCGTAAGCGCCGTCAAAATCACGGTGTTTGCGAGAAAATACTCCTAAAAGCGTTCTGATAGCGCTACGTGTTTCTACTGTCTGCTTAGACTATTTATTATTGTTTTAGCGCTAAAGAGAACTCTAGTTGACTCTACAAAATTGGGACATAACCTTTGCTTATGATAGCTTCTCTATACGTAGTAATAATTACTCAATAATGAAAACACATCTTTTCCTCGCACATCCCAGTTTTGGTCTAAAAAAGGTGTAAAACCCACGCTAAAGTCCATGGCAAAAAATAAATATGGCAATTTAGCATTCGGTCATTAATCTCGTATTAAAATGATGTAGTTGAAAAATAGTACATGTTACTGGTCGGGGTTGTGTTTCTGTATGGGTCTTGGATGCGCGTGCGCATTGTGTGTTGTGTACGAGGTGTGCGCGTGCGGGTGTGTGTTGTGTGCTGGGTGTGTGTTGTGTGCGGTGTGCGCGGTGTGCGCGGTGTGCGGGTGTGTGTTGTGTGTGTGCGCGGGCCGCCTGCGGGCGGTGGCCAGTGCGGCCTGGAGCGCTCGTCCGGAACTAGCGCACAGTTCCGTGCCGTCTCTCGCGCCTGACACACGCGCACTACCCGCTAGGGAGTTCGTTATGTTCCTACAGGACAAACACGGCCTCTTATACACGGTGGAAGTTTGTTACGGATCAATAAGGGTACAGTACCCAACTGATAAGGCGCGTCGTGAATCTTCGTTCGCACAGAAAAGAAAGTATGGTCCGAAGATTAACGAAAGAATGCTTCAAACTTACAATCAACCTTAGATCACTACTATAAGGTTCATAATACACTGCAGCTGTTAGTTCCGTCTCCCTCGCCCTTCCGCGCATATGGCGGCAGCTGCCAACTAATAGCATTTCCCGCGCTTTGAAAATGTTTCTTCTACGCAGGTACATCGGTAAGCCATATCAGTTGGTTGGGTAATACTGTACCTTAAGGATTAAAAGGCAAAGGGGCCAAGTTCTAGAATCTTAACCTAACTTGGCTCCATAGAGCCTTTATATCTTTGTCGGAGACAGGAGCTCAAAAATAAGGGATAATCTCTTACGACTATATTCGCGACTTAAAGTAGCTGGCCTTACTGATCCGTATCAAACTTCCATCCTGTATATGTTTACATGTCATTATTTAAAACTATAACAAAAACAAAAGGGAGTCAGTCTCTTTATTTTTAACCGACTTCAAAAAGAGGAGGTTCGGATTCGGATGTTTGTTACCTCATAACTAAATCATTTATTAACCGATTTGGAAAAATATTTTTTTGTTTGGAAGTGTACACTTCCCGTTTGGTCCCATTGTCATCAGATCAGGATTTGATTACTTCTTAGTGTAATTTTTTTTGTAAAACAGTTTTCAATTATTATGTCTGTTAACTTCAGTAGCTTCGAGATTCAACTTTAAGGGCTAAAACTGAAAGTCTTTATAACATATTCATTTCATAGCTTTTAATGGAAACCAGTGGAGAATTGAACCTCAAAATATATTCTGTAGAAAACCGATAGGCAAGCAACTTTTCTTCGACGATCGAAGCTCGCGAGTGTTGTATATATTATCAATACCAAACCTTATATACACTGGCAACGGTACCCACTTACCAAGTGTACTGAGTGCCAGCTTGTCAACATTTAAAAAAGTTACCACCGGTTACAAACCAATTCAAAAAATCTGAAACTAACTAAAGTTATCCTCAAAAAAGTAGTAATAAATATATGACTCACCGAACCATGTGGAAGGGCAGGTGTTGCGTGTGGAGCCACTCCAGGGCTCCGCTGGCGTCCAGCAGGTTGGCGCTGCCCACGAACTTGTTGCCGCTCGCGCAAGAGAAGAACAGGGTCACGCGGGACCCCTCCTGCAAATGTTGTATATCATCATCATCATCATCATCAGTCTATAATGTCCCACTGCTGAGCACAGGCCTCCTTTCACCAAAGGGAATGGGCAATACTCCACCACTCGTGCCCACTGCGGATCGGTGGAGGTAGGCTAGTGGTCAACCTACTGTTGGAATTTTTCAAGCCGCTTAGGAGGCATCCAACTAGCTTAACGACTATCACAATTAAGTGATAACCAACGGCTTTACGTGCCTTCCGAAGCACGGAATGTTGTATATATTTACACAAAATATACAATGAAAAAAAAAACTATTAATAATTCCCGATGTAGCAACACAAAATTTATTCAGACTTCCGAGACTTTTTGGCGGGAACTTGCAAAGTGATGTTGCGTTAACATTTTTATTTTCATAAATTCGTATATTTTGAGTTTTATTGCATATTCGGTGGTATTTTATCCAATAAGGATCTATCCATGTGCACCAGTGAAGTGAAATGAAATTAATTATGTGTATCGTGACTTTACAAGTTTACTTTAAAAGGACTTTAGAAAAGTTTTAGTACAATGACCACCATTTTAATAAAACATGACTGAAAAATAAAATGTATGCGACTGAAGGACTTTGTATCTACATATAACTGTATCCATGGTCATGAAAAAATAATTAAAAAAACAGACTTCCAAATTGGCAACACTGAGCTAAGTTGTCAAAATAGGTTGCGGCTAAATTGAATAAACAATTTTTGAATTTGTATTTAATTAGTCCACAAATTATTAAATATGAACAAAACTTCATTTCGAATCGGCATTTTTAGTATTTTATTCCAGTAAATTCCAAACTCCACAATAGTTTAGTTTCTGACGGCCATTATTAAAATTTTTGGAGATAGAAAAGTATATTTGTACTCCAGTGAAACCACTGAGATTTGGACGAATGGAAAGCAAAAGGGTTCCGTTTTGTGCTTTGGGTACGGAACCGTATATTACAAATTTAATTCAATCTAAATACAGGGTGTTGTTTTGGTCGGCGACAAGCGACCCAGGAGTGGTAGTATAAAAAATATCTTTCCCAAAAATGGACTTAATTCCATTAAATACTGTAAATGCGTTGAGAAATACGTTATTCAATTTGAAATAAAATTACCGCAAAGTATGGTCACTCGGCACGTGCACAGACTAGAGCTAGGCGCAAGGCGCCGTCGCCCCACCCCTTTACTCTCTCGCACTCCCGTTGAGTATTACGTCTACACTTTAGCTTATTACATGATTTTCCAAATATTATTTTTTTTATTTTTATTATTAAGAAAAAAAGTTATTTTAAAATTTTTTTTAGCACCAGTATCATTTGTGTTATCGACCCTGAGTCGCTCGTCGCTGACCAAAACAACGACCTGTATATAAAATTTCAGATGATAAACATTTCAACAAAAACAAACGTTGCTCACCTGTTTCACCTTCTGCAGTTTCTTGGCAGTGTTCTGCGAGAAGGGATATGTGCCGGTGGTCTGCGCCAGCTCCACGCTGTGACTATCGTCCGCTTTCACCACGAAGTACCGCATGTTCGCCTCACCGTTTTCCGCATATTTTTCTATATTTGCCAACAACGTCTTCCCATTAGGACTCATAGGGCTCTTAGGACCGCTGTACTGAGGAGAAAACCCCTGCATCATCCCATCGTTCCGCCATGCAGGCCTCCCCTGCCCGTTCCTATACCCATATGCATTCTGATAAAAATTCTGCACTTGGAACTCGGCTTGATTGTACTGCTGATAGAACTTGCTGTCGTGTTGGAATTGCTCATTGTTTTCTACCCTCATGCGCCAGTTTGGGGAGTCCACTGTTAGAGGTTTCGGTCGCTGTCCTATTCCACTCGGTTGGTTCAACCCGACGTTCTTTTCCTCCGCTCCTAGCACGTGAACTACCGCACTGAGTATCTGCTCGTCTAATGGCGTCATAGGTTTAGCGGGGTTCGACATCCGACGGATAACTAACGCGCATAATTTCTGCCGCAAGTAATATACGCTTATCGCATCCGATGCGTCCGCTGTGAAAGCCATCCAGTCGTCCAGGGTTAGCACCGCCGTGTCGGGCGAGGAATTATTTTCATCAGCCTCCGAATCCGAATCGCTGGACAACCCTGGCGGATTAGCTCGTTGGGTCAGCGCCCCTATTGGTAATCTCAAAGGTCCTCCGAATAAGGACACGGTAAGCGGAGTTATTAAAGTATTGCAGCGGATGAAGCAAAATCTACCCGCGCGGGATATCTCTTCGAAAACGACCCAGTCGGTCGGTAAGTTTTGTACAGATTTTTGTGAGCCGGTCACACCACCGCCTCGGTGCAAGGTCGAGCTCGGATGGAAGGCTACTTTGACTTCCTTAGAAGTCCTCAAAGTGCATGAATCCCTGTCGACTCTCGCGATAGATGGATATAGACCGCTCACTAAAACGGCTTTAACCACATGCCACTTTTCCGAGTTGAGATTGACATCTTTTATATCGCCCGACCCTCTCGCCTTAACGAGGCATATAGCCCGAAGTTGTGCGAGCAACTGCGATCTATAGCCGACAATCATTTCCATTGTAGCGCCACATATTAAGTTTTTTGCGCAGAAAGCTCTTTCTGTGCCGTTCGCTCTCGCAGACTGCCACGCTTGGAAAGCCCTCAGGAGAGCCATGTGGTCGGAATAACTATCCGCCGCGAATTCCTTCCGAGCCATACTTCCCCGCTTCCTATTCTCAGGGTTCATCGATATCTGGAAAGGTTCCTTATTCGCCAAACTGCAAACGATCGTCAATATAGGATCGAGACACTTCATAACACAAGCGTATAACAGCATTTTTCCCAACTTCGGTTCCACTGTCAAATCCAGCAAATGCTGTCCAATTTCTGTTAAATCCTCCATTGGAGTCAAAGCCCCGATTGTCTTTAGCAACGTCACAGCATTTCTGACGGCTAAAAACGAAGGTGGTTCCAGAGCTTTCGATAGGAAATCAGCTATGGGAGTATTTCCCGGTGCAAGCAACTTAGTATGAAGACACAACTCTTGAAGTGGGACGCGTAATATCTCCGGGACGGAATTAAGGGGAAGGGTTTTGAATCGTCGCTTTGAGCACATATGGAAGCAATGTCCCGGCTTAGTCCTGCCGGCTCTACCGGCTCTTTGTTGACAACAAGCTCTGGAAGTCCACACGCATTGCAAAGAACACACTCCACCATTAGATTCGTAATACTTCTCCTTAACTTTACACGAATCAACTACATACACCACATCATCGATAGTAATCGAAGTTTCCGCTATATTCGTCGATATAATTATCTTTCTGGCATTAGGTAAAGGATTGAACACTTTCTTTTGATCTAAAGTTTGCATATTACTATGAAGGGTGAATATCTGGTATTTTAACGCATTCATTTCAGTGCAACACTGTATCAAATCCCTCAATGTCACTATATCGTCATAGCCCGGAAGGAAGATCAGAATGCTTCCCTTCGCTAAGTTAATATGTATATGCTTTATTAATGCTAGCATAAGGTCGTGATCTATAAGTTCCTCTGATGACGTATGATGGTAAACATCTAGAAGGAAATTATCCGCAGCGGCATCGTCCTCGGAATTTTCCTTAGAATCCTCAGTGAGGTTAAATGTGGACAGTAATTTGGCACATTCAGTGTGACCCCCTTCAATTGCGTAGTCGTACGCTGTCTTGCCGTCCTTGTCTTTCGCTGTAGGGTCGGCACCTGTTGGAATGTTATAATAGAAAAATATTTGAGTCTAGGGGCGTCTCACGATTTCGATTTAAGTATCAAAAGAATTATATCATATGTTTTCGATAAATTGAAATTCATCAGAACAGGGTTCCAAAATGCATACAACACTCCACATACTGATAAAATTTGGAGTACCGCAAGGTAATATTTTGGTCCACTTTTGTTTATAATGTTCATCAGTGACATAGTTCGATTAGAAGCCAATTTTCAAACCATTCTCAATCCTAACTAATATTATAAATGCGAAAGTGAGTTTGTCTGTTTGTTTGTTACGCCTTCACGCCTCAAGTACTCAACGGATCATCATGAAATTTGGCATGCAGATACCCTATGGTATGGAGAAGGCCATAGGCTACTTTTTATCCCGGGAACGCGGGTGGAACCGCGGGGGACAGCTAGTAACAGATAAAACAATTAATGCCATAAGACTTACCGATTTGTAACATCTGAGCGGCAGTCTCAGTGAGGCCTTTAGCTGCGGCCGCCATGAGGCCCGTCCGCCCAGAGCCGCTCTGAGCGCACTGCACCGGCACTCCCTCCGATAGATACATGTATAGAATCTGGCAGAACGAGTCCTGCGGACAAAAACAATTAGAACTATTTAGTTTTAAGAATAGGTTGATATACAGTCGGGTCAATAGATAATGATTTCCTTGTTTTTCTTCCAAATCATACATATTTTGACTCACCAAGCTCCCTTCCTTGAAGCATTCCTCTAGAAAGTCGTCCATATCGGTCTGCAGTTGAGGGTCCAGTACAGGTTCCTTCTCCTCCTTAGCGGTGTCTGTATTCTTGCTGCTTGTACTTTCCTCTGGGGTTGGCTTTTGTCCTGAAATTATTGAAAATATTTAATCTTTTCTGAAATTTCAGCATAAAGCAGCTCTGTATTTACACACAGTGTGTGTTTTTAACTGAGATTGTATGGGAAACGCCTAATCCCTGGAAAATACGGAAAAGTTGTCTTAGGAACCATTAGGAGTTATAAAAATGAGCAAAATTGTTTTTTTTTTATGCGGATCGACTCTTTTTCGTGTAAGGGCCATTTTATTGTATGGTAGAAGCAACCTGGACGACAAAAGTTGTTCAAATAGAGCAAAATATTTCTTCATACATATTGTGGGTAATCTGATATCTTAATAAAATAAATGCTTCAATAAATATTCAATATGCAGATAACTTAACAATATTCGAACTATTGGCCAAAATATCTTGTGTGGGATTTGTGCCTTACATTCCTTGGTTAACAATATACTATACTGAGATAAGGAAGAAAACCAAAGTTACAGACGTATTGGATCGTATAGACCATCTGAAATGGGGCTGGACGGGACACATGCTACGGTGTAAGGCAAATAAATGGAACAAGCAGGTGACCCTATGGTACCCCAGAGATGGAAAAAGAAAACAGGGTCATCCTAAAACCAGATGGGATGACGATATTCGCACACCTTTGGGGCCATACTGGACTAGAGTTGCGAATGACAGAGCGCAATGGAGAGAGTTGGAGGAGGCCTATGCCAAAAGGCACACCGAACTGCGGAACATTCTATAACTGTCTTTTGTTCTAAACAAACAATGTACCCTATGTTTTGGAATAAATGGCTATTATTATTATTATACTTTATGGTTTGAGTAGCTACTCACCCTCCAAATGTGACCAGTAACTATGCCCGCTCTTAAGCTTGGACTTCAGCTCCTTCTCCACCTGCAACATCTTCTTGGTCTTGTACTGCGAGATCTTGAGAACATCCTCCAGGTAGTAACGCTGGACTTCGTGCAGCCTCCCCGGGATTGTGATCACTGGGCAGTTGTTGAAGTACCTTTATGAAACATTGTAAAATTTGTCAATTGTTTATTAATGATTGTATATGACAAGCTCTGCTTAGTTTGGGATCACATAGCCGTGTGTGTGAAGAATAATGATTTTAATGAGACTACTACATGTATTATTTCTTAACTTATGAATGTGATCCAATTTCGACTTTGTCATCGTCGTTTATGAGCAGGAAGTCGCTGAACTTGTCTCGCTCGTGCATCACACCACACCACATACAATATACCTGGAGAATATCTGCGTGTCCATGGTGGCGGACATGAGGATCAGCTTGAGATCCTTGAGTCTGGGCAGCGCGTCCCGCAGCGCTATCAGCAGGAAGTCGCTGAACTTGTCTCGCTCGTGCACCTCGTCCACAAACACGTGGCTCACACCTGTACCACAACACACCACATTTCACCACACCACCACAAACACATTATTATTACAATAGGCTATTCGAAAGAATCAAAAATACAATGATCTTTGGTAAAGATATCTAGCACGTATGCTAGCAGGCACATATTGGCAATCTGGGAGACAGGCCTTAATGAAAAGTCTCTTTAAAAAACACAGAGACCGTGTACTAACCGGTGAGTGCAGAATCCCCAGCCATGAGAGTCCTGAGCAGCACCCCATTGGTGCAGTATGTGAGCACAGTGCGGGGACTCACTCTGGACTCAAGCCGGATCTGGTACCCGATGGACTGACCTATCTTCTCCATACGCTCAAATGCTACCTGGGATCAAAAATGTATCACTAATACCCCAGACTTATGCGATAACTGCTTATGTTGAATTCACATAAGTCGGTGTAACAGTATTTAATTAATGGTTCAAATCTCTCATGCATTTATTCTCACATTTGAGTAGAGAGATCAAATAAAACAAAATTACATTTATAGGTCAAAAATACAAGCATTTGCTTCTGCGCCACATCCACACAAACTTTCACATTTATATAGCAGTAGTTTAGTAAGACTATATCTCACTCTCTCAGCGACAGAGACCGCGGATATCCTCCGCGGTTGCGTGCAGTAGATCCTGGCAGGCTGCTTGTGTTCCTGACAGTAGTCCAGCACCAGCTGCGGAAGTTGGGTTGTCTTACCGCAACCAGTCGCACCTGCTACTATTATAACCTGTGATGACAATTTTAACATAATTTATAATAATCATGGATAATTCATGATCTGATCCCAAAATAATTCCAGTAAAAGTCTCATTGTTTTAGAAATATTTGTAATTTTGATTTTTTATGCATTTGCAAGATTTTACAATTTCCTTTTTGCTAATATTTTACTTTTTTCATTGGGCATAACCTCAGCTGTTGAGGGATATGATTTGGACCATTCAAAGTCAAAGTCAAAGCAATGTAGTATGTATTCAATGTAGGCCCTAGTAGGGCACTTATGAAGGTCAAAGCTACTGAAGTTACCACCAGTTCGTAAGTCGGCCTTCAACTGAGAAGATTATTAAAAGGTCTCCCTGTCATGGCTGCCATACTGCCACATAATGTAGCTGAATTGCCAACCTGATTGTGTGTGATAGCATTAATCAAGTCTTGTCTCTGTTCATACACAGGTAGCTTCTCTCTGAACTTGCATAGATCCGGGTTGTACGATGTAACGGGCACCTGGAAAATAATAAATAATATTTTACACATTTGACGGGCCAGCTGGCGCAGTTGGTTAAGACTCTGGTTAAGATTCCACCTATCACCGCAGGCTGTGGGTTCGATTCCCACTCAGGACATGCATTTATGTGCATGAACATGTCTGTATGTCCTGTGTCTGGGTGTAATTATGTATAATAAGTATGTTTTAACAAACAAAAAGTAGTATATGTATTATATCAGTTATCTGGTTTCCATAGTAGGTACAAGCTCTGCTTAGTTTGGGATCAGATGACCGTGTGAGGAATGTCCCTGGATATTTATTAATTTATTATTATTCATTATTATTATTATTTGTTTTTATTTACTTAACATAAACAAAACAGCATTAATAGCATACATGAAAATTACATAAAATATAAAGGGATTCACATTTAATTAAAAGAAATGTCATCTCAGCAGGGATTATTACAATGAGTAAATAAATTATAACTGTTAGAATTTACAGTAAAAAACTTCCTTACTAATATTATCAAACCAAAAGTGAGTCAAAATTCAAAATGACTTATTCAAACAGACCTTTGCAGGTACTTATGAATAGTCTGACTATAATACCGAGGAAGGTAGCGTTTGTTGATCACATAACCAATAGGTTCACGATGGACACGCAGCCATACATTCACCTTTGACTTCGTTAATCACAGATTGCTTCGCTGTCCTGCTTCCTCTTATAGAAGTTATGGTATGTGTGAAAAGAGCGATAAATTATCTATGCATATACAAAGTGTTAGTGACTGGAACTTGAGAACTCTCTTGAGACTTGGTTAAAGTCTGTACATACCTGAGCGACCCCATTATTCAACTGTCCAAGTGTCTTATGAGCTAATTGGGGACTCCTTTCCTTCTCCGCACATGTACTGAGATCATCCTTCTCTTTACTAGTGATGGGGAATGCATTAAACAACTCGGCAATACTGCAGCGCATGTTTGAATCCAATATGAGCTTGGCATCATTCTGAATTATTGTCGACCCAATTCTTTTGTATATAGTTAGGAAGCGATTTACACCTAAAAGTACAACATTATATTTATTTCAAATTGTATTGAGATTATAGCCTTCTAAAAGGAGTTTCTATAAGAAAATTGGGCCTTGTTACCACGTAAAAGGTAACTGTTACGATGTAGAGCTAAAGTAAACATGACAATATTGTTTTCTAAAATCTTACCTTTCCCGCGCGATTTAGACTTGAGACCCAATTTGGCAACGGTCTCGTGAATAAAACCACGCTCCTGAGCCGATAAAAAGGTGGGAAAAGTGAGCTCTGTTTCATTTTCATCGCTGATGAATCTATCCAACTGGATCTTCAATGCAATGCTCACGGACTCCGCGATTGGAAAATGTTTGTTACCCATATTTCTCCTTCCCTTTTTAGAACTCATTTTGCTTGAAATATTTCCAAATCAATTTCTAAATAAACAGCATAATAAATTGTTTACACAAATCGCAATTTATTTTCGTAAATGCTAATTTGTGGAAAGATGTTTTACTTTTTTGAGGTTAGAGTTGTGCCATGCAATCATAATCATATCAAAAGTTTAGTCGATTTAATTCTTTGATGCGAATTTTCACAACGTACTAAACTAAACGAATGAAAACTTTTGTCCAGTGAGACATAATCAACACTTTTGATTGTTATTTTCTATTATTAGAATTCAATTCTACATTTTTTTAATATAACAAAATAAAAATTGTCGACTTTTGTTGGCTGGGTGGCAACCTGGCATGGCAACACTGCTCTGATATTGTCAAAGTTCGACGACACGTGAAAATTTGTTTTTATTATAATTTGTGTGTAATTTGCAAAGCAGTTTGCACAAGCTATATCCCTTCATGTATGTAATACATTAAATAATTTATCACCAATATGTCGAAGAAAATCAATCACTTAGTTGTGGACACGACGGCTTTTATCAAAGCGGCTAACCTTCAAGACATCGCTGAAAACGTTTACACTGTTCAAGAGGTTATTGACGAAATAACTAACGATAGGCAACGACGGAAGCTGGTGGTGCTCCCCTACGACTTGAAAGTTAAAGATGTGTTCACAGAAAATATCAAGATCGTCACGGAATTCTCAAAAAAGACTGGTGACTATACGAGTCTTTCTGCTACAGATATCAAGGTAATGGCACTAACCTATCAGCTAGAAAAGGAGAAAATCGGTACTGAACATCTTAAAACTGAACCTACTATGCAGAAATCCTTAAAGGTCACTGGTCTAGCTAACTTTAACCCACACCCCAATGATGGAAAACCTAAAGAGGACCAGGAAACTGGAGCAGCTAATGAAACTACAAAAACAACAGAAGATGACACAATTCAAGATCAAGAAGTCTCAGCTAAAAAACTAGAGGATGAAGAGATAAAAAAAGTGGAAGTGGAAATTCAAAATGGGAATGAAAGTGATGAAGATGCTGATGATATAGCTGAACAAATAAAAAATATGGATTTAAAAGATGAAAAACTTGATGAACTAATGGTTAAAGTTTCTGAGGAGTCTGATGAAGAAGAAGATGAATCAGAAAGTGATGAGGACTCTGATAGTGACGGTGGAGACTGGATAACACCCAAAAACTTAACAGAGAAGAAAAAAGAAATGGAAATGGGAGAATTTGAAGACAAATCTGTAGAAGTCGCTTGTATAACATCAGATTTTGCAATGCAAAATGTTCTCAAACAAATAGGTTTAAATGTTACTGCCATTGATGGTAGAATCATCAGACAGCTACGCACATTTATTTTTCGTTGCACAACATGCTTCAAAACCACAAGTGTGATGACAAAACTCTTTTGTCCCAAATGTGGTCATTCTACACTTAAAAAAGTAGCTGTAAGTATAGATGACGAAGGGAACCAACACATCCACATAAATGGACGAAAACCACTCACAACAAGAGGAAAGAAATTCAGCCTACCGACACCCAGAGGTGGTCAGCATTTCCAGTACCCAATTTTATCTGAAGATCAACATATTCACAAGAGATTTGTAACAAAACAAGCACGTAACAAAACTAATGCATTAGACCCGGACTATACAGCTGGGTTTTCTCCATTTGTTATGAAAGATGTGAACTCAAAATCTGCCGTACTCGGTGTTAGAGCTAATAAACAAGACGTAAAATACTGGATGAAGAATTTTTCTAAAGGGAAGAAGTGAAACTTATTTATAATGCAAAAATATAGTTTTATATTATCATAAATTATTGTAATTTTCAACATTGTACATTTTGTTTTTACTAAAAACTGAAACCCAATAAGGTACTTCACTTTTTATTGAGTTTGTCATCAATATAGCTGAACACTGAGTTAATACATGAGCTTGAAGTCATTTCATGTTTCTCATGACCTGCAATGAAAAATATTACATTATTTTATTCCAGAAAAATATATGTATGTAAAACAGTGTGAATTATTTTTATACCGGCTGAAACTCTTGTCACATCAAATTCTGGTGTTTTCATGGGTGAATCCAAGGGTTCAGGACTTGATATCCAATTCCTTGCAACCTATAAAAAAATAATACAAATCCTATAGAAGAATTTTTAAAACTAGCTACAATCTCAAAAACAGCTGCCAAAATAAAATTACCTGTTTCATAAACTTAGATACTTTTATATTTGAATAGCCATGGACTGAGTCTGTGAATGCTATAGCTTTAACTCTTTTCTCAAAGTCCTTTTTCCATTTGTCAGCTAACGTAACAGTCACTACTCCTCCATAGCTGTGAGCCACTACGACGATAGATGAAGCTTTCGTTGAAGATATGTACGTATCCCAAACATAGTTTCCGTGCTCTTCAGCTGAACCACTCTTTGGTATTTTCTTGCCATTCTCTAAGCAATTGTCATTTGTATTTAAAACTATTACACCAAAATCTTTGGTGATAGCCTTCCTAATGTACGGTATTTGTGTGCCCATGTCTAAACAGTCATTTATAATGAGGCTGAAATCAACACAAAGAACTTTATTCTGTTACACTATGTTATCTTATTGTTCTACATCTCAGACATAAATCTACATAGATAATGTAAGTCCCACTATCGTATAATCCAAGGCGTAACATTTTTTGTACCTACCATAATGTCACAAGATTGATTTAGTTAGGCTGTCATTAGATTTTTAACGTGAAAATGAAGCTATACTATTTGTCAGCTAAACATATCCCTCGCTACACATCTCTGGTGGACATGCAGCCTTATGCAAGTTCCCTGTCCACATGAAACAGTTTCAAAAGAAGAACATAGTGCTCTAATTTTACACAGATTTTGACTTGCGAAGTACATATACTCGCGTCATCTATTTAGATGTATATCTGTGTTCAACATACACTTACGATCTAGCCCACTGTCCAGCACGTACTGCTCCTGACCCATGTATCAACACCATCAAAATATCTTTCTTGTCATAGTCTTTTGATGCAAATATAAATGTGCCAGCTTTTGAATTCTTTGGTACTGGCAACCTGATAAGGCCCTCATTGTTTTCCAAGAGATGGTAAATATAATCTGTGACGGCATCTCCCAGCTCTTCATAATGAGCTTGGCATTCTTGATGCTTATCGCTTACATTAAATTGAAATGGTTCTTCACCGGGTTGGCCATCTTCACCTATTTTTCGTAGCTGCCCTTCTGTATATATAGATATTTATTTTATTATTGAATACATTCAATTAACCTATATAATTTCAGCAGCCTCACTAACTAGTCAAGAATAAATTTGAATATAGAACTATTTGAAGATTTTCGATGCAACTTTTTAAAGATGAAAAGAGAACTTTTTCAGTAATAAAAATTAATTACCTGCATTGAATGCGTATCCTAGTTTTCTCATTGTTTCCACAGCTTCCATTTTTGGTACAATTTTACCGTACTTACGAACTAATCGCGAAGATGAGAACTTTAATTCTAATAAGGATAAATATTTATAGTTATGAATATTACGTACAATGTTTTTTAGCTTATATATTGACAACATGAAAACTAACAAAAGAAAATATATTTGAAAAGTATCTAAAATAATGATTCAATCTTTCTATCTTAAAAATAATTAGGTAGTAACCTACGGTAGTAACTATAGTTTCTTGTTTACAAAGAAAACAAGTTCCCATTCCCACAAACTAATCTGGGCCGGTGGCCAAAAGAGGAACTAACGACGCCATTATTTGCCATTGGTCAAAGAGAATAAACCATTACGTTCATTGGTTGTTTGTTCCACCAAATGCGATAACAGCGACTCTCACCGAGCCAGATAAGTTTGTGGGCTGCCTGCCATTGGCATTTTTGACAGACGTCAGAGACAATAAACTGATTGACATTTGTTTGTTTGACGTAAATAGTTCTGTTCAGAAAGAATCACTTTAGGATTTGTACAAAAAGTAAATAAGAAATTGGATTGATGTTATGTACTTATTTTATTTAATCTTGCTAGAGTGCAAAAACGCAAGATACCATAATTTGGCTGGCATTTGTACACTGTGTTTGTACACTACAAAATGAAGTTGAAGCATATAAAATACAGGTTGATATCTTGAAATTTTATAAAAATATTAAACAAGTCAAAATGAGACCAAAAACGGCTATTTTTGTAATGGAATAATTTAATTAGCAGATTTTTATAAAATAATGCATAAATATTAAGACCTATAACTAAACAAGAAAACAGTAGATAATTTCTTTTTTGACCAAATTCAATACTTTAATCATTATACCAATCAAGGAAAAGAAGGCTGAAAGACATAACAAGCAAGAAGAATAAAATATAAACTCGTAGTCCGGCATTCCTTTGAATAGCTTGCTTAATTTGTTCATTTGCATCTTTTACATTCTCTGTAGCGCCAACAACTGTGTTTGATATTCTGTCTATGTCTTGTTCTTGTTGTAATACCTGAAAAAAATAGTGACAAATTAGAATATTTTATAATATCGATGCAATAGGTACTAAATTAACTTGTGATTAAATTACATAAACTTGTATAAGTTTTGTTTACCTTTTCCGTGAAAATCTCTTGTAGTTCAGCTATATGAAGTACTTTACTCTCTATTTGTTTCACCTCCTCAGTCATACTGTTTAATTCATTCAAGAGATGAACATTCTCTGATTCAAACATCTGGAGTTCTTCAGCACTCAGTTCCCCTTCATCTGACATCACAGCTATTTCATTCTCCGACAAGTCTAATTTTGTTTTAACTGTGTCTAGTTCTTCAGTTTCTACTGAGTTTTCTGTCTCTAGTTCATCTTTCTTCACAGTAAATGGGTTAGGAATGCTAGATTTTGTCTGTGGCTGCTCTAAACGCGATAATTTACGCATATCAAGGGCCCTTTTCACCCTCAAAGCTTTCAACTCACTATGTATCTTACATACTGCCTTTAAATACATGTCAATGAGGTCTATAACAGCGTCCATGTAGTCACGAGTCTGGGCAGATACTGATAACTTGCGGTTATCACTCCTAAACTCTTTTAATAAATGGGAACAGGTGTTGATGATTCTTTGGGCGCCTGTATCAATTTGATCTCTTTCGGACTCGGACATTTCATCCCCGGACACATTATTGAAGAAACTCAAGTACCTTTCCCTGTGCTCCAGCAGAAAATCCCGTAATCTCGTAATTTGAGAAGAAATATCTTTCGCAGTAAGGGTGAATGCATTTTTCGGCTTAGTTCGAAAAAAACGTTGTTTATCTTCGCTCGAGGGGCTTGGTATTCCAAATGCTTTGTTGCGCGTCTTTACTGTTTTTATACAAGCTTTAAAAAGTGGCGTGATATCCATTATTTCAATGGAAATTCATCAAAATCGAAGTGAAACTTGTAAATACACGTTGACAAACATCAATACAGTGTTACCGACACACAAAAATAATTTTGACGCGATGTTGCCTGCCAGCTGTCATTGGTAAATCTATCTAATAATATAATATATATAAAATGCTTTTGTGGGTACGTAAATACGCAGTTTTCTCAATCACCACCAACCCCAATCAACTTCCCGTTGGGGTGGTAAATACCCCTTGGTCTCCAGGTGGTAGTAAGGGAGTTTAGTCGCGGTAGGTGGAAGGGGGTGGTTGTGGGTGGCGAAAATGTTAAAACATATATTGCTTTCCTTTTCTAACGCATGAGGACTTCTGAAAAGGTCTCAAATTTTCTGGAATGGTCTAGAAAGTTCCAAAATGTGTAAAACGGTTATAATCGATCTGGAATGTTCTAGAACGTTCAACAAATATCTGGAATGATCTAGAAAATTCTAGAGTGAATGCAAACTATTATAATCGATATAGCATGTTTTGAGAAAGTTCTACAAATTTCTCGCTTCATCTAGAAAGTTCCAAAATGTCCAAAACTGTTATTATCGAGCTAGAATCATCTAGAACGTTCTAGAAATTTCCAGAATTATCTGGAAAGTTCCAAAATGAGTAAAATATTTAGAAAGTTCTAGAAAATTCTAAAATTAGTACAATAAGCGACTTAAAATGTTCGAGACAGTTCTAGAAATTTCTCGAATGATCTAGAAAATTCTAAAATGACGCATGAGGACTTCTGAAAAGATCTCAAAATTTCTGGAATGGTCAATAAAGTTCCAAAATGTGTAAATATCTGAAATGATCTAGACAAATCTAGAATGAATTCAAACGATTATGATCGATATATGATGTTTGAGAAATATTTACAAATTTTCTGGCTTCTTCTAGAAAGTTCCAAAATGTCCAAAACTGTTATTATCGAGTTAGAATGTTCGAGAACGTTCTAGAAATGTCCCGAATGATCTGGAAGGTTCCAAAATGAGTGCAATTTATTGTGATCGATTTAGAACGATCGAGAAAGTTCTAGAAATTTTCCGAATGATCTGGAAATTTCCAAAATGAGTGCAATTGATTATGATCGATTTAGAATGTTCTAGGAAGATCTAGAAAGTTCCAAAATGAGTGCAATTTATTATAAGCGATTTAAAATGTTCGAGAAAGTTCTAAACATTTTTAGATTGACCTGGAAAGTTCCAAAATGAGTGAAATTTATTATGGTCGATTTAGAATATTCGAGAAAGTTCAGAGAATTCTAAAATGAGTGCAATTTATTATAAGCGGTTTACGTTATTCGAGAGAGTTCTAGAAAGTTCTAGAAATTTCTAGAATGATCTAGAATGTTCCAAAATGAGTGCAATTTATTATAAGCGATTTAAAATGTTCGAGAAAGTTCTAAAATTTTATGGATTGATCTGGAAAGTTCCAAAATGTGTACGAGTGTTATTATTGATCTAACTAAAAGAACCCAATCGAAATCGAAAATTTATAATATCTGTTAAAAAATGTATCCTTATATATTTTTTATACCACTAAACATGCGATGTATTTTAACCCGAGCAACGCCGGGTTTCGCTGCTAGTACCATTATAAATACTTACAACATGGCAATAACTTTTTATCAATTAGTAATTTTATGGCAGCATTAGTAATTTGTTAAAAGAACTAAGAATACGGTTAAGTCATTGAATCAACCATAACCGTTGTGACTTTTTGTGAAGGCTCAAAAAAATCATTGAAAAGTACCTACAACATATCACATTCACGACATTAGAACAAATAAAACCAGGATGTATGGTTTAGAACCCCTTTGCCTACCCTAGAGAAGAGAAACAGAGAAGAAAATAAAATCTCTATTCTCTATGCTCTACCATCACAAAATCATAAAAAATAAACAAATACAAAATTAGCTATTTACTTTCGTATTTTGTTACTTGATTAAACTAGATAATAGAATTATATAAAATGGGATCAACTCCAGCTAATAACTCCAACCACCACCACAGCAAACATTCTATTCCAATTGACATTCTTGACGACCTCTGCAGGTAGGTTATCCAGTTAAATTACTTACAATTATAATAATTATAATTACAGACTCATATCTTGAATAGATACATTTAGATTGTAAAATTTCTAGTAAGATATATTCTCAAATGTCCGACTAAATTACTGGGCCTTCGCCTGCTGGATAATAGGCAGAAATGAGGCAGAATAATTGTATGAATCAGCGTTTCTGATTAGAACGCTCTCATTCGTCGTATGCCAGGCAGATTACGTGTTAAATAGCAACAGCAAGGTCCTGGAGAACTACCAAAAGCACTCCGAAAGCACTTACGGCGACTATTAGTTGAAAATCTATAGCTAGCACCTACTCTGTTCTGGCAGCTGTTCTTGAGATCCAGGTTCCTTCTTTGCTTTGCATGTAAAGGATCCTAGGCCATATCAATAAATATAAGCGTTATTCATAGTTACTTGGCTGTGGTCCCGGATTCAGAATGTAATGATTTTCCAATTTCATGCTTCCATTTTGAATGGAGCAGTTGATTGGTACACAATTGCATCTAACACAGCATCAACAAAGATAAAATGAAATCCAAATGGCAACTAAGTATGAATAAATAATGGAGATAAGTACAGTAGAGCCTCAATAAACCATACTCTGGTTAATCTGAACTGGTGACATTCAATGAATTAATTGTTTGGCCGTCCCTCCCTTCTCTTACTGTGACACCCAAACAATTATAAGTCTCTTAAATAGATATGAATAAGTAACTTACACCTAACGTATTTTGTGGTTTAGATATGTATCTCATAAGCTCAATAAATATTTTCTTTCAAAAGATGCTTGCATTTTTTTCCAACATACTACAATTGGTACTCTCAGTGACTTGAACAAGCAAGAGCAGTTTTGTATAAAATATGTGATATGTATTAAAAAAATATGTAATACTGGTA
Organism: Polyploca ridens; assembly: GCA_951394255.1. Taxonomy (NCBI): domain Eukaryota; kingdom Metazoa; phylum Arthropoda; class Insecta; order Lepidoptera; family Drepanidae; genus Polyploca; species Polyploca ridens. The sequence goes on along the minus strand of OX596259.1, from coordinate 2,139,792 downwards.
AACCATAATAATAAAGATATACCTACCTAAATATATGTTATACAGCAAAATTGAGGAACAGTATAGCCAACATTTTATCTCTACTTGCAGTCGCTTCATAATCAACCTCCCTCCGGAAGACAGAGGCAACCTCGTCCGCATCTGCTTCCAGACAGAACTAGCACACTGGTTCTACTTGGACTACTACTGCACTGACACACAGACAAGGTTGTACCCGTGCGGTATAAGAGAGTTTGCCGCACATATTTTTCAAGTAAGTATAGCATTTAATTATGAATGTTCACCCTGGCATTAATCAAGAACATAATTGTATATTTCTTTTACAAAATTTCATCAAAATCTGTTCAGCTGTTACGGTGTAAATGTATAATGAATACCCACACAAACTTTTGCTTCTATTTACTTAAAACTAGCTGTCCCCTGCGGTTTCTCCCGCATTCCCGGGATAAATAGCCTATGTCCTTCTCCATACCACAGGCTATCTGCATGCCAAATTTTATGATGATCCGTTGAGTAGTTGAGGCGTGAAGGCGTAACAAACAAACAAACAAACTCACTTTCGTATTTATAATATTGGACTAGCTGTCCCCCACGGTTTCACCCGTTTTCCCAGAATAAAAAGGAGCCTATGACCTTCTCCATACCACAGGCTAACTGCATGCCAAACATGATGATCTGTTGAATAGTTGAGGCGTGAAGGCGTAACAAACAATCAAACAAACTCGTATTTATAATATTAGTTAGGATTACGCCAATAAGGTGTGTTGATTCAAATCAAGTTTACTATGACCAAACACCTAGTATAGCCAGCTAAAATGTTTGTTTGTTACTTATTTTGTTCCCCATAAGAAGAGAGGCGTAGCGTTTACAGCTCGACTGGGGTAGTACCTCCACCTTACAGAATACTGCAGCCAAATAACTTTGTTGTGTTCCTGCGCGTGAGTGGCGGTCGCCAGAGCTCATTGGGGAGGGGAAAGGGTCAGTAACGCATGATGCCTCGTGTTTTGCAAGCGTCCATTTGGCTACAGTAACCACTTACCATCAGGCGGGCTGTACACTTGTTTACCGACTTCGTAGTATAAAAAAGATCTTATACTTGTCCTCAGCACGTCCCACAACTCCGTGAACACGTTGGCAGCCTGGATGCAGTGCTCGACAACTGGCGCGAGTACAAACAGACAGTACCGACGTACGGAGCAATCCTCTTAGATCATGACTTGACGCATGTGCTGCTGGTGCAGTCGTACTGGACGAAGGCCTCGTGGGGCTTCCCGAAGGGGAAGGTCAATGAGGATGAGGAGCCTTGGAAGTGTGCTGCTAGAGAGGTACGTAGATAATTGGGGTATAGAGGTGCAAGGTAGATGACGCCTCCATTTAAAAGGGAAGATCTTCCGCTAGGCGGGGTCATCTTGCCTGGGGACCAACTTTACATATGCAGATTCTCGAGAAAATTTCGTAAGCGCGATGCAGGATACTGTGGCGCCACGCCATCTATCTTTCCATGTATGAACTATCTCAGTGTTACTGATAGATGGCAGATAGATGTCGCTACAGGGACTAAAGATTTGGGGGTGAGACAAATGAGATGGGATGTATGTCCAGAATCCGAAAGTTTGAGATTCGTGGTTTACATTATTAGTATTGAAGCTTACCATTTTCAGCGGATTATTGGGGATCACTTTGTTGTCCGTCTGTCAATACCCTTGTCAGGAACCCGTGGAGATATCAAGCTGAAATTAATATCAGATACTCGGGTCTGCAATCACCTGGAGCAGTAAAAAATCCAACTTCTAAGTCAACGCAATCAAAAGATACGGCCGTTTATGCCGCATATTTTAACACTCGCAAGGGAATCAAAACCTATAAGGTACCGTTGACCTAGAATTATTTGGCAAGAAGCAATGCCATGTAGCACAATTATAGGAAGAAATCCGAAAATCGTACTTTTGTAAATACATCGCAAGAAAAATTACGTAATCGGAAAAAAGGGGAAAAGTCTTCAAGACTCGATTCCCGTGATGAAGGAACTATTTACATACAATTTTTCTATTCAATTTCAATATTCAACATTCCTGACCATCTAAATAGACCATTATTGTGCCCAAAAGAGACAAACATAGCAAAGGGAGACATCACTACAATAGTTTCTTTTTAGACCATTCTTTATTTAGGCAAGATTACAAGTGAGTAATTTATGTTCCCTAATTCACACACAACACCTATTCCTATCATTGCAGGTTCTTGAAGAAACAGGTTTCGACATAAGCAAGCATATAAACAAGAATGACTACATTGAAGCCATGATACACGACCAAATCGTCCGACTGTACATCATTGGCTACATTCCACGTGACACCAAGTTCCAACCTCAAACCAGGAACGAAATCAAGGCCTGTGAATGGTTTCCATTAGCCGATTTGCCTGCTAACAAAAAAGACATGACGCCAAAGGTCAAAATGGGGTACAGTCCGAACGCCTTCTTCATGGTGTTACCTTTTGTTAAACGCATGAGGCGTTGGGTATCTGAAAGAAATCCAAAAGTGTTTACGAATACACGAAGAACTCGACACAAGTCTATGGGCGATATAGAGTCGTCGACGAGCAAGACTAAACCTAAAGCAATATCTCAGGGTTTGGAGAGTGAGATACAAGAGTATCACCAACAGAATCCAACTCCACCGTTGAAAAATAACGGGCAGAATCAAAGTGGGAATAAAAATAATGCCAATGGAAATAGTAATAGAAAAGACCGTAAACTGGCTAAAAGGCAGTTGTTCACCCCTCAGAATACTCGTACGGATAACTTCTCGCCGGTGCAGAAAGAAAACAGTCCAAATATTGAATCTCCGAAGGAGGATCCCTTTTTCAGTTTCGTGGCGCCATCTTGGGCCAACTTTAAATTTGACAGAAGGGCTATTCTCGAATGCCTTACTTGAACACTATATTTTTATAAACTGGTTTATCTCATTACTTCTACTTCTCTTGACTACAAGACTTTGTCTTTTGTCTATTTTGTAATTAAATTATTACAAAGAGGAGAGCTGTTGTTTTATTGTATTTTTTTTTAAGAGAATTCTCTCGTTTATTACACAGATTAATAAACCTTAAAGACGCCAATTTGAAAGAAGAAGAAAGAAAGAAAAAAAAGATTTATTCTGTAACAGCACACAACACAATTACACAAATATAAAACAGTACAGACAGAGAAATAATAATGAAAATAAGAACATAATAATTGTGTTGTGTGACATCAGAAATGGACAGCGACTCAGTTGTAAACTGCAAGCCCAGTACAAGCACCGGGCTACAGCACTGATTTTCAGTCGCTGCCAAAGGTGACGTCACGAACAACGTTAATCAAATAATAAAAAAAAAAAACAAGGGAAAAAAGAAATAAACTGCTGGATAACTCCGATCATTAAGTTCATACATTAGGCATAGTACTGTATAGAGGCGCCCGCGACCAAAAAAACACGTCTCGCGCCTACATTTTAGGATTGTGTCAAAACTTTGTTAACATGGCGTATACTTTGGGCGTATATTGGGCTTATAGGTCTGTGGTTCATGGGCAAAGACTACTATTGGTGCCGATTCTGTTGTAAATTACACTAAACTTATTTTAGTCACATCACATCTCTTTCTTACAAACATTATTGAAAAAGGATATAACATATTTAAAGCTGCCAGTCTTTGCCGTCTTTAGGTATTTAGACGTAACCGCGATAAATGGCGACTAAATATATTGAAAACAAGCATTGGGACTAATTTGAAAGGACTACATTTCTTACATACCTACTTTTCTTATGTTGCTTGTTATTATAAAAAGGGAAATAGTGAGACTAAATTGGTTCAGTTGTAAACAACAGAAGATTGTATCCTGGGAAGGCAATAGATAGAAATGCATTAATCAGCTTTGGGTTAGTAAAATCTTAATTTCTATAGGCCCAGACTTATTAGCTACAAGTTGTAGGTACGTACTTAGTATATTAACTCTGTGCTACAAGTAAATATATCGTCTGGGTAAATAACTGAACTTTAGCATTGCAATCAAGTTTGATTTATGTTGGAATGTTAATTGTCGCTCGTGCCAGGTTATCAGGGTTAATTAAGACAACTGCGTATATAATACTAGTATACGCAAGTTAATGCGTAGGCGTCTGGCTTGACTACTTATTATAAGTTATAAGCGATGATAGCTCAGTGGTAGTGACGTCGGATACCGAGACGAAGGTTCTGGGTTCGAATCCTACAAAGAGCTTAAGCTTTCGGTGAAGGAAAACACCGTGAGGAAATCATAGCACGGTGGTAGGGTACTTTGTAGTACCTGACTGGCTGGCTACCTACCACCCTCAAGTTGAAAATCTGTCGCAGCTGCACTTGAGAGCCAGTTCCTTTCAAGACTTTGTGTGCTTACCACTTTCGGCCACATCGTCACTTGCCATGGTGAGATAGTAATCAATCACAAGCCATAGTACCTTTGTCTACTATATCGGGCACCGTCAAAGGACGTGAATTCGGTAGTTTTGAACTTCTTAAAAATTATGTAGTACAAACCTCATGCTGACACTCATGGAGTATAAAATAAAGACAATGTCTAAAAGTATATTTTTATTAATATTCATATTACAATATAAACACAAAATACGTCAGATAATAGAAATTAATATCACATCAATGTAAATAACTAATTAATGAAATTATAAGATAACTTAAAAAACGTACAAATTCGTCTAAAACATGCAACCTTTCAATAATTATTTGCAACGCGGCAGTCAAATATGAAAAACCTTATTAAATAAAATGGTATTAATTGATTTATCGATCAATATTCAAGGAACGAAAGTCATATTGAGTGTACACACGGCAACACATCAAGCTATACCTTTCCAGTATAAGCTGATCTCGCATTGTATAGGATTTCCGTATAATGAGAGGTCAGCTTATACTGGAAATGTATAGCTTGAGCTGTAGCCGTGTGTACAATGAATAAAAAAAAAAGAAACTAAGCAAATAAAACCAGTGTTCCCAAATGTTAGACCGAAAGAGTTACTATTAATGTACAAAAATCTGTTTCAAACAAAATCAAAACATATTTGGAATTATTTAGTCTCGGCGAAGTTAGTCAATGGTGCCGATTCTGTTGTAAATCGCAATAAACTAATTTTAGTCTAATCTCATCTCTTTCTTACGAACATGATTGAAAAAGGATAGAACATATTTAAAGCTGTCAAATAAGTCTTTGCGGGTATAGACGATATTGAAAACAGGCATTGGACTAAGCTGACAGGATTTTTCTTACATCCTTTTCTTATGTTCTTTGTTAGAAAGAGACATAGTGAGACTAAATTAGTTTAGTTGTAAACAACAGGATCAGCACTAATGATAAATCAAGGAGCATTATCGGGACAAATAAAAGTACATACATACTTAAAACTAAACCGATTACACAAATAAATATACAAAAAAATATATCTTTCTGTTATTTTTTATTAAAATACTGTATTATCACATTGTTTGTATTATTCTTTGTGGGGTCCATCGGCCTTCATATTTTTTTTAAGTTTAGTAATAAATGTTTTCCAAATATATTTCTGGTTTATATCAAAGTTTGGGATACGCAGACTGAACTCAAAAGATTAGGTCGCACTAATTTAGCTTATATTCACATCGCAGCGCAGGATTGTTTGAAGGAAAATTGAACTTTAATCTTATAGCATAGCGTTCAAATTACGTCGCAATAATTCTCGTGAAAGCGATTCTCGGAAAACTAATCACTTTTGGTCTCATATCGAATGTGTACGTTATGCAATTGAGGTAAAGTTTAAAACGCAATGTACAATTTTACATCAAAAATTCGCTTCACTTCCATTCCGCGGTAATGAAAATTGAGCTTTATTGTAGGCATTTGTACACAGAAAATTGATCATTATTATTTAGGCCATAAGTTTGCCGTTACGATTGTAACAAGTCCGTGTTGAGTAAAACGATAAAACACAAATTAATAATAATTTCTGCTGTTTTCATAATATTTTTATGAGATTTCAACATTTATTTACATCACAATAATATAGATTCCCACTAATATGTCCATTCTACATTCAATTTAACTATACTATCCTATTCCTTCTATACAAACTTTAATAGGGACCCATTTCCTAGATATGTTCTAAGAACACTCATAATGCAAATGCAATAAGGTTGAAAACTCCAAATCATCAGTAAAATGCGATATCTGAGAGTATTTGCACCTACGTTGTACGAAATTCAACCTTAATGGGTCCGTAATAAAGTTCGTTACTGTACATGAAATAAGAAATGAGGTTAGAAGAGCATCAGCTAGTGGATGGTAAAAGATGAGACAGAAAAGAGAAACTAAGAAGACTTTACAGAGTATTTTAGTTTAAAATTGAGTACGAGTAGAAATGCAAATCTCATGTCTCGATAAGACTGTATTATGTATAAAAATAAAAAGCTTTTGGTACACGATGCAATTTACTTAGTTATCAAAAGTATACAGGGTAATTCACAGACATAAATCTAAATAGATAACGCAAGTCCCTCCATATGTATGAAAACCAAGCGTGTCACTCTTTTTGTACCTACCATAATGTCACAAGATTGATTTAGTTAGGCTGGTATTAGATTTTTAACGACAAAATGAAGCTGTCCTATTTGTAAGTTAAACACATCCCTCGCTACACATCTCTGGTGGACATGCAGCCTTATGCGAGTTCCCTGTCCGCGCGAAACAGTTTCAAAAGAAGAACATTGTGCCTCATTTTTGCATAGATTTTGACACGCGAAGTACATACACTTGCGTCATCTATTTAGATGTATATCTGTGGGGTAATTATTAAAACGCTAACAATCTTGCAGGACTGTATTACTCACATCATAAACAACAAATTTTGTTCTATGACTTTAAAAAATATAATACATTTACCAAAAACAAACTTTCAAGATTTCTTTGTTCTATCAAACACATTTCAATTATGTATTTTGCTACACGTAGAGTTCGTTACATTAAGAGCGTTGAATTTTAATTTTGTATGAGTCTGATGAATTAAAAGTCAACGAACAAAAGTTGTTTATGATATTACTAATATAGTTAACCCCTTATTCATAATCGCTTTTTAACTAAATCAGTGTAATAGTGTGCCCCGTCTCGCTCTTTCGATCACCAAATGTCACCTGTCAGATAAAGACTTCGGAATTTTAGGTAATCAACGTTTGATAGCTTTATTATGAATAAGGGGGTTAGTGTTTACCATTGTACCCCTGTATAAAAATATTTATAAATTCATTAATCATCTAAAATTGTTTATTAGCTTTAATTTCGCTAAATAACATCATAGAAAAATAAATGATAATTTAAAGCAGTTTCAATATAAAAGGAACTTTGTTACGAATAATTCTTAACGTAAAATTTATGCAGGATAATTTAGATTTAGAAAAATATGTGAATCTATATTTTTTTTTAAACTTTGGATTTAGTTTCCTTTAATTCATGATTACACCTTCTTGATTGGCTACATCTTAATTTTATTTACAACACTACGATTTTATTATACATTTTTTTAAACTGAATTACTTAACATTATTATATCATATTTCATTCATACAAATTCATGATTGAAATGATTTCACCGATAATTATCATTCGTCAATAATTATAATAATAATATCTGATTGACAAATGTAAAAAAAAATACTTTCACACCTTGTCGATTATAAAAAAAATTTAAACGTTTATAAATGTCAAATAAAAATAAACCTTATACGTATGGAATAAAGTGCATTAGTACCATCATACAATTAACTATAATAAGAAAAGTTCATTTTTCTTTGGACAGAACTTTAAGTAATTTAATATTCTACAAAATTATTCATAAATATTTGTTGTCATAAAACTCTACCCCATTTCATCGATCCTACACAATATATCCATAAACAGACTTCATTAACGCTATTAAAAGCACTTTTCCAACTCCCCCCCCTCATTAACTTAGCCTAAATCACACATTAAGCATAGTATACCTGTACAGTCAGTGTTCTTCGTACAGTCTTGTTGGCGGATGGCGGGTGGTCCTGAATCTCTTGACCAGGACATATAGGATGCCAGACAGTGCCAGTAGTACTGGCACGCCAAGACCGATGCAGATGATGATGATTACGAATAGGGAGAAGCCTTCGAGAGGTGGAGTGCCGTAGCCTATCGTGAATGACCTGTCGGTGCCATTGTTACATTAGTATTTCTTCAGTATCGCAACTAATTCCAATTATTTTTTTATACCACTAAGGTGGCAAACAATCATACGACTCGCCTGATGGTAAGCGGTTACCGTAACCGACGCTTGCAACACCAGGGTTATCACTCGCGCGTTGCCGACCCTGAAGAAATCTCTACACACTTTGAAGAACCCCATGCTGTACTCTATTGGGAAAACCATGGCGGGGAGCTCATTTCACAATCTTAGCGTCCGCGAATAAATAAATATCCTGGGACATTACTCACACACGGTCATCTGATCCCAAACTAAGCAGAGCTCGTACTATGGAAACCAGATAACTGATATAATACATATACTACTTTTTGTTTGTAAATACATACTTATCATACATAATTACACCCAGACTCAGGACATGTAGTTCATGCACACAAATGCATGTCCTGTGTGGGAATCGAACCCACGACCTGCGGCGCGATAGGTGGAATCTGCGCCAACTGGCCCGTCGAATTTGAATTGTCTTGTCCGACTATAATAAAGTTAACTTTTCAACTCACCAAGCTGTGAAGTTGTGTTGTGTATAGAATCCGTCGCCCGGCATTCCGAACGAGATGAACATGCCTTCCACCAACAACTCGCTTTTATTGGACTCAGAATAGAAATTCCTCAGGGAACTGTGGTGTGGTAGTGGCACTCTGGGAATATTAGTTTCATGAGAGGGTTACTTAACAGTCTGGTACACAAAAGGTCTGACTGGGTGGAGATTTCGAGATGGCATATTTTCGAAATCTATGTTGGGTTAGTCATGCTGAACAACTTTTACTATGGGACCAACACTGAATTAACAAACAAAAAGGTTCAAAAAAAATTTTTTTTTCGGTTTTGCATAGTAAAATTTGTTCAGTATGACTAACCTCACATAGGTTAACTCTAAAGCTAACAGCAAATAATAAAAATGTTATTAAAAAAAGGATCTCGTACGAGAAAAGGCTTTACGGAATCCTTAGGGTCACCGCACACTATAACAGCACGGCTACGCCTCGGCATTTACCTTGCCATGCAAGTGAGGCCTTTAAATCGTATGCATTGAAGTAAATTTTACAATGACTACATAAAATAGTAGACGGCTCGCGGCGCACGCGCTTTCCGCTACAAGCCACCTGCTGACCACACGCTTCCAGCGAGCGGTCCGCTCCCTTGCTGCGTGACGCCAGCAAGCGGTATCTTTGGCAAGATACCAATTTCACCGGTGCCGCGCTGTTCGCGAGCTGCCACCTCGCGTGGCTTCAGCTAGTGGTTGGATTGAGTTGAGGCGGTGCCGGCTCGTTGCTGCGGTGGAGCGGTGCTGATATAGTGAGCGATGACCTTTAATGTGCGAATCCGACTCGCACTTGGCCGGTTTTTTAACCGACTTGGAAAAAAGGAGGAGGTTCTCAATTCGGTTGTATTTTTTTTATATTTGTTACCTCATATCTCCGTCATTTATTAACCGATTTGGAAAATTCTTTTTGTATTTGAAAGGGTATACTTCCTGTTTGTTCATCAGATCAGGATTTGATTACTTCTTAGTGTACTTTGAAGTCGGTTTAAGTTTTTTGTAAAACAGTCCAATTATTACAACTATAATAACCGACGTAATACTATAATATTTAGTAGGATGGTTTTCCACTTGTTGTATTTACCTGTCAAAGTTAGATATATGCGCGTTAGTGGATGAGGAGACTCCCCTCTCGGGGTCGGTGTAGGCGACCGGCCGGAACTGCACGAACCCGCCCGCGCCGCCCAGGTAAGATTCCGGGGTTGTCAACTCGATTATCTACAACCATCCCACAATTAACTCAAACCGCAATCACTTTATGATTAAGACCCAGAAATAAAAAGTCCGTGAGTTAGATTATCGAAAAATATTGGACACGTATTTTCTTAGGAGTCAAAGTTCGGGAGTGGGGTCTCGTGACGTCATTTTACAGTTAAAAGTGTACTCTAACGCGCTTAACTTCAACACACGATATCTTCGTATTTTTTTGTTTAATTGACAAAAGAAAAAATACGTGTCTAATATTTTTTGATAATGTTAAAGACTAAATAGATTTTATTAGTTAGATCTAGCCTATTTCCCACCATCGACAATGCGCACTGATTGGCCAAGTCAAGAACATACGGTACAGTGATTGGTCCCTACTGATCAAAATCAGTGCTATAGCACTGACTAGTTGCGGAATTGGATTGGTCAGTATTACTACCTACTCTTAAGGGATTTTCCTCGATGACTACAACATATCGCATTCTTATCTTACTGACGTATATGCACGAAAACAAGATATTGAAATAGTGGAAATGTATGTAAGTGTCCAAAATAGGTCAAAGTAGTACCTAATCTAAAGAGGCAATCCATATTTAGAATAACTCTGTTGTCATTCTGCCAGGAACGTCTGAAATTGTGAAACAGGACACATTCGATTCTCTGTCGACTTTTTAAACACTTATTAAGGTCATTACATGTAGTACCCAGTGTACCAGCGGATTGGCAGACTAATGAATGATGTCATCCTGTGTCTAAATATATATTATGATAATATTGAAAGTACTCGTATTACAGGCAATCCCCTTTTCTCTAGATCAGGGTTTCCCAACCATTCTTTAATTGAGTGATAATAAGATATTAAGATAATAGAGTGAACGCGGCCTCGTTAAAATAATGTGTGTATTTTTGTAATCAAAAAATTAAGTGGCACGAAAATATTATTTTTAATCTGGGGAGGCCCACAAAAATACACACATTATTTTAACGAGGCCGCGTTTTGAAACAGTAAACGACAGAATCAATGAATGAGATATTGTGATGTTTAATTTACAACCAAATTAATTTTATTCCCGTTGACATCTCTCTAATCCCCCCTGGTTGGGAACTCCTGCACTAGATGGAAAAAGCTGAAAAAGGACCATAAATCCCTCTATAGCATGATAACTTTTATCAAAACAGCATCAGTATTATAAGTATAACTCACCTCAAAAACCCCCGGCGTATGTTCATCGTCTAAACTCTTGCGCATGGTTGAATGCATCATATCCATACTACTGTCAGTGCTGGCTAGCACGAAGTGCAGCGCGAACCGTGACGACTTGAAGTCTTTCGACGTGGTTAAATTAACCATCCTGATGTCTACGAGTGTCGAGTTGGCAGAGTGGATCAGATGGGGCAGTTCTACCGCGTAGTCTTTGTATGGGAGGAGGTCCAGCTGTCATATTAGAGATTGAGAGTGTTTAGGAAAGAGATAATAATGGTTTCATGTGCTTTTTTTTATACGACTAAGTCGGTAAACAAGCACACGGCCCGCCTGATGGTAAGCGGTTACCGTAGCCATATGGACGCTTGCAACACACGAAGCATCGCTCACGCGTTACCGATCTTTCCCCCCTCCCCTATGAGCTCTGGCGACCTTACTCACGCGCAGGAACACAACTTTACACAACATAAAGTTATTTGTCTGCGGTATTTTGTAAGGTGGAGGTACTTCCCCAGTCGAGCTGCACTTTGAGCGAATAAACGCTACACTCTACCGCTCTTAAATATAACCATAAAAGCCAAAGTTTACAATCTAATACAAAAAGACTAAAAACAGTAGAAATAAATGTTTCATCATTCAGTATAACAAAAAGTAAACATAAATATTGCAAAGTTAACAAAAATTGCATAACAGCTGCATATCAACTGTGTCAAGGCAAACAATTAACTCTAGAGATAACTTCTTTGTAAGGTTAATAAAAATGTATTATCGCATTTCACCTACAAGGCAGTTTACTGCACTTTTCATATAATTAGTTTGATTAATTATGATTTGTAATAAAAGGAAGTTTGCAGTGTCTGTTTTTTTTTTTGCTGTGTATAGGCCTCTGACAGCACTCATACATCACAAGTTCATAACGAGATACACAGTCGGTTGCACAAAGATCACCATTAAAGCTTAATTACGTAATGAGACATTAACGCTAATGAATCCGTCAATTTAAAGATGTTGCAAAAACCACTTTAGGCATATTTAAAGGTTCATTAGCTAAATACGTCAAAAAGTATGTTCTCAGTTACAAATCTTAATAAAATGGCAACATTGAACGAATGGAATGAATGATTTCTCTACATTGATATTTCTGACCATTGATTATGTAAATGTATAGATTATTTAAATGTATCTAAGCATTAAACGCGGTGAAAAAAATGGACCCCCAATTGTTGGTCGCTAAATTCTTTTCCCGCGCACAATGTCAGTTGAGTTGTCATTGAATACGTTTGTGTCGTTTGTGTGACAATATTGTATTGTTTTAAATTACGTTTTGTTAATTAGTGTGCAGAAATTAGTTTTAATATGCACGTGAAAGGTTCTACCCCTTTGTAATGCTCATATAAATTACAAATAAGTAAATCAATAAGATAAAATAGAATTTAATAAATTTATGAATATACCACTTGATGGATATTGATCAATCTACCAATAAATAATCAATGATTCTGACATCTATTCTGTCACATTTCCTTTTGACGTTTAAGCTAATGAACCTTTAATTAGGCATGAAATAGTTTTGTGCAACAACTTTAAACTAATGAACTCATTAGCGTCAATGTCTACATTTCGTAAAGAAGCTATAAGGGTGCTCTTTCTGCAACCCAGTGATGTCCGAAAATGATGAAAGATTTTTTAGACACATATTAAACACTTATTTAACATTTTTAACCACTATTTTTGACCTGAAATATGTTTAATGGGTGCTTCTTGACCTATTAAATTTAATCTAAAGAACTGTCATTTTAATGGAACTTTAGTTGCTAATGTCGCTTTGTGCAACATAAAACTAAGTAAATGAGATTTTAAAGGATCGTTTGACACTTCATTAGTTAAATTTAAAGGAGGCATTAGTTATTAATCAAATGACTGTTTGTGCAACAGTTTAATGGAAGATTAGTGTTTAATGCCGACTTTAAAATTTAAAGAACGTTTCTGCAACTGACTGACAGTGGCGTAACAATAGGGTGGCAGGGCTGGCAAAATGCCACGGGCCCCCGACCCAAGAGGGCCCCGGCCAAAGAGGGCGCGAGCTCAAAAATATTTTTTTACATTGTACCTGAGTATTTTATTTTATTTGAAAAGTATATTTTTATAAGTTCTGCTTAAAATCCAAAAATAATATATTCATATCTTTTTTAATAAATATCATATTAAAATTAAATTGTTATTTTTATTTCATTGTAAATGTATGCAGGTTTCCTCACAATGTTGTTCCTTCACCGAAAAGCTAGCAAATAGATGATGAATGCATTGAGATATTATGTTCTATGGATGTGAAGTCTCCGATACGCATTGGGCTAGCGTGGGGACTACAGACCATTCCCTCTCGCCTAAGAGAGGAGGCCTATGGCCATTAGTGGGACATTATTATACAACGTGTAATTGAGTACGGTACGCTGAAAATCTCGAAGTTTATTAAAATTAAACTGAGTACAACGTGACGATTTTTACCGATAGGGCCCCATCAAAAGAATTTTCCACGGGCCCCAGATGGCATAGTTACGCCACTGACAAGATACTCTTTGTCCATGAACATACCTTAACATCAATAATGCCGGATCTCCACTGGTCTCTATAATGCCCATGGACCCTGACCATAGCTTCCTTATCAGTAAGTATACTATCATTCAGCCGCCAGGATAGATGCCACAGTGAGTAGGACCGGTTCGGACAATGTTCATCAAAGTGCCCAATGTCTTTTTGGTCATCATATTCATATAACTGAAAAATAATGTTTCTTTGGGAATTATGTTTGAAGAAATTGTGAAAGTTTGCTGTATTTACCATCCTATAAGCTTCATTCTAATAAAACAAGTATAAGAAACAAAAGATTTTGAATTCAAAATAATTTTGTGATTGAAACTAGTAAAAATAAGATTGAAAATCGCACACAGTATGAGGCAGGAGTCGTGAGCACAAATTGACACCTGCGCCTAAGTAGTAAAATTTTCGGTATGTTTGGCGGAATGAAGAAGTGGGGAGCGCTGTGCTACACAGATTAGATCGACAGTCAATGCTCGTCGTCTATTGGATTCTCGCGTGTCATTTGGCTACTGTGAATTGGCCAAAAGCGTAAATGCACGAGCCCCCACTACTGCCTACCTGTGTTCAAGACTCGTGCCTCATACTGTACTAATGAATAATTTTATTCATAGACAGTATAATAGAATTTAGGTTAACTAACTAAACAGATAAACAAAGGGTGACCTGTGACTCACAATTCCTAACAATATGGCTTGTTATGAATTAATTGGTACAAGCAATGTTTGATTCAGCATTATCTTGTAACCTATTACATATCCATATCCAAATTGTGAGTCATTTTAAAATTAATTATTAGGTATAGCTTGTAAAAGTGGGTGGTTTATGTTAATATTGATGTAAAAAAACACAAAAAACCTACATAAGGGAAATCCATGAGTTCAGAAAATCATGATTCATCATATTTGTTATGAAACTGAAGGTATTGGGTATTTTATTTGAATGGCTAGTAAATCCCCTCCCTCCATCTACGGCTGTAGGCTGCTTGCATGCCAAAATTCATCAGATTTCTGACATAAATTACACATTTATGTAATTAAATGAGGGGTCACTCAAGATACAATGTAAGGTGATGATAGCTCAGTGGTAGTGACGTTGGATACCGAGATGAAGGTCCCGGGTTCGAATCCTACAATGAGCTTGAGCTTTCGGTGAAGGAAAACATTGTGAGGAAACCATAGCACGGTGGTAGGGTACTTTGTAGTACCCATCTGGCTGGCTACCACCCTCAAGATGAAAATCTGTCGCCAAGCACCTTTCGGTGTGTTCCGACAGCTGCAATTGAGAGCCAGTTCCTTCTAGGCTTTGTGTGTTTACCACCTTCGGCCGCATCATCACTTGCCATGGTGAGATTGCGGTCAAAGTCAAACACAGGCCTATAAAACAATTAAAAAAAGTCAAACACAGGCCTATAAAACAATTAAAAAAAAAAACTATTTTTACTTATAATAACGTGGCAACACACCAAATGTTATTTTAGTCAGATTAAAGAGTTTTCATAAGATATAATACGTTAAAGAGAAGTCTATCTGTAAAGTATAAGCAACAAACTTTAAACAGAACAGAAGTTTAAAATCTTGATCAAACTAAAATATCTACTTACTTTGTCAATAGCAGCAGCAAAACTATACACGGGTTTTTCAGACAGTGTAAAGTTCACAGGGACCTGTTTATCCCAAGTTATATCAAACGTGGAATTCAGACTGGCAATTGCGTAGATCACTGTGGGCGTACCATGCGTGAAGTCCCATACTTGGTGAATAGTGTCTTTTGGACCGTCAGCTCTTATGTACACTAATGTATTGTTTGTGGTGCAGTTATCACATCCTGGATTTAGTTTAGGGAATATCTGAAATATAAAAATTAAGTATGGGTTTCATAAGAATCTAATACTATTTATGATTATAAACAAATAAGCACAAAAAGTTATTTGACTTTCAACGCTGTGATATAGATATATCAGCTAGATGTTTGTCTATACAAATACAAATATACAAATTAATAAAAAGTTTCCCTTTTTATCTAAAGTAATAAATAATAATAATAAATAAAAGTGGTGTGTTTATACAGGGTGTATTTCGCATGGTAACGCAAACTTCACGAAAAGGCTACACCGAATGCCACTAATAAAATTGTGAAAGTCATTCACCTCGCTAATGATCGGTTATAGAAATTGTCATTTTCGAGCGCGCAATGTATTGTGAACACCGCGATTTAAACGCGCGATAACGTTGTGCCTACGTAGTATGTCGCTGACTGCAGGCGAATATCGCCATAAGACACCGTTTCTAGTTTTATTTACATTGCTACTTTTAGTGAAAGTAATGAATTAATAACTTATTTATTTTAAATCTCTTTGGGTTAGGTAAGAATAACGATTATGAACAGTCTAAAGTAAAAAAAAACTCAATAAAAATATTAAAAAACTTGGGAAAAACCGACGAAAAATTCCAACATGGGGGGGTCCAGAATCATGTCCTGGACCCATGGTATCCGTTTGTGCGGCGATGTCCCTTACACGCTGTATGGTGAGTAAGGTTGACAGAGTTTCATAGACTTATGCAAAGCAGTAATCAAATTCAATATTTGACTAAGTTAGTCATATTTTAACCACAAAAGTTTGTGTGTAACGAAAAGTCCAAATTGATATTTTTCCTGTTTCAAAAGAAATCAATAATTACAAAAAAATTGCCCTTTGTGATGGCATTATTGCCAGTTACACATATGGTAGTCTAGGTCTTTAGTTTTTATAAACCCAATTTACAAAATAGGTAAACAAAGACTTTGAATACTTCGCAATTCTTTTTATTTAATTTGACCTTCAATAGAAAATTCGTGGGTTCAAAAAGGGGAGGTTCAATTAAGTACGTCATCGTAAGATATAAAGAAACATTACTGACCCTTCTTTCCTGCCCATTCACTAGAGAAAACGTAATAATAATTAATATACTCCACACACAAAGGTTTATCTTTGTAGGAAACATTATTTTTATAAAAACAACTAATAAATATTATTCCCTTATGTCAGTCTTGTTGCAAGTCCGTAAACAAAAGATAAAATTATATCGGCACGTGCGTTTATAGCTGAACGAGTACAAATAATTCTCCAAACTGATAACGCATATCACTACAATTAAATTATTTGTTATTCGCTTTCCCTTCACAGAATTTATTGTACGTTTTTTACGTTTGCGTCATTTATACTACTATGGGTACATTCCGAAATGGATAATATCGATCACAGCGATCACAGCAATAATTTGCGTACCGAATTAGATATCACGCTTATGACAGCTGAGAACTATCAACAATTCGGAACGCCCGTTATCGCGCTCACAGTATTCAAAACAGAACATTTGAGAATTTAATTAAAATCTGAATTATCAATGCGCTAGGACTCCTTATATCTTTTATAAGTTGACTTGCAAAAAGGAATATCTGCTTTTTTAATTTTTTTTCTCTCATAAAATCATAAAAAGTATCTTTGCCAAATAGAAAACCAAGAATCTTATTAGATTTTTGCCGTCAGTTTTGACAGCGCTCACGGTGATATCAGTTTAGGGCATGGTCGGTGTGAGCGCAAGATGGCGCATGTCATGACGTCATCTATGACGTTTCACGGGACATCGTTAACTGTCATTATTCAATTCAGTACGGGTTTGAGCACGCTCAAATCGATTACAGCGATTACAGCGGTAATTCGGAATGCAGCCTATGATAAATTCAAAAGTATATATTGACAGATTTAATGGCGTTAGTGGGGCACAGGGTTGGATTCAGACCCCCAAAAAATTATAGTCTATGGAAAATAAAATTATACTACTTGTCGAAAATTATACTACGTTTCGCGTTTTTCGTCCAGTTTGTTATGAATTTAAATAAAAATACATTTGGAAGGAAATTTTGGTTTTATTGTTATTGTACAAATCAACCAAATTTAGGCAAGTAGATGTTTATTTCAGCCAATTCGTCAATCGGAACTACGTCTTTGGCATTGACACGACATAGCATGTCGTCAGATGGAATAAATTCAATACACATTAGGTACATTTACTTTCTTTCACAGCATCGCATGAAAGTATCAGGAGTCATTAGTGCGATTTATTACAACTACAACAACGATTACAGCTTTATTTCGTAATTAAAGTAATATTTTTTAATTTATTTCTACCAGTAACAGTAGCAATCGACCTAAAGGTAAAATTATGGTATTTTCGCGTAGTATAATGGCATTACGATACTACATACTACACATCACAAAATTATGGTACAAATAGTATAATTATACTACGAAATCCAACCCTGGTGGGGCATCTAACAAATGTAGAAACTAGAACAGTGTTCACAACCTGAAGCCAGGCAGCTATCGTACCAGAGCCGTAAAATTATCGTATATGCTCGTATATGGATAAAAATTATCGTATCCATCGGGAAAATGGCTAAAATACTTTAAAAAATCATATGAAACGTGACAATAATATGCTGCAAATACTTTATAGTTTAAATCTTGTAAACTTGTTTTTTAAATGGAAAAAAATAATAGTTCGCGCCAACATCTCGAATATATAAAGAAGAAAATAATGTGACAATGAAATGTGTAAAGTAGTGTGAATGGATAAAGACACATGAAAACAAGCATATTTTTAAAAAATTTAACTGAATAGATTATATATTTGCGAGAACACCACATCGAACGACGATATCGATATCGATCGCTGATTGGAAGACAGTAGCAAGATTGCGCCATGAAGCAACAAGTTCCTAAGAAAGAAATGAGACAATAGATCGTGCTGACACTAAAAAACAACTGTAATTGTTATTGGGCTATTGGCTATCTGTGTAATCATAAAATTTTTCATCAGAATGGAAATTATCGTACAATCTGCGTACGATAGTCGTGTACCATCGTACATCGTACGTAGTTATGAAATTATCGTACATGTACGATAATTATCGTACGGTTGCGAACACTGAACTAGAAAGAAAAACTTCATTAGTTTTGAAAAAATCTATTGCATTTTAATTTGGTCGGATAATTTAGGTAATCGTTCAGAAATCATAGCTGTCATTTATTGACAGTAAGTATCATTCGGATACACACTAGAGGGTAAGAAAAATATTGTTTCAGCCACAGAAAATATAACCACAACTTCTGTGGGAAGTGCCCCCCGCCAAGAAGATCCAAGCGAAGCGCAATCACTTTTCTCGAAACGTGGATATTTCTTCCTAGGTTAAATAAAAAACTACTGGTAAGCATCTACAAAAGAGTTTAATGATCAATCAATCAAACTACAAGCAAAAAGTATTAATGTTTATTTTTATTTCAAGGTAGAGGATGGAAAGGGTAAATGAAAGAAGGGCAGACAAGTGCTCGGGAAAAAATAAATATATAAAAAATAGTAATATATTGTGTATAAATGTAACAATACATAACACTTATTTATACAGAAGTTTCCTGAACTTCAACATTCGATTTCTTGTGTATCTCATCTTCGCTTGGCGGGGAGTGTTGTCTTTTCTGATTTTTCTTGGCTTTGTTTGAATGCTTATTCTGATTTCGTATTGCTTTCGACATCTTTTCCTCGCCAACACTGTAATGACATAAAAATATTAATATATCGTAAAAAAACCGGCCAAGTGCGAGTCGGACTCATACACAGAGGGTTCCGTATAATAACAAAAATATTAACTAACTCAACTATGCTATGAAATGAATAGTAGGTGCAACAAAAAAAAATAAAGAAAAATAATTTGCTTGTATTTTTATTTGTTGTTATAGCGGCAATAGAAATACACATTCTGTGAAAATGTCAGCTGTCTACCTATTACGGTTCATGAGATATAGCTCACTGACAGACAGATAGACGGACGGACGGACAGCGGAGTCTTATGAATAGGGTCCCGTTTGGCACCCTTTGACCAAAAAACCAACACATTCACTTTCTTGGTCACCGACATTGCGCTGATTGGCCGAGTCAAGAACACACGATGCAGTGATTGGTCCTTAAGTTATCTGGTTTCCATTAGTACAAGTTCAGCTTAGTTTGGGTCAATCATGTTTTTCTGTCCCGTTGTCCAAGAGACAACAGTGGCAGAGTTTCTTAAAAAGTGTTATTATATGCTACTCATGTGCCAAGGAGATAGTCCATAAAATAATGGGCTTCTAAAGAATGAACGCATAGAAAATCATGGTATCAAATAGTTGTCCAAGGGACAACGGGGACCGTTACCATGGCAACGAGGTACAAGAACAAGATCGAGCCATTGAATGGCCCTTACCAAAACAAAAAGACCGGATAACCTTAGATCCCTATCGCATCTGCCTATCTGCCTGTGATGCCTTCAACTACTAACGAATATGGAAAAAGAGTCTGGAATCATATATTACCCCACACTCTCAACCAACTACCAAAACAGTTGGTTGAGTCTATAAATGGCAAAAACCATGAACAAATTAAAAATATTATTAAAAGGTTTATTATTATTATTTCATTTATTTATTTGTCACCTTATAATTTACATTTTTAAATATATATATAAAAAATAAATACATTTAGAAATATAAAAAATAGTACCCCACCGGCATCGGGAACAGGGTCCTAGGTACCGGTGGTCAAGGCTCCAGAGAGAGGAACTTCCTCACTATGCGTGCCGTTTCCAGGAGCACTGCCTTCTGAATCTGGCCCTTGATCCAGCCACCCAACGCGAGCCTCTTAAGGTGTTTGTCGAGGCTCTTGGCTATTAGGCCATGGGCGGAAACGACTATTGGTACAATGGTTGCCGTGTCAATGGCCCACATGTCGACAACCTCGTGTGCAAGATCAAGATACTTGCTTTCTTTATCTTTCTCCGCCTTCACGAGGTTCTCGTCATGGGGGACAGTAACATCAACAATCATTGCACGGCGCTCTTGGCGATCTATCAATACTATATCAGGCTTATTAGCGACAATAGTCCTGTCAGTAATGATAGATCGATCCCAGTATAGTGTGATATGACCATCTTCGAGAACCGATTCTGGCACATACCTGTAGTACGGCACCTCAGACGTCACTAGGTGGTATCTCAGGGCAAGTTGCTGGTGGATTATCCTGGCTACTTGGTTGTGTCTGTGCAAGTATTCACCGTTTGCGAGACGCGAACAACCGGAGATTATATGCCTGAGGGATTCACCGGGGCGATGACATGCCCGACATATGTCGATGGTTCCATCCCTCAAGATAAATCTCCGGTAGTTGTTCGTCATCACAACCTCGTCCATAATTGCACAGACAAAACCTTCGGTTTCCCCAAAGAGGTCACCGAATTGTAGCCAGGCCACGGAGGCAGTAAGGTCCACATCGGGCCCATGAAGGGCCCGATAGTACCTTCCGTGTAGCTCCTTGCCCTGCCATACCTTCCTGCGATCGTCTATTGTGAGCACCACAGGCCTGCGCCAGTTCTCTCTAGCTAAAGATAGAGGGGTCAATCCACTGTCCACTGCGACAACATCCGTATGCATCCTCCCGTCACTATGGAGAAAATATTCTCTGAGATTATATATCTCGCGGTTATGTAGAGTTTTGGCATTTAAAAAACCTCGACCACCACATTTCCGCGGGATATACAACCTCATCACTGATGATCGGGGGTGATGCATACGGTGTGCAGTCAGCAATGTACGGACTTTTCTATCCAGGGTGTCCAATTCGGTCTGAGTCCACTTGAGTATGCCAAAGGAGTACATCAAGACCGGCATGACCCAACCGTTGTAGGCCCGCACCTTGTTTCCGCCTGACAAAAGACTATTAAGTACTTTTTTCAGGCGCCCCAAGAAGCGTTCCCGCAACGATTGTTTCATGTCAGTCTCGCTGATGCCAAGCGCCTGTGACATACCCAAGTATTTATAGGTTTCGGTTTCGGAGAGTGATCTCAGTTGGGTGGAATCTGAAAGCTGAATGCCCCCAGATTCCACCATCCGCCCCCGCTTTACATGCATGACCGCACATTTATCTACACCAAACTCCATCCTGATAGAATTACTGAAGGTTTCAGTGACTTTCAGTAATCCGAAAAGATGGGGTTCAGTGTGAGCAAACAACTTAAGGTCATCCATGTAGAGCAGGTGGGATATAACCTGATCACCTCTTCGCAACCGAAAGCCCAACCCAGAACCCTCCAAGAGTGTACTTAGAGGGTTCAAGGCAAGGCAAAACCACAGCGGGCTCAGACTGTCACCCTGGAAAATGCCCCGCTCTATCTTTATTGGATCGCCATCACCAAGGATCTGTCGAGACCCTGGACAGAGAAGGACCGTTCTCCATTGCCTCATACATGACATCAGGAAAGTGCGTAGAGTTGCATTTACTTTATACAACTCCAGCACCCTCATGAGCCATGTATGCGGCACAGAGTCATAGGCCTTCTTATAATCTATCCAGCATGTCGACAGATCCCTTCGGTTACGGCGAACCTGCTGACAGATAGTCATATCTATGAGGAGTAGCTCCTTAGTACCTCGGGCCCCACTCTTACATCCATTCTGAGAGGCAGACATTATCGAATGTTCTTCAACATGCCTGGTGATTTTTGCTCTCAGAATGGATGTAAGAGTTTTGTAAACTGTAGGCAAACATGTAATAGGCCTATAGTTTTTTGGGTCCGCGGTACTACCGGACTTATGGAGAAGGTGGGTTACACCTGTTGTTACAAATTCTGGGAGCGACCCAGATTCTAAGGCTGATTGGAACTGAGACGCCAAGCAAGTGTGCGAACTGCGTAGCCATTTAAGCCAAAAGTTGTGCAGTCCATCCGGTCCCGGTGCCTTCCAATTAGGCAACGAACGGACTGCACTAGCTACGTCTTGGGGCTCGATGGTAATAGCCCCCATTTCTTGAATAGGTTCGCACACTTGCTCGATGTCCCTTATCCAGTTGCCCTCAGAATGAGTGACGGGCACCGACCAGATATTGCGCCAGAATGAAGTCATGGCGTTAATATCCGGTCGCTGCACGTCACCATCTGGTTGATTAGGTCGCTCCCATGACCTGTAAACCCACCTTTGATCCCTCTGGAACATGGAGTTCTGAGAGTATCTATCCACGCGCGCCTTATACCTACGTATACGATTTGCCCATGCATAAATTTTCTGCTTCAGGAAGTCAATGCGCTCTGTGACACGGGACATGTATTCGCGGGGGTTGACATCAGTCCCGTTAAATGCCCGTCTCACAAAGCGCATTACTCTAGGGCGTATATTACCCTCCCTGAAGCAGCTGAGCTTGCCGATGAGTACCCTAGCCTCGCTGATACGATCCTCTATTCTGCACTGCCAGGCGGGCACGGCGGGTTTCGGTCGCGTAGCCGCATCAGTGTCGGGGAACTTGACACGGGCTACACGACATGCCGTTATGGCCGCGCAATACAGAAGAGAGTGCGTATCAGCAAGGTCTTCACTACTGTCAAAGTAACTTGCCAGTAGCGAATCTAAAGTACACATCAGCGCTCTATTACATCTATTCATGGGCAAACGAGGTATGCGGGGTTTAAGGTGATGCGATATGGATCGATACTCCCGAACCACATCCTCCAAAGTACTCCTCAAAATACCAATATACTGGGTACTTACCTCAGTAGCCGTGTCATCCATACCATCATCACCATCAGTGGCAGGCCGAGAAGCGGTCATGGCATTTGCCACAGGCTGGGCCACAGGATGCGATAACGTAGTAGGGACGACACGACTACTCAGTACCTCCGAGCGCAACCGATCAAGCACGGTATCAGCCAACATGTGTCCACGTTGGATGACCCGTACCTGATCCGATAGTCGTTGCGCCGATACGTTGACAGCTGGCTCATGGACCTGAAACAGAGACAGCATTCGGCTACGATACGCAGTGAGGTTAGTTCCCCCCTCTGTAGCCTCGTAGTAGGCGCGCATGACGTTCTCATTCATTGATGACGTCCATCTCATGCGCCGCACTACACCACCGGGAACGGGGACCCTGTTCGGAGCCGGTTGCCCCAAAAGTCCCAAGTTGCCCGGTGTCCGGGCTCCCCGCCGACGTACAGGTGGTGGCGACGCCGGCGGAGAGAAGTATTCGTCGCTCTCACTCGACGCAACTGCACTCGCCGATAAACTGTTTGTGTTTGGTACCGGCGGGTGCGAGGCGGAGCGAGGCGGCGAATCCGGGGGTCTTAGATGTGCTCTGCTTCTAGTAATCATGTCATCGGGATGTCATTGGGATATATTTTCTCAATATATATATCGTAACCATTTTTCGGTTTCCTTCCAGCGATGTCAAACTGTCACTTCATATTATATATTTTTGTTGATGTTGAACTTGTTTAAATGAAACTTATTTGCTTTCAATTTTCTAAAGGGTGTAAATTTGGTGATTTTAAATATTATTATTATTATTATTATTATTGAAGCGCTCGTGGTGTAGCATGATTAGCCGTTCTTAATCGATCGGCAAAGTTAAGCTACGCCGTGGTCGGTACCTGGATGGGTGACCGCCTAGTGGTATTTCAAATCGAGCGTTTCCGTGCTTCGGAAGGCACGTAAAGCCGTTGGTCCCGGTTATCACTTAATTGTGATAGTCGTTAAGCTAGACGGATGCTTCCTAGGTGGCTTGAAAAATTCCAACAGTAGGTTGACCACTAGCCTACCTCCACCGATCCGAAGTGGGCACGCGTGGTGGAGTATTGCCCATTCCCTTTCACCTTCATTTGTGAAAGGAGGCCTGTGCTCAGCAGTGGGACATTATAGGCTGATGATGATGATGATGATTAAAAGGTATTTTGTGGTGGGCAGGTATGCGATTCCAGATTCGACTTAACAGACTTAAATGTAACTAAGTATATTAACCTTTAATATCTCCTTAAGGGGTCAACAATCTTTAAAATCGAAGATTTTAAGTACCAAAGTACCTTATAAAACTAAACGTTTTAATTTTTTTTTATGCTAGACATACTTAACAGCAGCCCTAGAACCGGGTCCCCAGTATGGCGCCGGGTTGAACTGGAACCGCAGGCACCCGTCGCGCCGGCTCACCGGGTTGGCATCGCTTCGCTCGCTCAGGTCTACATGGCTTTTTATCTCTTGAGTTAGAATGTGTTTTGCTACCAGGTCTGCTTCTAGCCTAGAAATAATGTACACAAGACCGGTTAAAATAAACAAAAACGAATCGTTTTGCTTACCAATGGTAGGTTTTTTTATTGCCAAACTGGGCTTATAGATCATTTCGTAAGCTAATTTTACCTGTGATAGCTATAGTAGGGGAGCCCAAGCGGGGATTTCGGGATTTACTAAAGCGCGGCAGATTAATATACAGGAGGATACCTTGTACCGGTTAAGTACCTCCACCAAATATGAGCCCCATATATAAGGCCGTATAATAAAAAAATAAAAAATAAATAATCAGATTAGGCAAATCTCTCTATACAGGGTGTTGTTTTGGTCGGCGACAAGCGACCCAGGAGTGGTAGTACAAAATATATATTCCCCAAAAATGGACATAATTCCATTAAATACTGTAAATATGTTGAGAAATACCTTATTCAATTTGAAATAAAATTACCACAAAGTATGGTTACTAGGCACGTGCACAGACTAGAGCTAGGCACAAGCCGCCATCGCCCCACCCCTTTACTCCCTCGTACTCCCGTTGAGCATTATGTCTACACTTTACCTTATTACATGATTTTCAAAATTTAATTTTTTTTATTTTTATTATTAAAAAAAAATAAAGTATTTTTTTTATATTTTTTTTGGCACCAGTATCATTTGTATTATCGACCCTGAGTCGCTCGTCGCTGACCAAAACAACAACCTGTATAATCGTCAGATTATGAGACAGCACGTCTTGGACATAAAGATGGACCATATGTACCATATATATCTTAATCTGACGCGCTTGAGTATTTCAAAAGGGCGAATTTTTATTTACACATTATAATTATGGCCGCGAGTTTGCGTCACATCGAAATCGTCAGATTATTGAATGAGAGCTTTTTTTTGGTTCACTTAACACCCCCTTAGAAAATCTGACGCGCTCGATAATTTTTATTTTTTTTTTATTTTCAAATTTTCATTTGGAAGTCTATAGCCGCTCCCCCCACCGATGAAAAGGTATACATTATATAAATTTTTTTTCTTCTTTTCATCTAAGCTTTGCAACCCAATAGGTGTCTATGACGCTCGAGTAAATCCCCATTTAGCATCGTGGGCTCCCCTTCTACTACTTCCATATGGGAGGGTCTGCTATGCAAAGCTTTGAGGTCTTTGCTTCATTATTAGTAAATATATAAGAGTCTTAATTTTAACCGATAACGGTCCGTAAATTATTGAAATCGGCCAACAGTCAAATTCAATGTAGGCCCTAGTAGGGCACTTAAGAAGGTCAAAGCTTAAGTTACCGCCAGTTCGTTAGTCGGCCTTCAACTGAGAAGAACAGTGAAGAAACACAGCAAGGAAACATTTAAAAAAAAAATTTTTTTTTTTCTATATGTCTATATTGGCTATTTTTTCCAAAACATTGTACATACATACATTAAAAGATGGATAGATTGAGTGAAAGACACAGATATATGACGCGAGTGTATGTACTTCGCGTGTCAAAATCTGTGCAAAAATGGGGCATAATGTTCTTTTGAAACTGCTGACAACTAGGATAGCTTCATTTCCACGTTAAAAATCTAATGCCAGCCTCACTAAATCAATCTTGTGACATTATGGTAGGTACAAAAAAAGTGACACGCTTGGTTTTCATACGGATGGAGGGGCTTGCGTTATCTATTTAGATTTATGTCTGTGGGGTACTTTGTAGTAGGTACCCGCCTGGCTGGCTACCACCCTCAAGTTGAAAATCTGTCGCCAAGCGCCTTTCGGTGTGTTCCGATAGCTGCACTTGAGAGCCAGTTCCTTCTAGGCTTTGTGTGCTTACCACCTTCGGCCCCATCATCACTTACCATGGTGAGATTGCGGTCAAACACAGGCCTATAAACAGTAAAAAAAAAAAGTTGGGGCAAGTAAGATGATGATGATAAAAAAATATGTTGTTTACTTGGCAGGCTTGGCCGGATGGTCCTTTTCCCAGGTCCTGATGATGTCCCAGACGAGGTGCGCGGGCGCCGCCGTCTTTATTGACAGTTTGGCTGCGTGTGAGTATGATACTTTATAACCGGCGTTTAGTATTGCAGACCTGTCAATAAAACAATCAATTTAACAGTGGTTTTATATACCATAGATAATAGTAGTCTATGGCCAAATGTCTATTGAGCAAAAATCAAATCGATACGTTGTTCCGTTGCTATGTGAAAGAAGGACAAACCAAGAAACGCACTTTCGCTTTTATAATATTCGTACAGAAGTACCCAACTGATATGGCTTACCGATGTACCTGCGCAGAAGATACATTTTCAAAGCGCGGTAAATGCTATTGGTCGGCAGCTGCCGCCATGTTAGCGCGCGCCGTACGGAGGGGACTCACGCGCGAGTGAGACGGAACTCACAGCTGCAGTGTATTATGAACCTTATATGAACTAATGTTGATTGTACTTAGGTTTTAAGCATTCTTTCGTTCATCTTCGGGGCCATACTTTCTTTTCTGCGAGAACGAAGATTCACGACGCGCCATATCAGTTGGGTACTACTGTACAGTAGTCTCATTATAATACGACACTAATAAAAACTACTGGGTTTTTTTTTTATACCACTAAGGTGGCAAACAAGCTGACGGCCCGCCTGATGGTAAGCAGTTACCATTAGGTAACTAGGGTGACGGATTATTGGATTGTATAGAAAAAATCATAATATTTAAATAAAATAAAGCATTCCATAGAAAAATAACAGGGACATTTATTAAATGAAGCGTGAGCGGAGGGTGCCGGATTATTGGACGTACTGGACGACTGAAGTGCTGGATTAGTGAGACTTTACCTACTGTATAGTATTATTTGTCATTTCTGGGTCCCAGAATATGTATTATTATCTTAAGGAATACTAATTGAGCACTTTATTCGCAATTTGCCTCGAAGAGATCACTTTTAGTGGTAAGGCCGCCCATTGTAACACTTTATTATTCTATGTTTTTTTTGTATTTTTTTGTTCAATCATGTGGTGTGACAATAAAGTATTATTAACCCACTTCAAAAAAAGGAGGAGGTTCTCAATTCGGTTGTATTTTTTTTTAATGTTTGTTACCTCATAACTCCGTCACTTATTAATTGATTTGGAAAATTCTTTTTTTATTTGTAAGAGTACACTTCCCGTTTGGTCCCATTGTCAGATCAGGATTTGATTACTTCTTAGTGTACTTTGAAGTCGGTTTAAATTTTTTGTAAAACAGTCCAATTATTTTTATTTGGCGGTTTTTTTAAGTCATGCATCACATCATACAACGAAAATCTATAAAAAATATCACTAACCTCATCTTCAACATAGGCATAGTCTCCAGATGCACTCTCCCGAACAACTTATCCAACGTATAATATAGTGGCACATCCTGTAGTTCCTCCCGCACCATAGACAGCACACCCTGTATCCGCTTGGCCGTGCCAAACAGGTGTGGGTTGTCTTCGACATGATTTAGGACTCGGGACACGAAGTTTTCGTCGTGGATCGGTGCTGACCAGATTGGTCCACCTAGCTGGGGAAAAATGTGGAATATTAGGTTTTTTGATGAGTAATATTATGTTTTTAGTGTTCGAGAACGATAACAAATATGGCGCGCAGGTTTTTTGTTGACAGCGATGCGCTGTCTAACTGGTTTAACCATTTAAATTAAAAATGCTTCTTCACACACATATCAATTACATTGAGGTACAATCTTAACATAATCAGGATTATACCTATCATAAAATGTAAAGAAAAATCACTAGTGCGTAATAAGCTGCATTATGATACAAAAACGGTGCAATAAAAATCACTTTACTAGCAAGTGTGTTGAATAAATACTTTTAATTATTTACAAACTGTCAAAAATAATCATAATCTCTCGCCCATTCGTAACAGTTTGAGCAATTTCTAGTATTAAATATTATGTATATAGCTGTTTTCCATAAATAAAAAATAAAATAAAAAAAAAAACTACTTTTGGCTTTAGCTCATTTTGACCGAAGACGAATGTGGTTTTTTGGCCGAAGCCTAAGCTTCGGTCAGACACTAATGGTTAAAATTCCTTGCGGTGCGGCCCATATGAAAACGTTGTATAGTTAATGACGCTTGCCCATCCTTTTCAAGATGAAAAAATTACTACTATAGTAGATTTCAAATAACATGAGTTCGGTGACACATGGTATTTTATTAGATTTCTCAATGGTTAATGTTCATTTATGATAGATCGAGGTTTCATGAAATATTGTGAGTACTATTTCAGAGTAATCAAATGGAATTTCACTAGATATTGGTAAAAAACCCTTGACCTTGACGACTCATCCTATGTGAAATAGAGTATAGTTTTAGTTTTTTTTTAATTTATCCATCGCCACTTACATGATGCCTCTGGTTACAATGTACACAGTGTTGGGGCACCGGCGGCGCTGGTGGCAAGTACCCCTTCACCTGCTGGGGGTTCTTCTCAGTCGGGTTGGGTTTGAACCCGCCCAGGGGCTGCAGGGTTATGTTGTCGCACCCCGTGCATTGGTATACCATTGATAGCTTACTGGAAGAAATCATAGATACTGTTTAGTGGCATAAAGCGCTTTTTTTAAATCTTTATTTCATACTTCATCTTTCATGAAGTCTATGACCAGGTGTCAAATCTGCAGTCTTCATATGTGACTTTAAACAGATCATGATAATAGTACATTATGATACATGTGTGCAAAGTTGGGTATTAACACTCGAAGCGGTATTAAGTGCGATAAGTGAGCCGAGAGTGTAATAATCAATGCACACGCGTGTCATACGACGTTTTTCAACACACTTGCGAGGAAAAAAACAGACTTGTATTTTTTAAAGTAGATTTTTTGATAATAATCAACCACACAATGAGAACGTTAACAAATATGGAGCGCAAGTTTTTTTTTTATAGCCGTGAGCTGTTAAACTATTTTACCCGTTTAAATTAAGAATACTTGGTCTACACACATCACTTGCAGCGAGGTACAAACATATCATAATCGGGATTATACCTATCATAAAACTGTGCGGTAATGTAAAGTAAAAAGCACTAGTGCGTAATAAGCTGCATTAAGATACTAAAAACGATGCAATAAAGGGGTTAGAACCTTTGTGGCATAGCTAGCCGCCGCCATTTTAGTTTTTTTTCAATGTCGCGGCGCACGATTAAACTGGTATATATGGGTAGAGGACACTTATACAAACAAAAAATGTTAATCAATATGGTGGCCTAAAGTGTCACGTTTCCGAGATATTTCGAGGTAAAGATCGCCATATGAGAATTACGACAACCATTAAAAATTAACTTATTACGTGTTTATATGCATTCGATTGTATTCAAATAATAGTTCCCAGGTTGATTTATAATTTTTTTAGTAGAGAGTTAAACTAGGAGCACGAAAAACAATATTTTTAATTACTTACCTACTAAACAGCATCGTAATAATCGCTATGAACTACGAATTATGATATACGAAACTATGAATTCGTCTACTTTGACACAATGTTGTCAAAGTAGCTCGGATCGTGACTTGTTTTCCATCTTGTCATTATTATACAAACAAAAATGTCAATACTTGTCCTAAAATCTCATGTTACCAAGTTAATTGGAACTAAAGATCGCTAAGTAATGCTCCCTGGGCGCCAAAATTGCAATAGCGTCGTAATAGTATATTATGATACATGTGTGCAAAGTTGGTTATTAATACTCGAGGCGTATTAAGCGCGTGAGCCGTAGGCGAACGCAATAAGTGAGCCGAGAGTGTAATAATCAATGCATACGCGTGTCATACGACGTTTTTCAACACACTTGCGAGGAAAAAACAGACATGTATTTTTTTAAGTAGATTTTTTGATAATAATCAAATCAACACAATGAGAACGTTTACAAATATGGCACGCAAGGTTTTTTTGACAGCGGTGAGCTGTCAAACTATTTTACCCGTTTAAATTAAGAATGCTTGGTCTACACATATCACTTGCAGTGAGGTACAAACTTATCATAATCGGGATTATACCTTCATAAAACTGTGCGGTAATGTAAAGTAAAAAGCACAAATGGGTAATAAGCTGCATTAAGATACTAAAAGCGGTGCAATAAATGTTATTTTACGAGCGAGTGTGTTGAAAATAAATAAAAAAACCCGGTCCCGCGGCCGGTTCGACCCGACCTAATAAAACTTCCACCTAAATGAAAGTCCCGTCTTCATCAAAGAATGCTCATGTGCACACAATGCCCAAGAAGGGCGATAGATCAGAGCCGATGAATTACAGGCCTATTGCCATCACCTCCCATTCTGTCCAATGTCATGGAGCAAGTGATCAACACGCAGCTCTTGAGATACCTAGAGGATCACGATTTGTTGAGTGACCGACAATATGGCTTCCACCATAGTCGCTTGGCTGGTGACCTTCTAGTGTATCTCTATGTGATGTGTCTATGTATACACTAGAAGGTCACCAGCCGAGTGGTCACTCGCCATCGAGAGTCAAGGTGGCGAAGCGTTCGATCGGGTCTGGCAGTGGGGTCTTCTAACGAAGTTACCAGCATATGGGTTTTCCGAGGAACTATGCAAATGGGTCGCCAATTTTTTATCCAGCAGATGCATACAAGCTGAGAGACAAATGTTGGCGTCCCGCAAGGGTCTGTACTGTCCCAAACACTGTTCCTGCTGCATATCAATGAAATGCTGTCTATTGACGGCATTCATTGTATAGAGGACGCTCATTGCAAATATTCTGAAATCGAGAGCACACTAACTATAGTCTCCGATAACGGTTGACTAAACCTAGTCCATTTCCAAGTCTGCGCGTTCACCACTAAGAAAATTCCATTTGCTGTGACTTCACAATTCCAGAACACGAACATTAGTGAAAGCATCGGGATCCTCGGCATCGACATTTCTAACGACGTCAATAGGCCGTCTAGAAGACAAGGTTAAGCTAGCATCCAAAAAACTGGAAGTGCTCAACAGAGCGACGCAGTACTTAACATCGGGGCAAAGGCTGCAACTTTACAAGTCGCAAGTCCGGCCTTATATGGAGTACTGCTCTTTCCTGGATACCAGTTTGGGCCTTTAGACAGCTCCCCAGATCACAAGCGGCTTAGGGCCCCTCAATCTGAGGAGAGATTTTGCATCCTTATGTGTGTTCTACCGCTTGTACAACAGACAGTGTTCTGTAGAATTGTTTAACCTGATGCCCACGGCTACCTTCTACCATCGCAAGTCTCGCCATTGACGGGGAGTCCATCCTCACACATTGGAACCAAAATAGTTTCGAACTATGCGGTCTGAAAGGAGCTTTCTTCCGCGGATGCTTAGACTATGGAATGAGCTCCCGCCGTGGTTTTCCCAACGGAGCGTGGGGTTCCTTAAAAAAGGTGTGAAGATATTTCTGTAGGGTCGGCAACGCGCGAGTGATACCCCTGGTGTTGCAAGCGTCCATAGGCTACGGTAAGCGCTTACCGCTAAGGCGCGCCGTATATCTATATGTTTGTTTGCTACCTAGTAGTAGTTGTTGTAGTTGTTTGCTAGTTTAAAAAAATCCTTTTATTTAAAGGTTTGAGGTCACGGCTTGTTTCTATTATGTGCATTATTTTATTTTTAAAACCGTGATGAAATAATTATTTAACTACAGTTTATTGCTTAAAAACAATAACATAAATTGTACTTAATCAACTTTAAACTATTGTCATTCTTCTCATATTATTTATACATCGATATTCCAAAATCTCGGTAACATTATATTTAAAGACAAGTATTGTAATTTTTGTTTAATAACGGAGACATGGAAAACAAGTTAACCACTACGATCCGAGCTACTTGACAACATTGTGTTTCATTGCGAATATAGCGATGCGGTTTAGCAGGTAACCAATTAATGAATTTTGTTTTTTCGTGCTATTTGTTTTGCTATATTCTAATAAAAAGTTAAATCAACCTGGGAACTATTATTTGAATACAATCTAATGCATATAAACACGTAATAAGTACATTTTTAATGATTGTCGTTATTCTCATATGGCGATCTTTACCTCCAAATATCTCGGAAACGTGACACTTTAGGTCACCATATTGCTTAACATTTTTTGTTTGTATAAGTGTCCTCTACCCAAATATACCACTTACACCGTGCGCCGCCACATTGAAAAAAAATCAAAATGGCGGCGGGTGGCTATGCCAGCTCCCATACAAAAAAGTTCGTACCCCTTTCACTTTACGAGCGAGTGTGTTGAAAATGTATATAAAACCCACTTATTTCTTACGAGAACATAAATTCACTAATATTAATATCCTGACATATTCTTAACACATGGCTATCAGATCTATTACAAAAACTACTTTTAAATATAAATTTAACAGTATATTTTTTTTTTATACCACTAAGGTGGCAAACAAGCATATGGCCCGCCTGATGGTAAGCAGTTACCGTAGCCTTCGGACGCTTGCAACACCAGGGGTATCACTCGCGCGTTGCCGACCCTAAAGAAATCTCTTCACGCCCTTTTTGAAGAACCCCATCCTGTACTCTACTCCATTGGGAAAACCACGGCGGGGAGCTCATTCCACAATCTGACCGTCCGCGGAAGAAAGCTCCTTTGAGCCCGCACAGTTCGAAACAATTCTGGTTTCAATGTGTGAGGAAGGACTCCCCGTCGATGGCGAGAGTTGCGATGGTATATATGTAGCAGCCTTTCAGTTACCATTTGTACAAACTGTCCACAGTTCCCTCATGATTCTTACCTGGTGGTCTTCTTGCAGTGTATAGCCCCCGAGTAGACCTTCACAAACACTCGTATGTAGAAGTCAGCGGATATACTGAGGAGCGGCACTATGTACCTGCTGTACCGGTTAGCGTGCTGTTCAATACATTGTAACATTATTCTTAATGCCTGAAAGAAATGGACGAATTTATAATAGTATTAGAGTTGGCGAGATCTAATAGGCCCGTTTTGACAGCACATGTACATCAATGTGTCAAAAAGAGACAAACATAGTACGACAAGAAGAGACACACTCTTGTCAAAACGGGCCTCTTAGACCTCGACAACTTTATGATATGTGTGCAAAGTTGGTGATTACAGACGAGGCGGTATTAAGCGCGCTAGCAGTAGGTGAACGCGGTAAGGAAGCCGAGAGTGTAATGATCAATGTACACGCGTGTCATACGACGTTAACAGACTTATATTTCTTTAAGTAGATTTTTTGATAATCATCAACCACACAATGACAAAGTTAACAAATATGGCGCGAAGTTTTTTTTTAACAGTAATGTGCTGTCAAACTGTTTGACCCGTTTAAACTAAGAATGCTTCTTCTACCTACATATCACTTGCAGTGAGTTATAAACTTAAAATAATCGGAATTAAATACCTATCATAAAACTGTGCGGTAATGTAAAGTAAAAAGCACTAGTGTGTAAAGCTGCACTAAGATACTAAAAACGGTGCAATAAATGTCACTTTATGAGCTAGTGTGTTGAAATATTACATTATGATACATGTGCGCAAAGTGGTCATTACATACGAGGCGGTATTAAGCGCCTGAGCTGCAGACGAACGCGCTAAAGGGAGCCGAGAGTGTAATGATCCAGTTTCACCCATAGTCAGGCGAGATCCTTTTAGTATTTGAATATTTCTTACCATCTCATGACAGCATTTAGTCTTCAAGCTAACAGCACCATATTTGCAGTAACAAGTCTCCGGTGAGTTTCCAGCCAACACCGCCATGTCTGTGGCTGTGACAAGCAGCAAGCCTCCTTCTTGTACGCTCTGGACGGCTGAGTCCAGGAATATTGATGGGCAACCGTACGGGTCCAGGTCTATCGCCGAGAAGCGTTTGGATGGGTGCTTGTGTTTGTACATTAGCATGCTGTAATAAAAAGTTGTTTTTGGAAATTGACAATTTCGTTTTTGTAATTATATTGTTGGTTATCTAATTATAATAATAAAAAATAATCTATTGATAATGTCTGTTTCTTGAGGATTGATACCATTTATTTAATAAGACTTGAATAGCAGCTTCGGGAATTCCGTTTTTTTTCATAATTATAAAGGTATATGGGATGTGGTGTGCCCTTTGTTGCCATTTGCTTGTTAGTAAAATGTTATTATATTTCCCATTGACATAATTCTACCGTAATAAAAAAAACCTACATTTGATTTTCTCTATTCCCCTTTTCTGGGGATATTAGTTTCTTAAATAGAACTGATTGATTACTCATTAGAAACATATTTTACATTACATAATCATCAGAGGAAAATCTGATCCTGTCTCAGGGTCTTTTATTTTATTTTAAGGCAAAAGCAACTAGCAACAAACATTTACAGTACAACAATAGAATGCTTCATAAAATTATAACTATAATCATCAGAATTATAAATAGTGTTACTATTTATAATTCTGATGATAAACAATATCTAACCAATAATTCTAGTATATCTTACCATGCATCATCATGGCTAGTCTCAATCAAGTCTTCAACCTGGTTGTGAACTATATTAACCTTAATGGTCTCCACAGCCTGTTCCGACAGGTCATTCGCCGTTATCTTGGTCACATTGGGCACTTCTTTAGCATATCTGATACTTCTCAAGCCAGTTGCTGATAGTGCTTCAAGTATAGTAACTTCAACCTACACATAAAATTGATTATTCTGTAGTATATCTGTTTTATTTAGGTGATAAAGCTCAAAACAAGTCATCTATGAGTAGATTTAAAGGGGCTTGCAGATTTTGGCATGCTTGTCGGACGCCTCTTTGTTTTTTTTTAATGGCAGCGGATTGTGGGACCTATATACTGCGATTGGGGACACTCATACAAACAAAAAAAATACTAGGCTACGTCCTAAATCATCATGTTACAGAGTTATTTACAAAAAAAGACAGATTTTTGACAACTTTAATAACCATGAAAACTTACTCATTACCTTGAACGCATTCTATGGTGCTATAATAGCTATTTTGATTCATTATATACTATATATCCTATAAGTATTAGTTTAGATAGCACTTTTGGGATGTTTTTCAAGATATTAAATTACTGGATTCAATTGGATAATATTATGGATATCTCCTGTACATTTTTTATGCTGATATGTCAGTAAAGTCAATACTTGTATTATATTATGGTATTTAATCTATTATTCTATGCTAATGCCTAATAATAAATAAGTTTTCATGTTTATAGAATTTGTCCAAAATCAATCTTTTTTATAAATAACTGTAACATGTTTTAGGATACCTTAGTAATTTTTTCTTCAGATGAGGTTCCAATCGATTTATACAAGTTACATCGCCACCATAAAAAAAAACCGAAATGGTACCTGAGGCATATGCCAGGCCCCAAACAAAAATCTTCAAATGCCCTTAAGAACATTAGTAACTGACAAAACTTGTGTTAAATAACATAAACATAGTAAAAGGAAATGAGAGGGATAGAAAGCAAGTTCTGCAATAGTCTTAGAAATGGTGATTGAAGACAATTATCTAAAAATGTAACCAAAACAAACCTCAGAATTACCTCCAACTCTGTCCTCAACGATTTCAGCCTTCTTAGCTTTCTGTTCAGCCTTTGCTATCTTCTCAGCTTTGTAGTCATCTGTGAATAAGCTCAGTACAGCTATGCTGAGATCTCTGTTGAACTCTTGTACAGGATTATAGAATACTTTATCTGTTTTCAAGCATATCTCGGCTTTGCCTTCCTTTATTGACTTCTGTTTCGTTGATGTTTCCATTTTCATAATACTCTGAAACTATTCGAAAGTTAGAATTGAATACCTTTCATCATGTCGTAAATTTGAGAAGATTGGCGTATTGATTACCAGCATTGAGATATATACATATTAAGTCGATGATTACCAGCTTATAAGTGTGCACAGCAATTAAAAGAGTAATTTATTTATATTTAGGCATATTGCATATTACAAAGTAGTAATTTTATAGGTTATCTTTAGAAGACAGGAAGGTTGTGGAGTACGTGTGTTTATCATCCAATATTGTACTTACATACCTGTCTAATTGAACTAAAAAACCTTCCGTTTTTCCATGAATTCATGAAAAATAAATGAGAAAACTTGATTACTTGATCCCAGTAGAAATTCAAGACTCCCGTCACGTCAACTCCCGTCAGTAAAATCAAATGTCAAAAAAAACAACACAACACACACCAGGGTTGGATTCAGACCCCCAGAAAATTATTGTCTATGGAAAATAAAATTATACTACTTGTCGAAAATAATACTACGTTTCGCGTTTTTCGTCCAGTTTGTTATGAATTTAAATAAAAATGCATTTGGAAGGAAATTTTAGTTTTATTGTTATTGTACAATTCAACCAAATTAAGGCAAGTAGATGTTTATTTCAGCCAATTCGTCAATCGGAACTTCGTCTTTGGCATTGACACGACATAGCATGTCGTCAGATGGAATAAATTCAATACACATTAGGTACCTACATTTACTTTCTTTCACAGCATCGCATGAAAGTATTAGGAATCAATAGAGCGATTTACTACAATACTACGAATTGTTCAACCTTATTCCACCATCCCCATTTTTACACCGAACCACAAGACGCCGGGAAAATTTTCACCCGTACGTTTTTGACATACCGAATATATGGACACAGCGTTTTGCATCCTCATTTTTAATGCGTACAGCAAGGGAGTGGAACTTGCTTCCGGCGTCTGTATTTCCTGACGCTTACAATCTAGGTACTTTCAAGGCCAGAGTGAATAGGTTTCTTCTGGGTAAGCGTGTTTCATCTTAGGCTTCGTCATCGCCCCTTATGGGCGGGTCAGTGGCCAAACGCAAGCCCATCTAATTTAAAAAAAAAAAAAAAAAAAAAAAAAAAAAAAAAAAAAACTATAACAACGATTACAACTTTATTTCGTAATTAAAGTAATATTTTTTAATTTATTTCAACCAATAACGGTAGCAATCGACCTAAAGGTAAAATTATGGTATTTTCGCGTAGTATAATGGCATTACGATACTACATACTACACATCACAAAATTATGGTACAAATAGTATCAACATTGTGATCTATGTTATGTCCATATATATATCCATGTCTGATCTATTGTGGCTGCACACAGTCCTAAAATAAAAAGTTTATATTTATATACATATATTTACTTTTATTTATGTCACATATATTTATACAGATATAGTATGTACAGTAATATTATTGATTTATTGTTAGTGATAGTTGTCTTGTCTAACTTTATAATTTGTTGCGTTTTTGGGATTAGCTATGTGACAGCCAACGCGTCATAGTCGCGGTAGATGCTGCTGCTATATCCAACGAAAATGTAATCACTACCTATTTAATGTATTACCAATAGGTGTTGTTTGTTTAGTGTCGATGTAATAAACAATATATATGTATATCGTTATACATGAATATTTTATATTGTATTGTAGTTAGGCACTAGCATTTTGCAATCAATACCTACAATGTTCCACCACTGTTTCTTATTGTATAGTTTTTGATATTTAGTACTTACTGGATTTTGATTTCTCACTGGTGGGAGCGAATTGCGTCACTCATCGGTTATTGCTGAAAATCAGCGCTGCAGATATTAGGTTAATCCTAAGTCACAGCATTATGCTGAGCAATAACCTTCATTTTTGCGCACATACGACGCACAAACTTACAACAATATTGTTTTATTTATTTTTAATTCGTACTTCCTTTAATAAGTTAAAAATTGTTTATTATTATTCGCTCACAAATCATCATGAATGAATGAAGTTTTGTTTTCTTTTTTTTTATATGAATGGTGTTGCCAACTATACCATTTTCGCGGTAGCTAAAAAGTAGCCAAAATGGCAACATAAAATTTAGAAGTAGCTATAAAATTAACTGGGTATGTTGATGGGTTGGCATCATCATAATTATTATTAGATGTAAATAGTCATAGTTATACTATGATATAAGAGTGTGTATTTTGTGTGTATATTTTTCTTTTTTTCTTGTATTTAATTACGTTATTTAATGTCTGCGTCGAATGGCGCGCAAAAATAAAATGTTTTTCTTTCTTCTTCTTTCTTTCTTTTCTTTCTTTCTAATTATACTACGAAATCCAACCCTGACACACACACAAGTTCACACAACCCAACTGACTGACTGACTGACTGACCGAAGTCAGTATATGGATTACGTAACTTTATTTCAATGACATTCAGATTGAAATAACCTCTGAATCGGTAGAAAAATTACAAATTCGAAAATGGTTCCATTTCTAATGAACCGCTGTTTGTAGGTATTTGCAGTTATCAGAACGTAAAAAAGTTATCAGAAAACCGCTATATTGAACCGATTTCAATTCGAAAATGATTGAAATTTAGTTACGTAATCACCCCACAGGTATCTTCACTCTACGCCGAAATCAAACACCACTGACGGAACCTAGTTGTTGTGAACGGTTTTCTTTTAGTAATCTAATAGAAGTGTAAAAGGGTTCTGTGATAGAAACCGTTAATTAATTCACGGTTTCATTTATTCTATTCGATTGAAGAGACTGAGAATCCAAAACACAATTAAACTGCAACAGACGCAGTGGCGTAGCTTGCCGGAGGGCCCTTTCATTTAGACCATAGAGTATAGTAACTAACTATCCATAAAGTATTTAGACTTTTACCCCATCACTAGTGTCAAGTGTCAAATTTTGATATGTCAAAAAAATATCTGAAGAATCTGGAAAAATAACCTTATTTTTATAAAAAGTACACGATTTTTAAATGAAACACTGCAATTAAAACACGGAACTTCAATAGGAATATACGAAAATGCATACTGCAAGTGTTTTTTTGCGGAATACTGTACTCAATCCAAAGTTGAGTGCATCATCAGCTCGGCTCGTTCGTAACTTGACGAAAGTTGCATCATACCGTAAACCGGCTGAAAAACTGCTGAGTTACGGTTTAAATGGGGGAAAGAATGCTAGGATTTCCAGTTATGGAAGTAGCTACCTTAGTCATTCAAAACAGGTTGGGTCTGTGAGGTTATTTTCGAGTGGGAATAAAAATGAACCTGCGGAGGAAGATCCAGAGGTTAAAGATGAGACGCCACTGTTCAGCAGCCAGCTGCCAGCGACAGTGGCGGTGCCCGAGGTGTGGCCGCAAGTCCCCGTCATAGCTATCAATAGGAACCCTGTGTTCCCAAGGTTCATCAAGTTGATTGAGGTGAGGGATTGTAACTTATTATAATTTTGTGATATTATAAGGTGACTAAATCTCACATCCCATACAAGGTGGGGTTTAACATACACTAAAAATAAAAGGAAGTATAATACGAGGAAATATATTGCAATAAGTCATAATGAATGGGTTTAAATAAAATTAACTTTTATTTATGCATAAACAAAAAGTGAAAATAAACTCATGCATCTTTATTGTTTAGTTATTTTGAGTATTTAACAGCTGGGGTGTGTTATACCCCACCTTGTATATGGTGGGTTAAATAGTGGGACATCTCATTTTTGGAATTAATTTCTCAATTATTTTGAGTTAAGTTTCTAATGAATGAATGTGTAATTTAATGAAATAATATTATTAAAAGGAGCAGATATTAGCAATACATATTTGTAAAGCTTTGTTCACATAATATATCTGCCAAAACAATGTATTTCCATATTCCTCTTTTCAGATATCAAACCCAGCACTAATAGACTTAATAAGACGTAAAGTCAAACTAAACCAGCCTTACGTAGGAATCTTTTTACGTAAGAAGGAGGATGATAAATCTGATATTGTAACCAGCTTGGATGACTTACACCATGTAGGTGTGTTCGCACAAATTCATGAGATGCAGGATATGGATTACAAGTTACGGCTTGTTGTGATGGCTCACAGACGAATTAAGATCACAGGGCAGTTTATAGAGGAGGAGATTGAGATGGGACCTGCTGGTGAGATCAGTTTTACTATATTATTTGTAAAAATATGTCAAAGTATGAAATTGGTGCCGATTCTGTTGTAAATCGCACTAAACAAATTTTAGTGACATCACATCTCTTTCTTACAAACATTATTGAAAAAGGATAGTACATATTTAAAGCTTTCAAATTAGTCTTTGCCGCATTACATAACCGCGATAGATGGCGACTAAATTTATATTGAAATCAAGCATTGGAATAATTTGACAGGACTAAATTTCTTACATGCTTTTCTTATGTTC
The DNA here is from genome assembly GCA_951394255.1 of Polyploca ridens. Lineage (NCBI taxonomy): Eukaryota > Metazoa > Arthropoda > Insecta > Lepidoptera > Drepanidae > Polyploca > Polyploca ridens. The sequence continues at coordinate 2,098,669 of OX596259.1, read as the reverse complement.
TTTGTTAGAAAGAGACATAGTGAGACTAAAATTAGTTTAGTTGTAAACAACAGAATCAGGGCCACTATTAATATAACTATGTAGCTATTAAATATATTATTATTAAATCCAGCCAAAGAGGTTGGGAACACTTTTGTATGGAGCCTGACATACCTAGGAAATCAGGGTATAGAAAAAAACAGTTAAACTTGGCTATTAGTATGTCAAGGTTTTACGCTCAAAACCAATATTTGATCTTTATTTTACAATTGTGGATTGGTATTTGACATTAAATTTCTCATAATTAGTGTCAAATATCTATCCACAATCCGCAAAATAAAGATCAAATATTGGTTTTGGGCAATATTGGTAATGTGAAAATTTCACCTAATTCATATACATTCTGAGATATTTGTTATAGTACTCAAATATCTCAGACTCTCATGGAGAAAAGCAGGCAAACTTTTATTCCGGGAATGCAGGTAAAACTGCAGGGAACAGCTAGTGTAGTATATATTTATAGATGTATCAAAATTTACCATTCTATTTCATGAATAAGGCATTAATCTTGTCATAAACAGATGTTTTTCTTAACAGGATTGTTAAAAGATTTCTCCGTAAATATTGTATTATCATAAACATATTAAAATTTTCATACCTTTCAAATTTTTATACTTGTATTTCAATCAATCATCATTATCATCCATTCCAAACTTCACTTCTGAAATGATGTCAATATCATTTCAGAAATGAAGTTAAAGTTTCCACTATTTAATGTGGAACTTGACGTTACCCGCGAAGAGTCAGATGCTGAGAGACGTCGCAGAAAACACCGGAACACAAGGAAGCAGCGTGTCGAATCAGAAACCAAGGATGACACATATAAAGTAGTTGGGACCAATGAAGATGAAGCCCCAAAAGAATTGGATTCCAAGAAAGACTCCGAACCTAAGAAGGAAACTAAGAAAGCAGTTGATCAAGTCATGATGGTGAAAGTGGAGAATATGATGCACGAGAAGTTCAAGCAGAATGAAGAAGTGAAGGCAATGACTCAAGAAGTTATTAAGACAATACGGGATATTATTAATATGAATCCTTTGTACAGGTAAATATCACTGTTTTTTGGGTCTATAAGTTTTAAAGATGTGTTTCAAAATATTCTATGTTGTTCTTGTAAAGGAATTTGTATGAAACAACCTCTTAATCAGTAGAAATATTACAGTGTTGAAAATGATTTCGTTTGCATTGATGCACTGTTTGCCAAAGTTGTGATATCCCCACTGACTGAGCTATTTTGATAATTTGTGAGTAAAATATGCTCAAAAAACTATTCTAACTTCTATTACACTATAATTATTAATGCTAAAGTAACTCTGTCTGTAACCTTTTCACAACTAAAACACTGAACTGATGTTGATGAAATGTGACATGCATATAGTTTTAGTATGGAGAGAGACATAGTCCATTTTTCATCCCAAGAACTTGGTTTAATTGCGAGTCTAGCTAGTTGTTAGTTTTCCATACCTCCAAAGATAACTACGAAACCCTTAAAAGAGGTTCACTTTGTCGTCTGTCCCTCCGTCCTAGACTAGGAGATGGTGACACAAATTTCCCGGTAATTTGTACCAGTATGGCGACCCTTCTGAGGTCTAATTATGACGAAAAGGAAAATGATGGTCATAGCTTTGGTACGGGCGGAGTGTCGAATGATTTTTTCCATAAAAAATCTTATCGTATTTTCCGATAGTCTATGAAAAAGAAGTAGGCGGTAGCGTAATGCCATACTTCATCGGTGTGACTTACAGCCCGCCATATGGACGAGAAAACATGAATTAAAAAAAAACAACCATTTGTACCAAGCAAATTTTTGCACAGCGTTTAATCTTCGTCGAGTAGTCATTCAAGAAAACACCATGCCATACAGACTGAGTCAAACTTATTGGCGGCTGTGATATTATGCGCGGAACGCTGCGCAGTAGCGAAAACGAAGATATGCGGTACATTCGAGATGACTGTACCTGCGCAAAGCCGACTCGCAGTGCACTTCACAGTCGCCATTAAGTTTGGTTCGGATTCTACTTTTCCGACAGTTTCAAATGGCCGCCACAAAGGTGTAATTTTTTTTTTTGCGAAACGAGATGTACCTGTATGTGTGGATTTATGGAAAGTATATGATACAATTTGACTGAATGATACGTATTGTAGGGAGTCCCTACACCACATGCTGGCGCAGGGGCAGCGCGTGGTGGACAACCCGGTGTACCTGGGGGACCTGGGGGCCTCGCTCACCGGCGCAGACCCCGCGGAGTTGCAGGCCGTGCTCGAGGAGATGGATGTAACATACTTTACATTTATTTTATTCTTTTAGGAAAACATTTATAACAATTTTTTGGCGCGGTTGGTTAAGATTCCACATAGCTATAGCGTGGGTCGTGGGTTCGATTCCCACTGAGGACTTTTATCTCTTTGCAAGCTTTTATTAGTTTCAACTGTCCAGTGTCTTTAATCAAATCTTTCAAGTTAAATTTGACCCACTTCCCAGTGTTCGATTGAGCTATAATTTGGTTTACATTAGTATATTGGATGACAATGCAAGTACAGACTACAAAAAGTACAGTCACCATAAAAAGTTTCAATTTTTTTTTAACGTGATCTGGTTACTGTCATTAATCTGTTGTTTTATTACAGATACCTAAAAGGCTGATGATGTCCCTTTCCTTACTGAAGAAAGAGTATGAACTATCCAAACTGCAACAGAAGATAGGCAAAGAGGTTGAGGAGAAAGTTAAACAACAGCATAGGAAATATATACTGCACGAACAACTTAAGGTTTGTACATTTATATTAAACTTTCGCTAAAAATAATTTAAAAATAAAAAATCGGCTAAGTGCGAGTCGGACTCGCACACAGAGGGTTCCTTATAATAATATAAACTATCTCAAATTGACTATGAAATAAATAGTAAGCGTTTCGCGTGGGCCCCCCTTTAATTTTAGTTCATTTTTATTAAATCTTGTTATAGCGGCAATAAAAATACATATTCTGTGAAAATTTCAAGTGTCTACCTATTACGGGTCATAAGATACAGCCCACTGACAGACAGACTGACGAGAGACATGAGACGTAGGGCGTGATAGATTTCTTTGTAATTGTAGTACTTATTGGCACTTTTTTTTTAATTTCATTACTAATTCTGCTTACACTAATAAATCTGTAAAATGTAAATAATCACCATCTACCAGCCCTTTTCCCAATAATTTGGGGTCGGTACAATATGTACGCTTCATCCATTCGACTCTTCTTTGTAATAAGTAAATGAACTTATCATCGCTTTTTGACCAGGTAATAAAAAAAGAGCTCGGCCTAGAGAAGGACGACAAAGACGCAATAGGCGACAAGTTCAGGGAACGTCTCGCCAACAAGACGGTGCCTCAGGCTGTCCAGACTGTTATAGATGAAGAACTGAACAAAATGAACTTCCTCGAGAGTCATAGCTCTGAATTCAAGTAAGTTTTGAACATTATTGTACAGTTTTATCGTCATGGCATGATTAGGTTGTGGAATGAGCTGTGTGGTTTTCCCTAGGACGTACAAGGTTAAGGACGTACACTGTATTTAGTACAGCATGGGGTTATTCATGAAAACATGGTGAGAAAACCATAGCACGGTGGTAGGGTACTTTGTAGTAGTTGTAGTACCCACCTTGCTGGCTACCACTCTCAAGCTGAAAATCTGTCGCCAAGCCTAACCTACCTATTGGTATGTTCCGACTGCTGCACTTGAGAGCCAATTATCTTCCAGGTTTTGTGTGCTTACCACCTTCGGTCACATCATAGCTTACCATGGTGAACTTGTCGTCAAACATAGGTCTATACACAGAAAAAAAGGCTTATTTTGTATGGTAAATAACATAAGCTAAGGATAATGTGACTGCTGCACACAATACTGACAAAATCCTGGATTCTGTATCCTACAGGTGTTGCAATAACCAGTTACCATCAGCCACTTACAGTTTGTGAAATACATAAATACTAATTCTTCATCAAATTGAATGAACAATGTTGCTACCCAGTGTAACCCGGTGCTACCTGGACTGGTTGACCGCCCTCCCTTGGGGGAAGACTTCGGAAGAGAACCTGAAGCTGGAAGACGCACAGGTGATCCTCGACGAGGACCACTACGGCATGGAGGACATCAAGAAGCGGATCTTGGAGTTCATAGCAGTCTCGCAACTGAAGGGAACCACGCAGGGGAAGATTCTTTGCTTCCATGGACCACCCGGGGTCGGGAAGACTAGTATAGGTATTTATGCCCTTTATAACCTCTTGCTAAGAATATTGCCAAGCAGGGTCTACCTAATGGTAAGTGCTTCTTGTGGGCGTCCATTGCATGGATTTTTTGTTTGTTTAAAAGGGCTATTCTCTGGAACATGTATGGTATGAGTATTTGGAAAAAAGCTAAAAAAAAAAAACATTCAGTCAAATTGTCCAAAAAATATAAAAAAGATGTAACCTTGCTGAGTTTCTTGCTGGATTCTTCTCAGTTGAAGGCCGAGTTCCGAACCGGTGGTAACTTCAGTAAATGTGACCTTCATAAGTGCCCTTCTGGGGCCTAAATTGAATGGCTTTGACTTTGAACTATCAGATAATGATAATGGGAAGCTACAGTATCCCTGAGTTTTTGGTACGGAAACCTTAATGTTGGCATTCCAATTAATTAAAAATCTCCAAAAATAACTCTATTTCATCAATAATAATGCTCATTTCAGCTCGGTCGATAGCCCGTGCTCTCAACCGACAATACTTCCGTTTCTCCGTGGGCGGTATGACCGACGTTGCGGAGATCAAGGGACACAGACGGACATACGTGGGTGCTATGCCGGGGAAACTGGTGCAGTGTCTCAAGAAAACTGATACTGAGAACCCGCTGGTGTTGATCGATGAAGTTGATAAAATTGGCAAGTAAGTTCTTGATAATGGCAAAAACTGGTAGAAAGTAATTTTTTTTATACCACTAAGATACGAACAAGCATACGGCCCGCCTGATAGTAAGCGGTTATCGTAGCCTATGGACGCTTGCAACAACAGGGGTTTTACGCGCGCGTTAGGAAACTCTTCACACCCTTTTTGAAGAACCCCATGCTGGGTTGCTGCACCCTTGGGTACACCACTTTGGGGAGTTTATTCCACAGTTTGAGTGTCCGCGGCAGGAAGCTTCTGTATACAGTATAAAACTATTTTAGTTCCAATGTGTGAGGATGGACTCCCCGTCGATGACGAGAGTTGCGATGGTAGAAGATGGCCATGGCCATCAGGTCAAAAAATTATTCAGAACATTCTCCGTTGTACAAGGTTCTCCTCAGACTGAGGGGCTCTAAATCGTCGACAAATCTAATGGCACGTCGCCGAACCGAGTCTAAAGGCCCAAGCTGGTATCCAGTTCCAGTATTGTTTAAGATAAGCACAAAATAAGATACTTAGAAGGTTATATCAAGAAACTTTGAATAATCTCTTCTTCAATCTCCCTTCCAATTAATCGCATGTGCTTCAATAAGGTTGTTATTTACCCAGAGGCGTCCACGGCGACCCGTCATCAGCTCTCCTGGAGCTGCTGGACCCGGAGCAGAACGCCAACTTCCTGGACCACTACCTGGACGTGCCCATCGACCTCTCCAAGGTGCTCTTCATCTGCACCGCCAACGTCGTCGACCACATCCCGGAGCCGCTCAGGGATCGGATGGAGCTCATTGATATGTCTGGTCAGTTGGACGTGTTCAATACCTCTATTTTGGTACAGCATTACCCAACTTATATGGCGCGTCGTGAATCTTCGTTAGCACAGAAAAGAAAGTATGGCCCCGAAGATTAACGAAAGAATGCTTAAAACTTACAATCAACCTTAGATCACTACTATAAGGTTCATAATACAGTGCAGCTGTTAGTTCCGTCTCACTCGCGCGTGAGGCCCCTCCGCACGGCGCGCGCTAACATGGCGGCAGCTGCCGACCAATAGCGTTTCCCACGCTTTGAAAATGTATCTTTTGCGCAGGTACATCGGTAAGCCATATTAGTTGGGTACTACTGTATTTAGGCGATGATAGCTCAGTGGTAGTGACGTCGGATACCGAGACGAAGGTCCCAGGTTCGAATCCTACAGTGAGCTTGAGCTTTCGGTGAAGGAAACCATAGCACGGTGGTAGGGTACTTTCTAGTACCCATCTGGCTGGCTACCAACCTTCAAGTTGAAAATCTGTCGCTAAACACCTATCGGTGTGTTCCGACAGCTGCACTTGAGAGCCAGTTCCTTCTATGCTTTGTGTGCTTACCTCCTTCGGCCGCATCATTATTTACCATGGTGAGATTGTGGTCAAACACAGGCCTATATACTGGGTGGAGACTTCGAGATGGCATATTTTCGACACCTATGTTGGGATAGTCATGCTGAACAACTTTTACTATGAGACCAATGGTGAATTCTCAAAAAAAAAAAAAAAAACTCTTCATAGTAAATGTCAACCTTGCTCGATCATAATGTACGAAAAGTAAAAAAAATTTTTTGAGTATTCAGTGTTTGTCCCATAGTAAAAGTTGTTCAGCATGACTATCCCAACATAGGTTTCGAAAATATGCCATCTCGAAATCTCCACCTGTTATAATAAAAATATCAACCACGAACAGGTGAAAAAAATCCCGATGTCTTGTGGTGTCTTCTGAAAGGTGGACGTACTTTTCTCATCGGGTCTGAATTTCAAAATCAAAATCAAAAAGTCATTTATTCAGTTTAGGCCCTAGTAAGGCACTTATGAACGTTACATTGGTACATACAGTTGAATTTACCACCGGTTCGGAATACACTTAAACTGAGAAGACTCCTGCAAGAAACTCAGCAAGGTTTTTTTTTTTTGTGGAAGATCTTTTAATTTACATTATTATTTTATGCTTATTCGTAAAATTGAAACTTAGCCAGGGGGATGCAAGTGCAGAGAGAAGCTACTACAACCATATATTCTTGTCTTCCACGTAATGAGTCACCTTATAGTAGGCTTAGTCAATTAATCTCTGCTTTATGAAATCTTTGAATTTATCATAAGACATTTTAGTTACTTCGAGTGGGATTTTATTATAGAAACGAACGCAATATCCGAGAAAAGACTTATTAGCTTTAGATAACCTGAATCTAGGTGTCACAATTTTATCTTTCGAGCCCTGTTCAGGTCCTCATGTTATTCTTGTATTCCAGGTTACATAGCAGAAGAAAAACTGGCCATAGCACAGCAGTACCTAGTGCCGACAGCTCGCAAGAACTGCGGCCTCTCAGTGGAACAGCTAGAACTGACTCCAGGGTCCTTACACTCGCTCATCAAGTCTTACTGTCGAGAGAGTGGCGTTAGGAATCTGCAGAAGCATATTGAGAAGGTAGGGGTTTTTACTAATAGCATGTGTTTGAACACAATGGTATGTGACCGACCGAAGGAAGCAAATGCAGCCTAAAAGCTAACAAAAAATAATCTTGTATCAAAGTCAGAGCCATTTATTCTGTTTAGTCCGTAGGAGAGTGCACTTAAGGAGGTAAAAGCTCCCGAGAGAGTCTACTCGAAACTGAAATTAACACCAGTTTGGAAATCGGTCTTTTACTTTAAGAGCAGGCGTCATACTTTTCATACAAAACCTCTGTACTTATTAAGGCTTTGTTAAACATTTGTTAGATGTTTTAAGCAAATATGAATCTTGTGCACTATATCTAGGTCTGTATGTAGGCAAAAATAAAAAATTGTTTGAAATAAATTCAGTAAAAGCCTCCGAAAAACAGCGTCTTCGCCCAATACTTTGCAAATATATTGGAGATTCAAAATAACAAACTTTTTCTTTACAAACTAAGTATACGCTTGGAACAAGTTTTATGATATGCGAAATCATGAATGACGACCTAGCGAAGCGGCCGCGAGTGATCAGCGGAATTTACCGACTGATAACCGACGGCTCTGATGCTGTCTCTCTTTTTTCGCAGTCAAACATTACGTTGGATGAAACAACAAGTTTTTAGACTATGCTTTAAGGTCGGCAACGCGCGAGTGACACCCCTGGTGTTGCAAGCGTTTATAGGCTGCGGTATCTGCTTACCATCAGGCGGGCCGTAGGCTTGATTGCTAAGTAGTATAAAACAACTGAGAAGAACAGGCAAGAAACTCAGAAAGATTATATTTATAAAAAAAAATTGACCTTGAATAACCTCAATGACCTGAGGCTATTTAAATAATGTATTCTTCAAACAGATAGCCCGTAAAGTAGCTTACAAGATAGTGAAGAAAGAAGCGGAGAGTATGTCAGTGACGGAAGACAACCTGTCCGAGCTGGTCGGGAAACCGACCTTCAAGCACGACCGCATGTATGACGTCACGCCACCCGGGGTCATCATGGGACTCGCCTGGACTGCCATGGGTATGAACTCCTTACTTAGAACTTGAGGGGGGGGGGTACTTAGTAACGCAAATTGTCCGAGCTGGTGGGATACAATTCCGGTTAAACAATGGCCAGTTTCAGGATGTGAAATTGTGACAGTAAATGTCAATCCGAAGTGGATGAATTAACCAACAAATTTGCCATACATAATATAGTCTCAACTCCGAAATATCCACTTTTATCTTACTAATATTATAAAGAGGAAAGATTTGATTGTTTGTTTGTTTGCATTGAATAGGCTCCGAATCTACTGAACCGATTTGAAAAATTCTTTCACTGTGTTGGGAAGCTATACTAACCGCGGTTGACATAGGTTACTTTTTATGACGGGAACGCGGGTGAAACCGCAGGGCGGAAGCTAGTGAATTATAAAGTGCTTTTAACGAGTCCATCGAGGGTCCCGTTAGAGTAGTAATAATGAACAATCAGATTCCGCAACTAGTCCGTGATTTGTCACTGATTTTGAACAGTAAGGACCTTTACTGCAACGTGTGTTTTTGACTTGGCTAATCAGAGCGCATTTGTCCTCGACTTAGCCAATCAGATTTACGCGGGGCCAGTTGGCGCAGTTGTTTAAGGTTCACCTTACGCGCCGCAGGTCGTGGGTTCGATTCCTACACAGGACATGCATTTGTGTGCATGAACATGTCTGTATGTCCCGAGTCTGGGTGTAATTATGCATATTAAGTATGTATTTACACATAAAAAATAGTTTTATGTATTATATCAGTTATCTTGTTTCCATAGTACAAGCTCTGCTTAGTTTGGAATCAGATGACCGTGTGTGAGGAATGTCCCAGGATATTTATTTATTGATTTATTCAACCAAAATGAACGTCAGCACTTCTTTGGGTTAATTGTTCGATGAGTTGTTTCCACCAGGTGGCAGCACATTATTCATAGAGACAGCTCTACGAAGCACTCTCCAGGACGAGAAGTCCCCGTTCGGTTCGCTGGAGCTGACGGGCCACCTGGGAGACGTGATGAAGGAGTCGGCCAGAATAGCCCTCACCGTCGCCAGGAACTATCTCGCTACATACTTCCCGGAGAATAACTTTTTGAATACTAGGTAACATGTATTTCGTATTTATTAGTATACTAGCTGTCCCCCGCGGTTTCACCCGGGTTTTCGGGATAGAAAGCCTATGTCATTCTCCATACCATAGGCTATCTGCATGCCAAATTTCATGATGATCCGTTGAGTAGTTGAGGCGTGAAGGCGTAACAAACAAACTAACTTTCGCATTTAAAATATTAGTTAGGATGCCGAGCTTTTTGGTTGTCAGCTTAACTTTGTCTTAAGCTTTCGATAAGATAATATTACGTAAGATAAGTAACATGGGCTTTCACGAGAGGATACTCGGCTCACCTGATGGTAAGCGGTCACCGTAGCCTATTCACGCTTACAACAACAGTATCACTAGCGCGTTCCGACCCTGCAAAAACCATCATCATGATCAAATTTGTTTTTAGATTATTGCTATCAGTTCAGGTGTTTTAAGGTAACTTCAGGTGTTCCCCAGGGATCACATTTGGGACCAATTGTATTTATAATTTACATTAATGACCTGCAGTCATTAAACGCTCAATATATGTTTACTATTTAATTTAACAAAGTTACAGTAATTTATTCAATTTAGGCCTTGGGCACTTAACCCTTTTGCACCTGAGATTTTTTCCGTCCAAATCTTTTTCTTTTCTATAAAACTTATTAAGTATCATGGTAAAACATAATTTAGAAAATATACCATTTACACAACTTCTAGAAAGTGCATAGCACGTTCGTGACATCCAGGTGAACAGAACTACGTAGTAGAATCTTAGAAAAAATGAACTCACTATCGTATTAGGTCAAATTTACTAAAGTTACCACCGGTTCGGAACTCGGCCTTAAACTGAGAAAATTCCGGCAAGAAACTCAGCAAGGTTACATTTTAAAATATTTTTGGGCTATCTGAATATGGCTCGGAATATTGGCATTTTTACAAATAATGAACAATAAAAAACATATACCTAAGTGTAGATACAGACGACAGAAGAAAAAGAAAAAAACACAATATTATTATTGACCTATCCACCTCTTCGACTTTGTATGTAAAGGCGTTATTTACCCCCCCCCCCCCCCCTTCCCCCCTGTAGTCACATTCACTTGCACGTGCCGGAGGGCGCGACACCAAAAGACGGTCCCAGCGCCGGGTGCACCATCACCACGGCGCTGGTGTCGCTGGCGCTGCGCCGCCCCGCAAGGGACAACTTAGCTATGACCGGCGAGATCTCGCTCACCGGACGAGTTCTGCCCGTCGGAGGGATCAAGGAGAAGATCATTGCGGTACCTATATAAACACCGTGTCCCTAAATTTAACGATAAGCGGGCACCAGTAGGGGATTTGCTCAGGACTACTCGAGAAAAATAAAAATTAATTGATTTTTAACCGACTTCAAAAAGGAGTTGGTTATCAATTCAGATGTTTGTATGTTTTTTTTTTTATGTATGTTCGGGCATAACTCCGTCATATATAGACGGATTTACAAAATTCTTTTTTTGTTCGAAAGGGGTTTATACCGAAATGGTCCCATAGAAATTTCATGCAACTAAAAATTCAAAAATAAATTAACTTTCTAACAAAAAAATAAACCGCCTTCAAAGTACACTAAAAAGTATGAAATAACTCTTTGTCTGACACTGTTTTGAAGTCAGCGAAATATTTTCAATAGAACACGTCATGCGATTTCGCTCACTTCAAAACAGTGTCAGATAAGAGTTATTTCATACTTTTTAGTGTACTTTGAAGGCGGTTTATTTTTTTGTTAATAAGTTAATTTATTGTGTAAAAACTAGACGCATGCTGGAATTTTTAAAGATTGTTGTGGGTGGCAGTGCTATATAGGTTGCTGTTACAAAAAAAAAAGGTCATTTAATTTTGAAAATAAAAAGTGTACATTTTTTCTTTTTTCTCAAGAACGACCCACTGGTGCACCCACTGGTGCCCGCTTATCGTAGAATTTTGGTACACGTTGTATATACAATATACACTACACATTTACAACATGCTGTACTAAACATTATTTGAGGGAGAGAGAGAGAGAGAGAAAGAGAGAGAGTTCCCCCTACTACACACTAACTAACACACAAATATTACCTCTTAATGATAATTAATGTAGACTGTGAACTAAAGTTTATCTTTAAATTCGGGCCAACATTTTATTTTTTACTTTGTATAGGCCTGTGTTTGACCGACATCTCATCAGCAAGTGATGATGTGGCCGAAGGTGGTAAGCACACAAAGCCTAGACTAGAAGGAACTGGATCTCAAGTGCAGCTGTCGGAACCGATAGGTGCTTGGCGACAGTTTCAACTTGAGGGTGGTAGCCAACCAGGTGGGTACTACAAAGTACCCTACCACCGTGCTATGGTTTCCTCACGATGTTTTCCTTCACCGAAAGCTGAAGCTCATTGTAGGATTCGAACCCGGGACCTTCGTCTCGGAAGCAAACATTTGGTATGAATTTTTGAGTAATTTTGAGCTGAAACTTTTTATGGAGAGTCTATACCTGATGTGGTCTTCACCCACAGATATACATCTAAATAGATGCCGCGAGTGTATGTACTTTGCGTGTCAAAATCTGTGCAAAAATGGGGCCGAATGTTCTTCTTTTGAAACTGTTTCGCGCGGACTGGGAACTCGCATAAGGCTGCATGTCCACCAGAGATGTGTAGCGAGGGATATGTTTAGCTGACAAATACGATAGCTTCATTTTCACCATAAAAATCTAATGCCAGCCTAAATCAATCTTGTGACATTATGGTAGGTACATAAAAAGTTACACGATTGTTTTTCATACGGATGGAGGGACATGCGGTATTTATTTAGATTTATGTCTGTCTTCACTTCTTTCGGATGGATATACCCATTCCGTACAGTAGTACCCAACTGATATGTCTTACCGATGTACCTGCGCAGAAGATACATTTTCAAAGCGCGGGAAATGCTATTGGTCGGCAGCTGCCGCCATGTTAGCGGAGGGGCCTCACACGCGAGTGAGACGGAACTAACAGCTGCAGTGTATTATGAACCTTATAGTAGTGATCTAAGGTTGATTGTAAGTTTTAAGCATTCTTTCGTTAATCTTCGGGGCCAAACTTTTCTGTGCGAACGAAGACTCACGACGCGCCATATCAGTTGGGTAATACTGTAACAAGTTGTATAATTAAACTGTTTGCAGGCCAAACGCGTTGGAGTTAACCGTGTAATACTCCCAGAGGAGAACCGAAGGGACTATGACGACCTGCCCTCTTTCATTAAAGAGAACATGGACATACACTTCGTCAGCACTTACGATGAAGTCTTCAAAGTGGCTTTCGAACAAGAACAGGTTTAACACACACTAATTCTGACTTTATATCCATTGAGCTAAAGTTGTAATTCATTTGTAGACAGGATGATGCTGATAGAATTTGGACTTAGTAGTGTAGTGTTTACGTTTGAGCATTGAGCAGTGTATTGTATAGTTAAGTAATTTAAAATAGTTTAGATTTTAGAAAATTCATACATTCTTTATAAAATGGTTCAAGAGAATCAAAATCAAAAAGTCGTTAATTCAGTTTAGGCCCTAGTAAGGCACTTATGAACGTTAAATTGGTACATACAGTTGAATTTACCACCGGTTCGGAATACACTTAAACTGAGAAGACTCCGGCAAGAATAGTAAAAGATAATTTACTTATCCATTTAAAATTGTCACGTGAAACACTATAAGATGAAGAACAAAGTTTTCTCCTCTCCAGGCGGAAAGCGTCAACTTTCGTCCCGCTGCGCTAAACGAAGTTGCCGCTTTCCGCCTCCGTCGCACATACGGCAAAATGACCATTTTAGGCGGTCAAAAATCATAAAGGTGAAATAATATGTGTATTTATGCTTAGAAATGTTTCTGACCTATAAGGTTTACCTTGTGTTGAGGCTTATGAAGATTTCTAAGTACCTACCTACTTAAAAGGTATTTATAGCTAGAAATAAAATAGTATTGAAAGTAAAATTTTGTATATTTTACACATAATTATAAATCATACATCAATTATGTTGTAAACAGTTATGTATTTAATTACTATCACTGTCATCATGATCATCCATTGTGTCTTCGTCATTATCATCCTTGTCTTCGATCATTTCTACGTTCAACATTTCCAGCACCTCTTTAGGAAACGGTTTTCTTTTTTTATTATGGCTCCTCCTCTTGGATGCAATAATTGGATCAGAAGCTATTAGCATCCAGTGCACAATATCTGTATTAGTGTGTATTCTGGAGGTTTTTCTAGCATGGAAATGTCGTAAACCTTTAAATTCTTTTTGACTAGTTTCCAGCACATCTTCTGAAAACAACCCCACAGGCAAAGGTAGCTCCTTTATTATGTCTGCACCGTGTATTAGTAGTTTGTGCACAGACGCACTCATTTTGTACCAATTATATCGTTCTAAGCACATTTTTGCTGTTTCGATGCAGTAGTTTTTAAAAGTAACGTAGTTCACGCTAAATCCACATGATAAAACACTCAGGATGTTGGCAAATCTTTTTATAATTTCAGGATCTAAGCCTGTGATAGCCCCAGATTTTATAGGCTCAGCAAAAAATTTCCTTGCCGTATTTCCATCGTTTGAGTTGCCCCCACCCTGCTTCGGTTGGTCTACCACTAATCCCATTTGCTGGTAAAACTTAGTGGTTATTTCTTCTTTTCTCTTTTTATATTTTCTTTGGCTTCTCTGCCCCTCGCTTGCCATTGCCGTAATTCTAGTTTATAGGAGATATGTAACAAGTACTCGTAACATCTAAGGTATGAGTGCAGTACAGATATTCCAAATTTAAATGAACTTGTCGTAGGATATTGTTTCTGCAAAAGTAAGTCAAGGTTGTTGAGATCCTTGGGTGTTGCCTTGCACACATTACACGCTTGTGATGACGAAGTGTCTGTGAGTACGTTGCATGTCTTTCCGTCCATCATTGTACACACAGGGTGATGTACAAATTTGTAAGATTTATCCCCAAGAGTGACCTCAGTAGGCTGCAAACTTGATATTTGTTGCTCTATTGCTTCGTAATGGAGTTTTACTGATTCCTTTGTCTCCTTCTCAATCTGCAGGCGAATGATGCGGTTATATCTCGACGAAGACGGACTTGGGTTTTGCCAGAAAATCTGTTTTCCATTCGTTGTGACCTCTGACATTTGCAATGGAACTATAGTACATAGAATTATATTAGTGTCTCCATACAATGAATTGTTGGCAAAACATTGTTTGTAAATGGAATGTCCACCACTCCCGTCAAGACCCCACTTGTAAATGACTTCGATTGCTGAGTTTTTCTCGTGATCGTGGTGCAACAGAAGTACATCCTGCTGCACATGAGCAAGTCTTTGTATTGTATGGTTCAAAATATCTTGAACTGGAATTTGCACTTCAGTCTCCGTGATTTTTATGTTATTCGGGTAACACTGCCTTTTTGTTTGTGCTATTACGTTGTAAGCTGGATAGATGTTAGCGCCTCGCGATTTCGCTCCTTTTTGCCAATGAATGTAATCTTCTTTTCCCATATCTGAGTCAATTATTAGCGCTAAAGCTTCTTCAGGAGAGTATGGCTTTAAAGCCGAATATGATGGCGTATCGTAAATTTGTTTCATGCGTTTGTATCTTCTAGGGCTTGTAGTTAAGGCTAAGCTCACTAGTTTGGCAGCTGTCCTTTTTCCGCTCTTAGTAAGGCTGGCTTGAGCAGCAGAACACAATAGGTCTGGACTTGTCTCAGAAATAATTGGTTTCATCACCCTTCGTTTTGTTCGTAGAGAGGTCTCTTCATAAGATTTTGCAGGTCTGCCTCTGGTTTTTTTCACTTTTAAATCATTGTTTGCGCTTGTAGTGCCTACTGCTGGCAAGACCAAATCGCTCGTTAACCATTTTGAATTGTTTTTCGTAAACCTTTCCATTTTCCAATTCGATTTTTTCCACTTTTGTAACAATTTTGAAACAAACACTTTCAGAACACACTTGATTTTATTTACACTGTCTTTTGACCGTTTATATTCACTAAACTTGTTCAATATGTGACTAGTTAATCGTTCTACACACTGAGACGATGATTGTTTATAAAAGTTTTCACTTTTTAACAGTAAAACCAGATCCATTTTTTTGATATTCAATTCCGAGTGTCTTGGTTCACTCCGACTACCTGTGAAAAAAAGGGTCTAGTGTCACAATGCGTTGGTTTGAGTTCCCAGAATTCACATTATTACTAGTCAACAAACTGACAAGTGTAAATATTTAGGACAGAAAGCGGTACTAAGCGGAACTTTTTTTGAAAGTCTAAGGAAATATTTTTTTTTAATGTAAAGTAGGAGTGGAATGAAATCCTCATTTATTATTGCATTATAGTGTATAACAAGAGTTAAAAAAATATATTATTAATAAACATACCTGTGGTTTCCATGTCCATAATGAATATTTAGGTTTTTGCACGAGATGAACGAAAATAACACGTTATAATGCTTTCGAGTTTCAAATGCAACTGGCCGTACAATGAACAACTCTTATCTGTCGGAGTCTCGGGCGCTTTTGTTTTATACATAACAAAGGATATTTATGGCCAGTACGATGGACCAAGTACTTGTTTCGAAGAATACAAGCAATTTTAGACCTTATATTAAAGTAGAAAAATCTATTTTTGACCGCCTAAAGTGGTCATTTTGCCGTATGTGCGTCGAGCAGAAAAATAGTATAAACACCTTTGGCAGGAAATAAGGTGGGTAATATACTATTCATGGTTCAATAAATTATCATTTTTTATCATGACAGAATTTGGAGAATTCTTTAGGTTGGGATGACGATACGTTTGATCCTTAGTCCCTAACTTGAGGTTTATATCAGAACAAGAACAAATATGATATTTGTATTAAATAATTAATTATACGTGTCGATAATTTTTTGCTCTCGCTATGATTTTTTATGTAAACATTTTCGACTTGAATTCCGAGGCTTGTGGCTTACATTCAGCATTATATTCCAAAAATTAAAAGTCATTTATTCAATTTAGGCCCTAGTAGGGCACTTATGAAGGTCAAAGCTACTGAAGTTACCACCAGTTCGTAAGTCGGCCTTCAACTGAGAAGAAACTCAGGCCCCCTTATTACAAAAGAAGGTTTAAAGCAAGTTTAGTTAAACATGTCACTCTGTCACTTTCTAACGTCATACAACAAATAGTGACGAGGCTATTTTAAAACCTGGGTTTGCTTAAAACCATGTTTTGTAATAAGGGGGTATAAGTTTACATTTTTAGGGTACCGTACCCAAAGGGTAAAACGGGACCCCATTACTAAGACTGCTATCCGTCCGTCTGTCACCAGGCTGTATCTTATGAATGGTAATAAGCACACAACTGACATTTTCAGAGAATATCTATTTCTATTGCCGCTATAACAACAATAATAAAAATGAAATAATATTAAAAATTCAAGGGGGCGCCCATACAACAAACGTTTTTTTTGGTATTTTGTTTTCATAGCACAATGAGTTAGTTGATATTGTACGGAACCCTCCGTTTACGAATCTGACTCGCACTTGGCCAGTTTTTTAAATATGTTTTGGACAATCTGACTATATTTAACACACTCCCAACTGTGTATACTGCAGCTTACATGTAGGCAAAGAATTTAAAACGTCCAGAAGGATAGTCGCCTCTATGGGAACACGAAATAAACAAGCCATAATTGACAGGATTTAAAAGTAATAATTTAGGTAATTAAAAGTGACTAAATCGCAATACTTACACATGGAAGGTTAGTTTTTAAGTTTTTCCTTGGTTTTTATAAGTGTTGTGACAGTATTTTAATACGCAAGTTGACATTAGCGAGTATGACGCGATGACAGCCGTGCGCAGCACGAACTGAGAGCGATTTGTTCAGGAGCCCCTCAAGCGGAGTGATATTAAATGTCATGCTTTAGTAAGGCGGACTATCCATCTGGGTAGAGGCACGATGCCGTATGAAAATCTTTGCATGTAGGCTATTATGAGTAATTATGACCCAATTTTGTATTATAAAACTTCGCATTTTCCTAAGACTTAAGAAACCTAGTAGTGTATATTTGCAAGTATGTAGAGATTGTATATTAAAGTTGCATGGTTGTTATTAAATAAAATGTACTTATGTAAGTAATTAATGGTTATGAAAGTTGTTATGATTAATAAAATATCTTTTTTTGTAGTTTTGTTGTTTGTGTTTTATAAAAAAAAAACTGGGAATTCTAAATGAGAGAAACGTCAAGCTATTTAGCATACCGACGAGGGGGTATGCGAAATTCAACCTTATTCCACATAGAAATAATTAAAAGTCGGAGAAATAGTTTGATTAGAAGCAAGCAATTTAGATCCCCAAGATTTTAATTGCATAAATATATATAGGAATAAAAGGCAATGGTGCCGATTCTGTTGTAAATCGCACTAACCTAATTTTAGTCACATCACATCTCTTTCTTACAAATATTATTGAAAAAGGATAGAACATATTTAAGTTGTCAAATTAGTCTTTGCCGTCTTCATTTGCGGGTATTTAAAGGTAACCGCGCGAATAAATTTATATTGAAAATAAGCATTTTTTTTTTTTTTTTTTTTTATACCACTAAGGTGGCAAACAAGCATACGGCCCGCCTGATGGTAAGCGGTTACCGTAGCCTATGGACGCTTGCAACACCAGGGGTATCACTCGCGCGTTGCCGACCCTGAAGAAACCTCTTCACACCCTTCTTGAAGAACCCCATGCTGTACTCCTTTGGGAAAACCACGGCGGGGAGCTCATTCCACAATCTGAGCGTCCGCGGAAGAAAACTCCTTTGAGCCCGCACAGTTCGAAACAATTCTGGTTTCAATGTGTGAGGATGGATTCCCCGTCGATGGCGAGAGTTGCGATGGTAGAAGGTGGCCGTGGGCATCAAGTCGAACAATTCCTTGGAACACTCCCCGTTGTACAAGCGGTAGAACACACATAAAGAGGCAAAGTCTCTCCTCAGACTGAGGGGCTCTAAACCGTTTGTGAGCTCGGGATCGTCGACAATTCTAGCGGCATGGGACTAATTTGACAGGACTCAATTTCTTACATCCTTTTCTTATGTTCTTTGTGAGAAAGAGACATAGTGAGACTAACATTTGTTTAGTTGTAAACAACAGAATCAGGGCCATTGACCATGTGGAACTATTTATGGTTATGACTAAAAAAAAATATGTTCCTGTACAAAAAACATAAAACCTTTTGTGTGAGGTAAAGTAACAAACAGTGAAGTATATACCAATAACTATTGAATGTACACGTAATTTAAACTATGATAAAGCCATTAATTACTCAAACCATTATTCAGCATATATTACTGTTTGATCCAAACCTTTCTGGCAATGTTATAGAGAAGTTTGGGTGCCTTCGAGTGAACTAAATAATAGTTTTCCTGCGTCAGATCGCGGACTACGACGACATCACAACGTCAGCATTTATTCAGTGAGGAGTGGATTGAAGCCAAAATGTTATGTTTAACAAATTTTATTTCCTAATAAATATTTTAACCATTATATTGTTTACTTTATAGTATAGCATTAACATAGACTACTTCTTCAAGGCTTTTCTACCATCTTCAAGTAATTGCACCAACACTGGATAGACTTCGTCGTACGTAGCGATCTGGTTTTGTCGCACATGATTCTGGTACCTCTGTAATGCCCCAGCAACAAACTCCAATCTCTCCCTTTCATTTCTGTGAGAATCCAACCATTGCATTAGCTTGTGAACATTCCATCCAGCGCATGTATGCGGAGCTAGCAACTGGTGACCGGCATAAGAAAACAAAAACATCATTACCAAAGAATATGGCAAGCATGCCCCTTCAGACTGACTTTTAGAAACTTCCTGAGGAGATTTATCCAAAAGCAGATGTAACGCTTTCAACTGCCTGTAATGATCTCCCAATTCTGTCATATCACTGACCAAAGGTGACAATGCAGTCTCCAAATGCTTACAATCAATTTGCAATTTGACTCTACCAAATTTTGTCAATGGTCTCACATTACAAATGTGGTAGATGAACCTCTCTATACATGCTCTGGCTATGTTACTGCAGCATTCGTGAAGAGCTGGTTTTTCATTGAACATGGATAAGTAGATGTCTTTGCACCTGGAGACAAATTGTTGCAGCTCCTTCATGTATGGTGAGCATGATAAGGTTTTTCCAGCTGGGTCATCAGCTCTTATCAAATCAGGCTCATCATGCATTGTAATCAAAATGATGTAAAGTGAGTTTTTGATTGAATCAGCAAATAATTGTAGGACAGACATGCTTGAGATGTCTTTGAGACTGTTTTGGACAATCTGTATGCTTTCTGGTGGTAACATGGAACTCATATTGACAAGTACCCTTTTAATTTGAGATGTGAAGTAGTATAGAGAGTTGCATAGGTCTGCATTCTTCTGTTGTGAACTTGTTGGTGATTCTATAATCTGTCCCACATCACTGTCCATTGATATTCTCTGCTCAGCTTCCACATTCATTTGTTTTATTGACTTGGCCACACTGTTGGCCAAACTTATACTCAGTTGCTTATCACCAAGGGATATGCTCAAAGCCTCAGCTATGACTCTTATTGCATTGTCAATTTGATCCATATTGGGTACTTGGCTCAAGTGCCACATGCTTCTAACGGGCTCCAGTAATTTACCCAAAGATTTGGATAGAAAAGAATTTTCCCATTTGGTCAAACACGAACGGTTCATTTCAAGATCTTTACATTTCAGCCGTGAAAGTAAGTCATTGAAGCACTTGAGGAGTTTTGGGAAGTCAATCTCAACAGCTTGGTTGACAGTCAAAGAACTCTTTTCTAACTCACTGCTGAAGACCAAGGATAAGTCAGACCAGAAATTTTTGGCAATATTCCTGAAGTTACCAATAGCATGGAGTTCATTCACAACGTTCTGCAGCATGATTACTTTAATGCAGCTATTGTAAATGTCAACCTTGAACAGTTTCTCAATGTTATCCCAAAGTTTTATTTTGAAGTCTTGTGCATTCATGATATTTGCTTTGCCAGGAGCAATTCTTCCTGAACTTGACTTCTTCACTTCAATCGATACCATCTGAACATTTAAAGCCACGCTTATTTCCTTTTTCAAGTCACTCAGTATGCTATTCACTGTGTTCTTTATCTGCTCGTCAGTACATTGTAAGTTATGGAACACTTTGAAACATTGTAGAAGCTTGACTTTATCTTTGTTTAGCAAACTTGATTGTAGTAATACTGTTGAATCATTTAGCAGCTCCTTTCTTCTAGAATCTACAGCTCTCAATACCTCTTCCAATATAGTGATTCCATCAAAATCGTAGTCGCTAATCAGCTCATTCAATTCGAAGAGGATAATTGCTTCTTTTGAAGGATTATCTTTGATTCCTTTTAGTTTATTCCACAAGGTTAATATTTTGGATGTATGTCTTAGTAAATTGCAGGTTGTTTGAACTCTTTCGAGCATTAGCGTTTGATTTTCCAAAGCAAAGTAGGGCGTGTGTACGCGGTCCTTAAGTTTTTCGGCGCCGCGTAACAAACTCTGCACTTGCGTTTGTACCGACTCTAAAGTGATTTCTAAGTCTGATATGTGACTTGCCTGCGTTAATAAATCATTGTGCTTAGCCAACACTTGTTTCTCCAAGCTTTTGCTGAGTTTTTCGATCCCCAATGTGAGTTTGCTCACTTGGTCGGTGACCGATATATTCTCGGCGACAAGCGGTTTTATTGTATCATCAAGGAACTTACTATAGAAATCATCATTTTCTATTTCCACACATACGTCTTTTGCTTCCATTATTTTGTTTTTAAGCCACAATATTCGTGAACTATTGCTGTCCGTCTCTGCATGTAATTGTATTTACAAAACTTGATGACATGTCTGAGTCTGACAAGTTGTCAGACCAGTGTTCACAACCTGAAGCCAGGCAGCTATCGTACCAGAGCCGTAAAATTATCGTATTTGCTCGTATATGGATCAAAATTATCGTATCCATCAGGAAAATGGCTAAAATACTTTAAAATATCATATGAAACGTGACAATAATATGTTACAAATACTTCATAGTTTAAATCTTGTAACTTGTTTTTTAAATGGAAAAAAAATAATAGTTCGCGCCAACATCTCGAATTTATAAAGAAGAAAATAATGTTAAAGGATAGAGACACATGAAAACAAGCATATTTTTAAAAAGTTTAACTGAATAGATTCTATATTTGCGAGAACGGAATACACAAATATAAATGAAACTTAATATTTTATATACAAATTCGAAAAGACCATAACTGCCAACACTCCACCACATCGAACGACGATATCGATATCGATCGCTGATTGGAAGACAGTAGCAAGATTGCGCCATCAAGCAACAGCATGTGTTCCTAATATGTTCCTAAGAAAAAAATGAGCCAATAGATGGTGCTGACACTAAAAAACAACTGTAATTGTTATTGGGCTATTGGCTATCTGTGTAATCATCAAATTTTTCATCAGAATGGAAATTATCGTACAATCTGCGTACGATAGTCGTGTACCATCGTACATCGTACGTAGTTATGAAATTATCGTACATGTACGATAATTATCGTACGGTTGCGAACACTGTGTCAGACAGATAACTAGGCTAGGGCTCAGATTGATTGATATTCGACTATCAAAATCAAAATCAAAATCAAAATCAAAAAGTCATTTATTCAGTTTAGGCCCCAGTAAGGCACTTATGAACGTTATGTACATACAGTTGAATTTACCACCGGTTCGGAATACACTTAAACTGAGAAGACTCCGGCAAGAAACTCAGATATCGATAGTCAAGCATCGTCAAAAACAATAGTATCGATACTATTGATAGCTTGGGTGGGATGCGGCTATACTATTAACAAAAATCAATACTGTCGGGTGCTAATTGTAGCTCATCTCATCTAATAATAGCATCGTATCGTAAATATACTCAGAATTCAAAAACGATCGATAGTAGCGTACAAGTTATGAATCGATAGGGTACCTACATGTTTTGTAAACTATCGATAGTTCGGCAACACTATATACATTATGACGGATTATGATCATGATCTGACAGTTTCAGGGTTACCACATGACGTGGAAAATTGCTACCACGATATATATTTAGATATTTTTTTTTTGTAATGATTGGGCATGTCGACTCATTGCACCGACAAAGAAAATACCTATTAATTCTGGCCATTATGATAAACAGACTATTATGTGTTCGGAAAAGCAGACACCTAAAGTGAGGCGCTTTTGCTGTTCGTAACTGAACGATTGTTGTGCGTACTCTCCAACCAAAATATATGTCATAGAAAACCGACAAACATGTAACCTTGTGTCCGTCCTTCGAGACTCGTTAGTTTCGTTCGTCTCATGTTCCAAACATTACTTACCCACAAGTATCCTAGCTAGCACGACGGTATATCTGGGGGCACGGGAGTGCCCCCCGCCAAGACGAGCCAAGCGAAGCGCAAGGGTACTACCTACCTTTTCTCGAAGCGTTTCGTCGTTTTTTTGAACCCTCATAACTTGGGTTTGGATTATACCAGATAAACAAAATTCTCAGGATATGATGTTAATAGTGAACTTATTAAACATATTAAGTTTCAATAACATAGCTCTTATACTTTAGATTTTATTGATATCTAAAAACCCCCGATTTCGTCACTGACTCACTGATGATCATCAAAACTCATAGGGTACTTCCTGAAGTCCTAGAAAGCTGAAATTTGGTATGTAAGCTTGTATTAGTACACAAATAACAAAAAAATATAAAATTGGAACTTTTACCAAAAAAAAAAAACAAAAAAAAGTTTTCATAAGCAACTTACAAAAAGAAGTGAAATCCCACCAAAAACATTTTCATGTAAAATGTTGCCTCGACGAGACCATATGGCTCGCACTGTCAAAAAGTTATATCTCATGCAGAGCCAAGCTTATAACTCTACACGCACTAACTCTACAAGCACTAACTTCTCAAACTCTACACACCGTTGTCAAAATATGTGGCTTGGCCGTTTCGCTACTACAAGAACTATTGTAGCCTACTACAGAAAAGTAATTAACAGTGAATACATTTTTCACCTTACGCCCATGTGACGGTAGCGAATCGTCCAAGCCACATATTTTGACTAAGGTGTAGAGTTTGTGAAGTTAGGGCTTGTAGAGTTAGGGCGTGTAGAGTTATAAGCTTGGCTCTGCATGAGATCTGATAACTTTTTGACAGTGCGAGCCATATGGTCTCGTCGAGGCAACATTTTACATGAAAATGTTTTTGGTGGGATTATTTTAATTGCGTCCATCTGGTAGGTACTTGGCAGATCCATCCTAGAGATAACAGCAGGAGGTGCTTACCATCAGGCGGGCCGTGTGCTCGTTTGCCACATTAGTGGTATTAAAAAAAATCATAGCTAAAACCAGCCGCTATTTCAGCTTTGTAAATCTTTTTGTTAGGCGCGGAACCCTCGCCGGTTGCCGCTATGATCTTCTGAAATGTTGATCACACAAATAGCCTCCGTCTCGATGATTAATGAGGGGTGGATCAATTATTTGATTTTATTATATATTAGGTTATAGATGTATAAATAAAACGCATCATCTCTTCAATTTTATTTATTTCAATTAGCACACATTCTTGTGCTATTGTTACAGAATTATTTAATGATAAAATACCAACTATTTCCAACAAAAAATTGTGCACTAGCATGGAAATTTATATATATTTTTTACTTACCATAAAAAATATTACAGACTTCATCGTTATAATACAGTAGCGTTGATTTTCATGTGTAAATAATGTGTAAGCTTTATAAAATAATTTCGTTAACACAAAATTATGGCTACAAAACTGGGGGAATATATTTCATGGCAAAATATTTCTGGCTGACTTTGATGGCAGCTTATATTTGACTTCGTTCGTAAGTAAACTTATACGGGACGGGTACAAAAATACACCAGAAGTAAGATAAAGATATCTTATAATTTGGAAAACATAAGAACATGTATACTACTAACAAGGAGACCCTACGGTTTTGGGGAAACGGATTTTTATGATTTACGAACGCAAGCACGAAAGCCTATGAAACATGAGCGTTACCAATACGCCACAGCACACTCAACTGATAATCCACAAAACTGATATATAACGTGCACTAAAAACTTTATGTACGTTTTTCTCGGATTTATTTCTTTAACTTTATTCTCGGACTTTACAATTTAAGAGGAAGTACGCTGATATGGTATTCTTCCTCTTGAACTTCTACTAAAAATCATAGGGTCATCATCATCATCGTAGGGTCTCATTGTAAGACTACATAATACCTATCTAGTGTGTTTTTGTACTAGACCTGTATAATATAAAGTACACATAAACTAACAACTAATCATTTAATATTAACTTACTCAATACAGAAACCAGTCATAATATTAAAATTGAAGATATTGATAAATAAAATAATTCGTTTAAACAATTCATTGTACACTTGTCAATATAGCAAATGGTAATCTTTGCCAAAGAACATGCAACAAAACATATAATCAAGTAAATACAGTTATGTTACGGCACGGCGTTCTTATTAGAAAACTATTTGATATAGTTCGGACTCATTAGTCGGATCAAGAATAAGTTAAAATCAGTGACTATGAAGCAACACGATTACTTTGATTATGATTTTTCGAATACTAGAGAGTATTCTATATTAATAAAATATCAAAATATAAACGAAAACATCAGATTAAACATAATATTAAGCAGTTAAATATGTATCATAAAAGAGATGTTGTAAAATAAGTTGCATTTATTCTATGATTTCAATTTGTTAAGCAGATATATTACATTTGTATAAAGATACACAAGCTTAAAAAATGCTATCTGAAAACAACTTATTAATCTGCGATCAACGATAGTTACTTTATTCTCACGTGTTATCTAATCATAAGACGATAAAATAGTAAAGTTGTAGTATTAAATTACCTGTAAAGTATGAAATTCTAGGTATTGATATACCTATTTATTGAGGTCCTGGCAAACAAACAACTATGCTTGGCTTATACATACATAATCCATAAAAACATGGTTTCGATATTTAAAAAGTCAATGCTGATTGATAGATTATCAACACATTCAAAACTGAATAAGCAGTGGACACTTCAAGTGTTGCCACATGAAAAATTGGTAGTAAATTAAATCTAAATGTAGGTATAATAGTTATAGTAGAAAACAATTTTGTTTGATAAATTACCATTAAGTTTCATCATACTGAATGTAGATATTTTTTTTGACATACTTTTTTATCAATAGACAACTACATAACACAATATTCAATTTTGATCGTTTATTGAATTAAGTAGTTATGGTTAGGGCATGTCGAATCACTTAATGCCAATGTTGGTTGGTTTATTAAGCTAACACAAACAACCAATCCTCATAATTTTAATTGTAATTGGCGCCGTCATTCATTTATATATAATACAATAAGCATTACTGAATAAATTGTTATTAATAAACAGAATAATATGATGCGTTAATTTTTTGTCTGCGAATAATCGGAATATTACAGTAGTCGATTCAAGCACAGAATCAAAATATTTGATTTACTTACACTAGAAAATAATGTGATCCATTTATTTACAAAGATATTATTTCGCTTCATAATTGAAATTGTAGTTAAATATAACCTGTTAGGGGAAAGATTTAAAAAGCTAAGCATTTCCCCCAATTTTTTCATCACTATCTACATTATTATTAGAAAATAGTCTCAGTGTAAGCTTATCACTAGTCAGAATAGTATATTTAATAACGGCATAATATTATTTACCTATTTCAGACGAACATTATGCATTTCCGAGCAAAAACTATTTAATTAATGGATAATATTAATATCGCGATTTATGTTTTTCATTTTTAAGAACAGCGCCATCTGTGTTGAGTTCGAAGAACTATTTAGATACTGAAAATGGCATCATTGGTCGGATTGGATGCGTTCGGAAACAGGCACATTTCAGCCTGGCGCACATTAGACGGTACGAAGCGCATGACAAAAGATATTTGACATCTTTTACCATAATAGACCAAATAGACATACTAGAGCTGAGAATAGACGGTGGCCATCAAAATATCGGTACTGTCAAGATATACGCGATCAGCAATCTAGAAAAATGTATTTTAGGTCTATTATGATTTATCAATACATCTGTGTCGGCCAACATAAGTAGTCACTTTATAAAAAAGATATTCTAGCTAATCGGGCAACTACTGCAAGAGTACTATTATTCATAATAGCATCTTGAGATCGGCGCCCTAAGATTGAGTTTTAAACGCCAATTTGACGCGCGTAAAATTTTTCTATTTGATTTCTCTTGATATGCAAGTAACGAAGGCTTATTCATATAAATTCTGTATAAATTTGGGAACAATATTTGTACTAATCTAATAATATATATAAAATGCTTTTGTGGGTACGTAAATACGCAGTTTTCTCAATCACCACCAACCCCAATCAACTTCCCGTTGGGGTGGTAAATACCCCTTGGTCTCCAGGTGGTAGTAAGGGAGTCTGGTCGCGGTGGGTGGAAGGGGGTGGTTGTGGGTGGCGAAAATGTTAAAACATATATTGCTGTCCTTTTCTAACGCATGAGGACTTCTGAAAAGATCTCAAAATTTCTGGAATGGAAAGTTCCAAAATGTGTAAAACGGTTATAATCGATCTGGAATGTTCTAGAAAGTTCAACAAATATCTGGATAAATAATGATCTAGAAAATTCTAGAGTGAATGCAAACTATTATAATCGATATAGCATGTTTTGAGAAAGTTCTACAAATTTCTGGCTTCATCTAGAAAGTTCCAAAATGTCCAAAACTGTTATTATCGAGTTAGAATGTTCGAGAACGTTCTAGAAATTTCCAGAATGATCTGGAAAGTTCCAAAATGAGTGCAATTTATTATGATCGATTTAGA
Organism: Polyploca ridens; assembly: GCA_951394255.1. NCBI lineage: Eukaryota > Metazoa > Arthropoda > Insecta > Lepidoptera > Drepanidae > Polyploca > Polyploca ridens. The sequence continues at coordinate 2,071,195 of OX596259.1, read as the reverse complement.
ATGATCGAGAATGTTCTAGAAATTTTCCGAATGATCTGGAAAGTTCCAAAATGAGTGCAATTGATTATGATCAATTTAGAATGTTCGAGAAATTTCTTGAATGATCTAGAAAGTTCCAAAATGAGTAAAACGGTTATAATTGATCTGGCTTCATCTAGAAAGTTCCAAAATGTCCAAAACTGTTATTATCGAGTTAGAATGTTCAAGAATGTTCTAGAAATTTTCCAAATGATCTGGAAAGTTCCAAAATGAGTGTAATTTATTATAATCGATTTAGAATGTTCGAGAAATTTCTTGAATGATCTAGAAAGTTCCAAAATGAGTGCAATTGATTATGATCGATTTAGAATGTTCGAGAAATCTCTTGAATGATCTAGAAAGTTCCAAAATGAGTAAAACGGTTATAATTGATCTGGCTTCATCTAGAAAGTTCCAAAATGTCCAAAACTGTTATTATCGAGTTAGAATGTTCAAGAACGTTCTAGAAATTTTCCGAATGATCTGGAAAGTTACAAAATTAGTGCAATTGATTATGATCGATTTAGAATGTTCGAGAACTTTCTTGAATGATCTAGAAAGTTCCAAAATTAGTAAAACGGTTATAATTTATCTGGAGTGTTCTAGAAAGTTCAACAAATATCTGGAATGATCTAGAAAATTCTAGATTGAATGCAAACTATTTTTTTTTTTTTATACCACTAAGGTGGCAAACAAGCATACGGCCCGCCTGATGGTAAGCAGTTACCGTAGCCTATGGACGCTTGCAACACCAGGGGCATCAATCGCGCATTGCCGACCCTGAAGAAATCTCTTCACGCCCTTTTTGAAGAACCCCATGCTGTACTCCATTGGGAAAACCACGGCGGGGAGCTCATTCCACAATCTGACCGTCCGCGGAAGAAAACTCCTTTGAGCCCGCACAGTTCGAAACAATTCTGGTTTCAAAATGTGAGGATGGATTATAATCGATATAGATTGTTTGAGAAAGTTCTACAAATTTCTGGCTTCATCTAGAAAGTTCCAAAATGTCCCAAAACTGTTATTATCGAGTAAGAATGTTCGAGAACGTTCTAGAAATTTTCCGAATTATCTGGGAAGTTCATAAATGAGTGCAATTTATTATGATCGAGAATTTTTGGATTGGTCTGGAATGTTCCAAAATGTGTACGAGTGTTATTATTGATCTATAAAAACCAAATCGAAGTGATGTACATCTAAATATTCTAGAGTGATCTGGTACTGGAAATTTCGGTATATAAATCGAAATTCAGTGACTTCAACACAGTCAGTTCAATTGTGATTGCAGTCGAGTAAAAAAAAGAACAAACTATTTGAATGTTCTGGAAAGTCTCTCAATATCGAAAATAGAAATCTATAATATGTTAAAAAATGTATCCTTATACAGGGTGTAACGGAAACTGTATATACTTTACAGTAATCCACTTTTTTGGTACGAGGCGCACAGATCGCGGAAGATAAAATTTTATATTAATATTAGTAAGGGACGCAAAATGACAATGACCCTCATTGACCGGTGACATGTTGGTTATGATTTTAATTCAAAAAACTTGAATTAAAAAAATTTGTTTGAATTTTTTAGTAATGTATTTTGAGCTGAAACTTTTTATAGAGAGTCTGTACCTGATGTAGTCTTCACCACCTTCGGATGTATATACCCTTTCCGTTACACCTTATATATTTTTAATACCATTAAACATGCGATGTATTTTAACCCGAGCAACGCCGGGTTTCGCTGCTAGTAATACAATAATTATTTTAATAGGCCAACAGTGTTGCAGTATGTAAAATTATACAAGAAGTTTTTTTAAGTGAAAATGGTAGCTTTAGCTTAGCAATGTATTATTTTTAGTAGTAATTAAATAAATTCAATCTATATGAACTGTCAATGGTATTCTTTTCATGCAGAGAATACCTACATTAAGTAGATACCAACTTTTAATTATTTGTTGGTAATATAAAACAAATTAAAGGACAAGGGGCATTCTGTCCCAACTTATCTGTAGAATTGAACAAAAGATGAGCTTATGTAAAAATGACAGTACATTTACTTTTCGACGCTACAAATAAGTTGGTGGGTATAACATACAAGGAAAGACACAATCTGGAACAAAAGTCCATCGAATGCGCGTGGCGTATTTTCTATGCCTGTATTTACAACATGTTAATATAAAAACAACTTTTAATCACTTTTAAGTGTAGTCATCTGAAAGCAAGGATAAACTATTGTTATTTTTAATAATTATTATTATTTCCCACCACGCGACTCAAACAACACTCAAATACAAATCCAAGGTCAAAGAAGTATTCCATATAAAAAGCACATAATTTCATACTGATTCGGACTACACTGTACAAAACTGTTTTATATTTAGCTGTAGAAGAGTAACTGCCTCAATACTACATTATTAACTAATATTTATGGATATTTCTCTTGTTGCTATAAAAATACATAGTAACCCTGTTGGTGTAAATTGGCAAATACCTAGTTATGTACTTGCTTGGCAAGTAAAAACATGAATTAAAAAACATAGAACTTTCTCATTTTTTTGAAGTTGGTTAAAAAAATTAGGAACAATACTTAACTTGAGTTTATGTTCAATTTAGTATGATATAATCTATATTAATAAATAAATAAATATCCTGGGACAGTCATCTGATCCCAAACTAAGCAGAGCTTGTATTGTTGAAACTTGATACCTGATATACTACTTTTTTAAATACATACTTAATATACATAATTACACCCAGACTCAGGACATACGGAAATGTTCATGCACACAAATGTATGTCCTGGGTGGGAATCGAACCCACGACCTGCGGCGCGATAGGTGGAATCTTAACCAACTGCGCCAACTGGCCCGTCATAATTGTTACAAGTATACCGATTAACTGTGACGGTTACTGCGACAACTTATCTTTTTAAACACGCAACAAAAGAAATATCTATCAATATTGAAGACTAAAATTATGTACCAAATTAGAGTAGTGTGCACTTGAATTTGCGCCCTGATCCTAGTTTATTCCCTCTCCTATACTTCTTGCCGCGACTCTCCTTGTCCTTGCGTATCTCGCGGACTAGCGTGTAGAAGGCATCGTCGACCCCCATACGGGTTTTAGCTGATGTCTCAACGAATGGTACTCCGTAACTCCGCGCCACCTGGAATTATCATTTAATATATTAAAGAAGTTCTACTCAGTATTGAAGGGGTTAGAATTGTACTATCAATCAATCTAATGGCCTAATACTGAAACTTAGTTGTGCTTAAGTCGACATTTGGTAGTTCAATTGTGAGAAACTATGTGCATGATACGATGAGATTGAAAATTTGACATGTCCGTGTGGAAAAAAATCCCAAATAATAAAATAGTTTAAAAAAATGTATGGGATAAGCGCTTTCAAGTATATGACTTTCTAAATTTTAAGTGCCGTTTCAGTATTTGGCTTGAGCCTTGATTTCTTCTGTCCAAATATTTAGCTTATAAAAACTTCGTTAGTCAAGTTTTTCTTTCATCCTGGTAAAACCATTCGATTATTCAAGTGTAATTAATGGAAAGTAATTAATGTAAAAGTTCATCAAGCGTTCAAAGAGCATCTCGATTTGAATAAGTAGTTCTACATCACAGCATGACCTACTTCAGCCAAATAACTTAATTTTGGTTCTGCGTGTGAGTAAATTCTCCAGATGATCGGTCGCGCGAGTGATACTCCTGGTGTTGCAAGCGTCTATAGGCTACGGTAACCGCTTAACATAGACGGAACGTATGCTTGTTTGGGTTAGAAAATTTTCTGAACCGATTGCAATGAAATTTGGCACGCAGATAGCCAGAGACATAGAGGACATAGGCTATTTTAACACGTATTTATTAGTTTCCTGCATGTTTGTATGTATATAATGGAATCTTCAAACGTAATTTTCGCCGACTTCTAAACGTCAGATTAAACAGAACGTTTGCACACTTTTTAGTACAGGGCTTTTATGTTTCGTGTTTTTTTTTTACTAAATAACTAATTTTAGATTATTTATTCCCGGGCGGGGGACAGCTGGTATGGCATTATTTAAGGAAGCCACATCTTGTCCTATGTGCAGTTCAACTTTAAATTGATGAATGAGTAATACGTACATGCAATCACATTCCCACAGTGTTCCAGGAACTGCACAGACGCAGTCACTTGCTCAATTGACACAATGACTAATTATATGTTTAAATTATTCAATTACTATTTATGTTTTGTTATCATTTGTTGTTATTTATGGACCAGTTATTTTCCTACTAATGATGGGTACACAACTATTTTGCTATCTCAATATAGGATGTATCATAAAACAAAAGGAAAAAATTTCAAAAAATTATGTCATCATTTTATCAGGATTTCAAAGAGAAGGATTGAATTATTGTTGGACAGTGACGAAGTAATTCATACAGACTGCAGCATTTAGATATTTACACCTTAATATAGCTTAGATCAGACAATTTATAAGCCATTTGAAATGTATACATATAAATAGTTGTGTTTTATGAACCAGGCATGGCTATTATGCAATAAAATATGATTATGACATATATTTTAATTTTCTTTTCTCACTTACATACAGAGGCGTATTGAAGCATAAAGCCCGTCACAGACTTAAGATAAATCACAGTATGAGTCGGTGAAGTAACAGAAATATATAGCTGCGTGTGCGTTCACTCAAAGATTAGTATTGAAGATATATCGTAATATGCCTTGCTATGATTTATATTAATATATATATTATAGCTACGTCTGTGATGGGCTTTATGTAGCATGTGTAGGTAATGTCTTTGATAGCAGGACTCAAAGTAGTTCAAGGGGATCACAAATGCTTCAGGATTAGGTACGAGATACTTTTGGTGATAGCAGCTTCTAACTCTAAGCGCCTTTGCACATTATAAGAAAATTTCTTGGGTCTGATCAGACATGTCTTATAAGACATCGAGTCGCACTGGTTGTTATATGAGACCGTGCACATTACAAGAATTTTTTTCTTATGTCTGATCAGACACGCGCTTCCTCGTCATTTTGTCGGATGCATATTCGACGTCGCGCCTACATAAGACGTCTTGCTTAGACACGACATCTACTCATATATGGAAACTAGTTCGCGCGTGCACATTCGTCGTGGCTGCGTCAGCGAAAACACGTATAGTGTCCACGCTTTTATTTCGTGTTTAGAATGTTAATTTATTTATTTAATTTAAATCAGCTCAATTTTAATTTTAATTCAATAACTTTTATTAATTTTACTACTGTTTTATTTTTCATGTACCTAGTTATGTTATTTTTTGTGAAATTAAGAACTGGATTAATGTTGTTTGGATTATAGGAATTGTAATTTTTATTTTTTACGTTAATTAAACTTTTATCAAACATGTAATGTTACATGAGTAAAATTGATTTTTGTCATATTTAATGGATGTATCCAATAATGCCTACAACTACGGCCGTTTTCTATGTCTATGGTACAAGTCAATCACTGTAAACTCTGTCGTCTGTCCATTTGGTACGCGTGTATTGTCCGTCCGTGAAATATGGTTACAGACAGCGGATAAGACGTCTTGCATGAATGTGTACGATGAACCAGACAAGAAATTTGTCTTGTCGAACGGTCGTGTCTGATAATGTGCAAAGGCGCTAACAGTTTTTAGGATACAGAAATATAAGAAGACAAGCTTAGAGATGGGTCGATGATCTGGGAAGAGTGGCAGGAGTGGTAACAAGATGAGCCAGGGACACACATGACAAAATGTTTCTAGAGGAGGCCTTTTTTTTACTTAGTGACAAAATTTGCTTGGCCAAACATTAATTTTAAGACCTATAATAATACACATTTTTACAAATAAATTGAATTGAATTACATCTAAATACAACCTGCATCAAAAACCAGCATACCAATATATAATTAGTGATATCTGTATTAATCCTTATTTCATTTTTTTATGTTCTAAATTCTATTATAAACAACAAAGCTTAAGACTGTAGCACAAATAAAAATCTTCTGAATAGGCCAATTTTAAAAAGAGACAAAATGCTCATTCTCCTTTGACATCTTATCCTTCTATTATGTATTCTTATATCATCTCCAGCACAAAACATGACGCTGGCGGAACCAATACCCATGCTACTCGCTGTCACCACCTTTGGCACGCAACTCATATGCATTCGTACAAGTTGGCCTGATTTAGTGGCTCATACAGAACTTTGGCTGAATTTAATTACGGAATTATGCAATAGTTACATAATATGAGCAAAGAAATAAAGGCAGTATTTCAGGATGTAAAAAAGACGGTAAAATATTTTACAGAAAAGCATGAAAATATCTAGTACCTACAAAACTCTTGTTATTATTATCCATTAGGTTTCTTTATGAATTTATCAATAATACATAACTTATTGCTTTATTTACAACTTACTATGCTAAGTTGCTAAGTATATATAATGTAAGACTACATTATAATTTATTACCAAACAGCAGCAATTTCAATATACCTACCACTTATGTGCATGAATTTATGTAACTGGGCCAATGGAATGTGTTACATTGTTTTTTTTAAACAATCATTTGCAAAGCAGAAGCTGGACAAAATGTTCCAAATTGGCAATTTTTTCAAAGGTTTAAAATTTTAAAAGTAATACATACTAGTACTAGTTTCAAATTTGGAATATCTATAATTTGAACAGCTGGTAGATGACTGGCTGTATAATGCAAATCAATAGCTGTTTTGTTAACATAATGTTATGTAAACAAAGCTCACCTCTCTCGCCTGTGTCATATCAACGGCCCACGCCTGGAGGTCACACTTGTTCCCCACTAACACCATTGGCACTTCCTCGGCGTCCTTCACGCGTTTGATCTGCTCCCTGTAGGAGCCAATGTCCTCGAAACTTTTAGCACTATTCACTGCAAACACGAGCAAGAACCCCTCCCCCGTTCGCATGTACTGGTCCCTCATCGCCGAGTACTCCTCTTGACCAGCCGTGTCTAATATATCTAACAAACACGTCTCCCCGTCTATTACCACTTGCTTACGATACGAGTCTTCTATCGTCGGATCGTATTCATCCACGAAGTGATTCTGTATCAATTGTATAGTCAATGCGGATTTACCGACGCCTCCAGCGCCGACCACTACCAATTTGTATTCGGTCATCTTGCGAGATAGGCAAAATATTTTTCACACTAAAAGTCACTGTTACGAGATGAAACAACGCGGCTCGTCGTGCCACACCTCTTGTATTACTCACATCGGCATGGCTGTCGCGACCTATGTTATTGCACTCGCTGTGTCCGTAAAACGGCTAATTAATGTATTATTAGAGGCAAATGCAATAAATAACAATGAGGCGGGCGGTTCACTCACCCTTTTACAAGAGTGCGTAAGCGTTCGGAAACTTTAATATCGATGAGTCATACAAATTATATATTTTTTTGGAAAACAACTAAATATGTCTTTGAATAACTAAACATAGCAAATATTTAAAAAATTAATCTCATTAACAAAAATAATAAGATTTTTTTAAGTTTTTCGTATCTGCAACATTAATTCGATCGCAGTATTCGTATACATTTTTATACAAGATATTTTATTGGTAGTAGTTCAGAACGCATCTTATGGCTTGTCAGGATTTATCAGCTGGTTGAAGTTTGCATGAAATGTGCTAGATGGCGCTGTGAATAATAAAAAACCGGCCAAGTGCGAGTGGGACTCGCACTCGAAGGGCACACAAAGGGTTCCGTAAAGACGTTTCTTGTATTTACGGGGGCTCTCTATAATTTTTAAGGCAGCCATCTCTTAAGGCCTACTGCTCTGAAATGAGGTAGGTATCTGAGAGATTAAAAAAAATATAGAAAAAAATAGTAAGTAAGTAAGTAATTTACCTGAAGGCTCGGTATTCTGTCGTTACATCCATTCATATTAAAATCTGTGTCCAAGTTATCTACATTGGTGTTATAAGTAGCTACCTATATATGTTCCTGATGCGCTACTCTAGCACGCAGGTTTCAGCACTGTCATTATAAAATTAGAGGTGTTAAAGAAAGAAAGAAAGAAAATACATTTATTTTGACATCTTACCAAAATCAAAGTATTCAATTTTTTTATGTATGGTCGGTACCCTCATGTTTTGGTATGTGGTTGATTGTAGTCACATTTTAAGTTTCCAGTAGCTTAAAATAGTTGAGGACATTGAAAAACTTGGCACCAGACATGCAAATGTTTTTTTTTTTTAAGAATAAGAATACAATAAATTTTATTTGCTAAAACATGTTATTTCTATAGACTTACGATTTCATTACGCTATCGTTATTTCACTTTTATTAGGTAGGTACCTATGTATTTGTTGTTATAGCAGCAATATATCTATTGCAGCGACACAAAAGAAATGTGCTCGTGAGCGTGGGTCAACGTCTAAACGAACAAAATTGGAAAAACCGCATGGAAAAGAGATGAGGCCCAATCTACGGGCCAGCTGGCGCGGACTCTGGTTAATATTCCACCTATCGCGCCGCAGGTCGTGGTTTCGATTCCCACACAGGCCATGCATTTGTGTGCATGAATATGTCTGCATGTCCTGAGTCTGGGTATAATTATGTATATTAAGTATGTATTTACAAACAACAAGTAGTAGGTATATGTATTATATCAGTTATCTGGTTTCCATAGTACAAGCTCTGCTTAGTTTGGGATCAGATGACCGCGTGTGAGGAATGTCCCAGGATATTATTATATGTCCCAGGTTATTTATATGCATGATTAATATTATAATTATAAAGTATCACGGGCGTAGCCATTTCTTAGTATCGGGTCAGATTTCTAACGTAAACCATCCAAATCGGATGAGCCGTTTTTGAGTTATCGGTGAACATACATTTTTTAAAAAACATACGCGTAGAACATAGTACCAATTTTTTTTGAAGTCGATTAAAAAGTGAGAAGTTTGCGTTCGATTGCCGCTTAACTATCTAATATCACCTCTGAAAAAAAAAACGATTAATAAAAATAATTATAAAAACATTATTAGGTTTATTATATACCCTTCTATTATATAACCTTCCTTGAAAAATTATCTATCTGTTGGTAAAAACCGTTCTCAATCATAATCCGTTGCGTTGAGTGTTGCGTGGTAAACATACAGACAGACAGACAAACGCGGAAAGGGACATTATAGATCATCGCCCACTATGTCAGCACCGCTCCATCGCAGCAACGCCTCGGCATCTACATTGCCATGCAAGTGAGGCCTTTAAATCATATGCGTTAAAGTAAATTTAATGACTAGATAAAATAGTGAACGCCTCGCGGCAAGCGCGCTTGCCGCTACAAGCCACTAGTCCTGCTGACCACTCGCTTCCAGCGAGCGGTCCGCTCCCTTGTTGCGTGATGCCAGCAAGCGGTATCTTGCCATAGCCGCGCTACCAATTCCACCGCCCGCGGCACCTCACGCGCTGGCAGCTAGTGGTTGGATTGAGTTGAGGCGGTGCCGGGTCGCTGCTGCGATGGAGCGGTGCTGACAAAGTGAGCGATGAGCTTAAGTCTAATCTTTGTTTAATACTGGCTGGGGAAAAGATAAATAAAAAAGACATTTGCATTCGTTGGCAACAATTTGACAAATTGAATTTGTCAAACTCCCAAAGCGTTTGTAATTCGTATTGTTTTACGCAGTTTTACGAAAATCTTTACTGATGTCGAATGACAAACCTGAAGATGACTCGGCTCCCGAAGCTATGGAGGACGCGGGTGCTCTGGAGGCAGATGTTGGCGCCAGATTGTTAGTGCATTTTCTCTTAGCTCAAATTTTTAGTAAGCTTTAAAACTTTGCCTTTACATGCTAATTGCCTGAGCTATATAATTGCTTTCTAGGTTTTGGATAGGTTGCCCAAAGAGGTCGCTAACACATTGGCAAAGCTCCTGGTATTTTGTTGTTGATATTCTGTAGGTATATTTCATTACATTTGGCTTGAGAGCGGCAACTGGGCCTCCTCCTTCGTTTACTATCGTTGCACATGCTTGAAAGTATGTTGAACTGTAAAGTATCAATAAAAATATATATAATATGTTCTAATAGCTAGTAATCTTTGTTGAAAGGCCCAAATTGAATCATTATTCTCTTGAGTATGAAAGCTAATTTTCGTTTTATATTATATTTATTATATTTTATTATTCAAAGTCAAAGCCATTTTATTCAATTTAGGCCCTAGTTAGGGCAGTTATGAAGGTCAAAGCCACATATTTTGACTACGGTGTGTAGAGTTTGTGAAGTTAGGGCTTGTAGAGTTATAAGCTTGGCTCTACATGAGATCTGATAACTTTTTGACAGTGCGAACCATAATGGTCTCGTCTTGGCAACATTTTACATGAAAATGGTTTTGGTAGAATTTCACTTCTTTTTGTATGTTGCTTAAGATTTTTTTTTATTTTGTATTTTTTTATTGGTTTAAAAGTTCCAAGTTTTTTGTTATTTGTGTACTATTACAAGCCATACCAAATTTCAGCTTTCTAGGGCTTCAGGAAGCATACGCTTTTTAGATATCAATACAATGTAAAGTATAAGAGCTATTTTATTGAAACTTTACGTTTAATAAGTTCACTATTGGCATCATATCCCGAGAATTTTGTTTATCTGGTATAATCCAAACCCAAGTTATGAGGGTTCAAAAAACGACGAAGCGCTTCGAAAAAAGGTAGGTAGTGCGCTAGCCCAATATTAGCAGGGGGGCTAAAAAGGAAGCTAAAGCAATATTGCTAACGAAGTTAATTTTTTCGAATTCTCGGCAGATCCTACATAATTTCAATATTTTTTGGTATACTAGTCACTCATTATACAGGGCGAATTTTTATTTCTAGCCAGTGTGGGCAACTTCTGAACTACAGGTCTTAGAGAAAAACGCTGAAAGGAACCCCGAGCTGAATTTTGAAGAAAATTAAAATGCGATTATTTAAATTAAATGCTCTTATCTAAATTTTGTACAACAGTGCCAACTAATTCTAAAACGGCATCGTCAGTACATTTACCAGCTAAACCATACCGATTTTCAGCAAAAAACGTGATTTAATTTAAAAAAATATTAATCTTTTGTTAAGCATCTTTCCCAATATCTTAGAGCATACAGAATTGTAGCTTAAGTCTGATACAAGTAAGGCTACAGTCTCCTAGGTATCCAACATGGGTCTACTATTAAATATTTAAAAAAAAATGTCTACAATAAAAAACCAGGGCCTTTGCCAATGTGTTGGCAACCTCTTTGGGCAACCTATCCAAAACCTAGAAAGCAATTATCTCAGGCATTTATGTCGTTGCTGAGTCTCTTACCTGTTCTTTTCAGTTGAAGGCCGCCTTACGAACTGGCGGTAACTTCAGTAGCTTTGACCTTCATAAGTGCCCTACTAGGGCCTAAATTGAATAAATGACTTCTGAGATGTGTATGCTTCCCCCCTTTGGGGCACATTATCACCGAGCCGGATTTATTTGTGTATTTGCCGGGTGTATAACGAATGAATACGTGCGTGGTAGAGTTAATTGTATGTCACGTTCATAAATGTCTAACCAGGACATAAACTGAAAAATCGACAAAATGGCTTCGCGTAATTAAAGGACGCCCCCTTGGTAACGTTCCATCGCTTTTTCAACCCGGCATAAAAAGTATCATATTTTTGTTTCCATGGTCAAAGATACCCGCCTGCTAAAATCGGTTCGGGTCTTCCGCGTTTGTGTAATAAGGATAAATAATTAATATAATTAACTAGCTTTCGGGCCGCGGTTTCACTCGCAATCCCCTCAGTAACCCGTTTAGTGGATTAATTAAAATGCGCGTAAAATTATGCCTAAATAATTTATGGAGTCTGTGTGCAAAATGTCAAGTTTTCAGATCATGAGGTTTGAGGTGTCAATCTGTCAGTTTTTCTTTATTATAAGTTTAAGTACCTACCTACTTAGGAAAGGAGGAAATATGAAGAGTAATTGATACAAAGCGGCTACATGTAGGGTTACCAGTTCCAAAACTAAGATTTCCTAACAAAATCCCTGATTCCTGACATACTGTGATAATATTTATCACACGCGTTCGCATCGCGTATGCGATCCCGTGCGGTGACGAGCGAACAATCTTTTGGTGTATAAAGAGTAATGTACTACAAACTTAATAAATGCATAAATATATATATTTTTACAAGCTTTTATTTAACTTGCAATGTATGTATGTATGTTTGTTCGTTCGGGTGGAATCTTGCAAGTCGAATTTCACCCACTTCCAGTCGTCGGATTGACTTGATACTTGGTGTACATTAGTATATTCGAAGACAATGCAAGTACAGTCAACAAAAAGTAGTCACCAAGAACAGCTTGTATTAAAAATGTTTTTTTTTTAACAAAAACTTATTGATATAGCGAAGTCGGTAAATAAGCATATGTTACGGCCCGCCTGATGGTATAAGAGGTTACCGTAGCCATATGGACACTTGCAACACTTGGGGCAACACTTGGGGCATCACTTGCGGCATCACTTGCCTATTTATTCTGTGGCATCACTCACGTGTTAACGACTCTTCCCCCTTCCCTAATGAGCTCTAACGACTTTACTCAAGCTCAGGAACACAATATAAAGATAATTGGCTGCGGTATTCTGTAAGGTAGGTACTTCCCCAGTCGAGCTGCTCTTTGAGAGAATAAACGCTACGCTCTACCTCTCTTTCACTTTGGCGCGCGGTTAAAAAAATAACAATGTAATTATGACATCAAAATTGTTATTATAGGACTCGCGTCCCTCGCAAGAACCAACGGGTTACATTAAATATTATAATATATTTATCTTTCTGATACAAAAAATCCTGACAAATTCAGATTTTTCCTGTTTCTCTGACAGAGAGCTTTAATAACTGACATGTCAGGAAAAATCCTGTCATCTGCAGGCCCTACCTACTTACATGGGAATAAATTTCTTCTTATATTTTTTATAGATATTTGCTTAAGTCTAGACGAGTACTTAAGAATAAAATAAATATTTATTAAAATAATACATCACATGTGAGGTAACTTTGTAATATAATGTATAAAGATTCTATTTTACAGTACATTTTATATATTTCAAATATATTATGATAATGATACTCAATTTAATAGGTTAACAATAATAGTTTTAATATTGTTCGTGTATTGTATACATTATTTTAACCTTGTAGAGAAGTACTTACAAGCATTCTTAGGGTTCCGTAACTCAAAAGAAAAAAACGGTACCCTTATAGGATCACTTTGTTTGCCGTGTGTCCGTCTGTCATGACTCTTTTTCTCAGGAACGCGTAGAGGCATCAAGCTGAAATTAATATCACATACTCAGGTCTGCAATCGTCTAGAGCAGTGAAAATATCAAACTTCTAAATCAATGTGATCAAAAGATACGACCGTTTATGCCGTATATTTTGACGATCGTAAGGGCATTATAACTCATAACCTATAGGGTACTCCCTGTTGACCGAGAATCATGAAATTTGGCAAAAAGCAATGCCATGTAGCATAATATAACAAAAAAAATACGAAAACCGTATATTTGTAGTTATATCGCAAAAAAAACATCATTGGAAAAAAGGGGAAAAATCTTCGAGACTCGATTACCGTGATGAACGGACTATTGACTTACCTACTACATATTTCTACGGAACCGTCGTGTGCTAGTTAGGGTTGCCAGATCTAAAAATCTAAATATCTGGATAACATTTCAAAATTTCGGGATTTTGGGGGTTGTCTGGAGAAATGAAAATTTATCAGTAATTTTTTTTATATATTTTTAAGATAAACGGCTCTTTAAAAAAGGATTAAAATAAAATTAACATTATTTTTTTACGGTTTGTTTGCCATAAGTATTTGGCATTGCTTTTTACCGAGTCCACCAATTTGGATCCCTTCGGAGTATCGAGGAAAGATCGAAAACTTGAGCAATTTTCATTAAAATTCAGTCGTATCAGAGGCTCAGCTTTTATCAAATCAAACCCCATACAGGAATCGTATGGGATATGATAAAAGCTGAGCTTCTTTAGAATATAAATTATTTAGCAGACTAAAGAGTCTCACAATATGCATTACTCACTGGAATCGACAACACAAATGTTTTTTTTTTTAATTTTTCATATAATGGTTGTGGCATTTAAAAAAAATAGAATATGATGATAAGATACGTATATTTGTCGGGAGATTTTGTTATTTGTCGGTAGTCTGGAAATCACACGAAATGTCGGGAGAATCCAGACGATTCCCGAACATCTGGCAACCCTAGTACTAGTGCAGATTCAGACTCTTGGCCGGTTATTATTTTTCATAATTTTAAGTGCTACCTTCCAGTGACCAACAACTGGCGAGCATAGACCCGCGACTGAAGATCGACATGGACCCCTTCGCCCACCGCGACCTTCGTCCCGAGATGATGTTCATCCGCGAGGAGTTGCGTCAGGCTAAGTTGCAGACACTTGCTGTGAGTCGTATCATATTATCGAAGTTTTCAAAGGACTTGTGAACAGGTGCTGCTTGTGGGGGCTGGTCTGCTTAAGTTCGCTATTTACTTATTAAATATCGATTGAGTCTAATTTGAAGTTTTCCCGCAATTGTTGTCAGTGCGATTAGAATGTAAATATGATAAATCTAAGTTTGTTTTGAAAAGAGTAATTGCTGAGTTAATTGGCGGCTTTTCTCAGCAAATGCAACCTTCCGAACCGGTATTAGAGTCAGACTGTTCATAAGTGCCTGCGAAGCAGCGTTGCCAGATTTTTTTTCGGTCAAAACGGGATTTTGTACCCTCTTGAGTAAAAAAAGCGGGATTCTATCTCCGAAAGCGGGACATACTAAAAAAAAACAGGCCAAGTGCGAGTCGGACTCGCGCACCGAGGGTTCTGTAGAAAATTGTAGGTATGTAAATAGTTCACTCATCACGGGAATCGAGTCTCGAAGATTTTTCCCCCTTTTTTCGATTAGGTCGTAATATATTGTAATTTTTTGCACTGTGTCTACAAATCGCTTTTCGGATATTTTCCTTTACTTATCCTAAATGGAATTGCTTCTTGCCAAATTTTATGATTCTAGGTCAACGGGAAGTACCCTATAGGTTTTGGTTCCATTGCAAGCGTCAAAATATGCGGCATATACGGCCGTATCTTTAGATTGCGTTGACTTAGAAGTTTGATTTTTATATGTCATGTGGCGCGACACCACTGCGGTGTATACTAATAGGACGCGCCACAGGACATTCGTGATTGGGACTGGTGACATTTCTGTGCAGTGGTGTCTTTATAATTTCCCACTTCTACGTCTAACGATGATTTCACTGACGAGTAATCCTCGAAAAGCGGGACTGAGTCCAACCAGATAACTGATATACTATATACTACATAATACACACTACTTGTTATTATACACCCAGACCAAGACTGAAGACATGCATACTACAAATAAAAGAAGTTCAGAGTTTTTGCTGCGGATTAGCAGAGTTTTTATCAGTGAGTGGTGTATACGTGATAGGCCCGTATATTTTTTTTTATTTTGCTGTGTTTGTTCCCTAGAACCGGCGGAATCTTCATAATCTTCAAGCCTTCGTCCTTCATAAGTGCTCTCCTAATCCCTACACTGAATAATTGGCTTTGACATTGACTAACGAGTTTGTTTAAAGCCAACAACTAAAAAGCTTCTAAAGGAGCTTTGATAGCTAGTTCTAATACATTTAAGGGATTCTTTGTCTATAACTTTATTAGAAGTTGTAAGGCCTTACCTTTTCATTTTGCAAAAGATACAAACAATACCTTAAGGCCGGGTCTAAGCTCAAATCTCAAAAATGGGTTTCTTTGAGAGTCGAGTATGACGTAACGCAATGAAATACCTAACACAAAAAAATACTGTGGATAGAAGAGGGTTTTGAGAAAAATGTTAACCGAATAGAATATTAAAAAGTGCTTTGATATTCCCAATAAAAAAATCCTAAGTTACGTCTAAAAAAATCTTTCGCGTCGAAATTCTCCGTATTTTCAGCGATGACAACAATTTTATTTTTAAGAATATATAAGATCATTAGATAAGATACAGAATTATATCAGAATGTTAACCGGACACTTATTCAATTTAATGCGTATATTCTGTATAATCTAAAGAAAACCCGTAAATAACAGTCCATTTCATAGAGTCGACACATTTATGATTTACCATTTTCCACCCTATTCCAGTGAAGAACGAGTCCTGTCAAAATCGTAGTCAGTCCGCGCCTTAAGTAATCTTTAAGAATTATATCAAACGGAAGCAGGCCCGGATTTATGAGGGGGCAAACCGGGGCACCTGCTTCGGGCGGCAGTTTCAGGAGGCTAAGAGAGGTAGGGCAAACGGGTTTAATTTCCCGTTCAAAATTCGGAGCAGCCCAACTGGGGAAGTACCTCCACCTTACAGAAGATCGCAGCCAAATAACATCATTTTAATGTGTTGTTGTGTTCCTGCGGTGAGTAAGGTCGCCAGAGCTCCATGAGGAGGCGCTGTGCTGGCAGTGTGTGGGGACCAGCGGTGTAGAACGGCCGTAGGACTGTGCAGGCGTGGCATGTTGTTGCGGCGGTCAGGGAGACCCGGTGAAACGGCTGCCCGCTGGCCGCCCGCAGGTTGTAGGGGTCCCGAACCCAGGGAGCACCTAATCTCCGCCCTGGGAGGCTGGCCCGCCGCCTGCGCAAAATCCCTGGTGCAGTTGGTCGTGCCGGAGGAGGATACCGGAGTGGACTCGGCCGACTGTGTCAGGGGGGGACCGGGGGCCCTTCCGGCTGCCGCACCAGCAAACCACATCACCTGTACAGCACTCCGGTGAAATGACACTGCGCCTTGTCCCTTCCTCTGCCCGCACAGCGACTTCTCTCAAACCTCTCTTCATCTCTTAAAATGGCCAAGAAAAATAAAAGGAAAAGAAGTTTGTCAGCGGCTACCCCGTCCACATTTTCTGTGGACTTCTGCAACATAAGGGGAATTCACTCTAACCTCAGTGCAGTCCACCAACACCTTGAGACTGCACAGCCGACCCTGTTATTCCTTACTGAGACGCAAATATCTTCCCCTGATGATACATCATATCTACACTACCCCGGGTACAAGTTGGAGCACAACTTTATGCGCCGTGCCGGGGTATGTATGTACGTCAGGGAGGATATTTGTTGTCGACGTCTTCATGGCCTTGAAGACCGGGACCTGTCAGTTTTGTGGGCGCGCGTAGACCACGGCGGTCACACCCGAATTTACGCGTGCCTTTACAGGTCCCACAGCGGTGACGTGGACACGATTCGGTTATTTGAGCACCTGCAATTGGCGACTGGCATAGTACTTGAGCAGTATCCTTCTGCGGAGTTGGTGGTTCTAGGAGACTTTAACGCTCACCACGTTGAGTGGCTTGGTTCTCGGATCACCGACTTCGCGGGGAAGACTGCTCACGACTTTGCCCTGGCCTATGGCTTCTCACAACTGGTCCTTTCTCCTACGAGAATCCCAGATATTGAGAGCCATACTAGCTCCTTACTGGACCTTCTGCTGACTACGCGACCGGACAGCTATGCAGTGACAGTGGATGCGCCACTCGGCTCATCGGACCACTGTCTAGTCCGGACGCAGGTGCCTTGTGCGCGGCCCGTTTCGCTCCGGTCACCCGGGCGACGTCGCGTGTGGCACTATAAGTCAGCAGACTGGGATGGATTGCGTGAATTCTACGCATCATACCCGTGGAGGCAGCTTTGCTTCGCATCAGATGATCCTGACACCTGTGCAGTTGCCGTCGCTGAGGCGATACTGGCGGGTATGGAATGTTATATCCCAAACCCGTTAGTGGCTGCAGGGGTGAAGAAACGACCGTGGTTTAATCGGCCCTGCAAAGAAGCTAGGCAAAATAAGCAGACTTTGTATGAGGCTTGGACCACGGCCCGTACTAATCAGGACCCTAACATCTCTGATGCGAAACGCAAATTTAACGCTGTCTCGAGATCCAGTAAGCGAATGATTGCCAGGGCTAAGTTCGATTTCGTCGGCAGAATTGGTGAGAGGCTAACTAGCCTTCCCTCCGGGAGTCGCGCTTTTTGGTCTCTTGCCAAAGCTGCTGAAGGGAACTTTTGCCAGTCGTCCTTGCCACCACTCCGTAAGCCGGACGGAAACTTGGCCCATAGTGCTAAGGAGAAAGCTGATGTTTTAGGCTCTCTCTTTGCCTCGAACTCGACTTTGGATGATGGGGGCGCTACACCGCCTACCATCCCGCAGTGTGCCAGCTCCATGCCAGAGATAAGCATTACCCAACGGGAGGTCCGGCGGGAATTGCTTTCTCTGGACATCCATAAGTCGAGTGGGCCAGACGGCATACCGGCAGTGGTGCTGAAGCGGTGTGCTCCTGAATTGTGTCCAGTATTGACGCGTCTTTTCGCACTTTCCTACACCAAAAAGGAAGTCCCGTCTTCGTGGAAAACTGCCCACGTGCATCCAGTACCCAAAAAGGGTGACAGATCAGACCCGGCGAATTACAGGCCTATCGCCATCACCTCCCTTCTCTCCAAAGTCATGGAGCGTGTGATCAACACGCAGCTTTTGAGATACCTGGAGGATCACGAGTTGTTGAGCGACCGACAATATGGCTTCCGCCACAGTCGCTCAGCTGGTGACCTCCTTGTGTATCTCACGCACCGTTGGTCACTCGCCATCGAGAGTCAAGGTGAGGCATTGGCAGTAAGCCTAGATGTGGCGAAGGCGTTCGATCGGGTCTGGCACAGGGGTCTTCTCACGAAGTTACCAGCATACGGGCTTCCCGAGGGATTATGCAAATGGGTTGCCAGCTTTCTGTCCAGCAGATGCATAAGAGCCGTCGTCGACGGTAGCTGCTCCAATAGCATGGACATAAATGCCGGCGTCCCGCAAGGCTCTGTGCTGTCCCCAACACTATTTCTTCTGCATATCAATGATATGCTGTCTATTGACGGCATTCATTGCTATGCGGACGACAGTACAGGGGACGCTCAATACGCGGGCCGTGCAAATATCCCTCGTTCCGAGGTGGAGGAAAGCCGCGAACGGCTGGTGTCTGAAATCGAGAGTACACTAACTAGTGTCTCCGATTGGGGTCGACTAAACCTAGTCCATTTCAACCCCACCAAGACTCAAGCCTGCGCGTTCACCGCTAAGAAAACCCCATGGTCTGTGGCTCCACAATTCCAGAACACTTCCTTGAACATCAGTCAAAGCATCGGGATCCTTGGCGTCGACATTTCTAGCGACGTTTTGTTCCGAAGTCACTTGGAAGACAAGGTTAAGCTGGCATCCAAAAAGCTTGGAGTGCTCAACAGAGCGAGGCAGTACTTCACATCGGGGCAAAGGCTGCAACTTTATAAGTCGCAAGTCCGGCCTCATATGGAGTACTGTTGTCATCTGTGGGCGGGGGCACCTGGATACCAGCTTGGGCCTTTAGACTCGGTTCAGCGACGTGCCGCTAGAATTGTCGACGATCCCGAGCTCACAAACGGTTTAGAGCCCCTCAGTCTGAGGAGAGACTTTGCCTCTTTATGTGTGTTCTACCGCTTGTACAACGGGGAGTGTTCCAAGGAATTGTTCGACTTGATGCCCACGGCCACCTTCTACCATCGCAACTCTCGCCATCGACGGGGAATCCATCCTCACACATTGAAACCAGAAT
Organism: Polyploca ridens; assembly: GCA_951394255.1. NCBI lineage: Eukaryota > Metazoa > Arthropoda > Insecta > Lepidoptera > Drepanidae > Polyploca > Polyploca ridens. The sequence continues at coordinate 2,051,495 of OX596259.1, read as the reverse complement.
TGTTTCGAACTGTGCGGGCTCAAAGGAGTTTTCTTCCGCGGACGCTCAGATTGTGGAATGAGCTCCCCGCCGTGGTTTTCCCAAAGGAGTACAGCATGGGGTTCTTCAAGAAGGGTGTGAAGAGGTTTCTTCAGGGTCGGCAACGCGCGAGTGATACCCCTGGTGTTGCAAGCGTCCATAGGCTACGGTAACCGCTTACCATCAGGCGGGCCGTATGCTTGTTTGCCACCTTAGTGGTATAAAAAAAAAAAAAAAAAAAAGCAGGCGCCAAAACCATAATATCAGAAAAAAAAATACTGGTTTCATAAAGAGCCTAGCATCCAGCGCAACTTGTTCTATTGTATTCTTATGATTTTAAAATACCCAGTTGGTTTACAAATTATCTCAAACGCCTAGCGACGGGGCGCCACTATCAAGGTTCTGTCCCGGTTCGAAGTAATCTTAGATCCGGGGCTGAACGGAAGTCTAAAGGGTTTAAATCATTATAGGTACTCGAATCACCCTACCAAAAAAAAGTTGGTTAAAGTCACCCGTCTCAGACTAAAAAAATACGGTTATTCTACGTGTGCTCTTACTAGTATTTCCGTTGGACACTATATAATATTTGGGAATTTTGGTAATACTTCCAATTTGAATTCAAATACTGAAGAATACAAGGTTCACGCTATGTCCCCGCACTACGCTAATCACTCCTTGTACTACCTGTGAGCTACCTCCGTACCAATGTATTTTCTGTCGTTTACTTGTCGTAACGGCTATTATTTTATTTCGAGATATTACTTAAATACAAACATTGTTTCGTTATAATACTCATATATGATAGGAAACCCAATGTTCCCGCAGATTTGATGTGGAAGATAGCCTTTTACATGAGAAAACGGTACAATTAACAATTTTTTTTGGAGCTCAATCTAGCGACACTAAACGATACTAAATGGCAGTGGATGTCACTCGAACTAGTTTTTATAAACGCATATGGCCATATGGCCAACGTACTTTGACAGAGGGGGTCGCCTGTGTTTGGCGACTCCCTATATATTGGATTCTCAAAGGCTAGCTGTGTCTATATACTTAGGAGTCTAGGGTTGCCACCCGTCCAGTATCACATATCCAGTTTTTGACATAATATCAAGATTTTGATATGGATTTTTTAACTTCAGTTTAATTCATACTAAAAGAGGTTAGACAAATAAAAAATAAATAATTGTGAGATATGGTAAATTCGAGATACGGCCAGTATATATATTCATTAATTCTTGGTCGTGAGCAAAGCTGTAAGCTATAGAAGTCGATTTCATTTTCTCTTCAACTGCCGGCGCAGGAACTCTTCTCATCTCTTTAAATCTTTATTAGGTGTGCAGAGATGTATGATGTTAAGGTCGGCAGTGCGCGAGTGATACGCCCCTGGTGTTGCAAGCATCCTTACGGTAATCGCATATCGCATATCATCAAATCATATGCCTGTTTGTAGTATAAAAAAACTTTTCTTTTGTGTTACTAAAATATCCGGTTTCTTTTTTCCAAATGTTAGGACATCACAACCCTAAAGCGAGCAAAAACGAGCTATGTTTGATTCAGATATCCATAAAGTCGGATACAAAACGTCTAGCGCCTCTGGCTGGTTCAATCAATACAGATTAATTAAACCACTCTGTTTGTTCCCTTGTCTGTTTTGTCTGTTTTTCTCTTTCGTTATATTTTTCAAGGCAGTCAAGACAAGTCTTTTTTATATGCAAGCATAGGGTTGCCATCCGTTCCGGTTTCCCCGGATTTGTCCTATTTTAGAGGGCGTCCCGAGAGCGTCCGGGGGTTAGGTTCTATTTTTGTCCGAGTTTAAAAGTTTTGAAGATACAACAATCAAAACTACTTTTTATTTTATTGGGTAATAAAAAAAACTCTGGTAACATGTCTGGGTTCCAAGTTCCAAAATCCGGGGTTTTCACGCTTCTTGTCCTGGTTAATAGATTTAGATATGGCAACCCTATGCAAGCAGATGTTTCATCTAATGGTAAGCGGTCAGCGCCGCCTATAGGGACACTTGCAATACCAGGGGTATTGATTGCAGCTGGGTTGGCGACCTGGAAGAGTTATTTTTACGCCTCTTTTGAAGAACCCCATTTTGTAGCGCATTATGAGGAACTCATTCCACAACCCCGCAGTAGGATATTGATATCTGAAACAAAACTACAGTGCGGCCACCGAGAGAATGCGTTTCTGAAACCTGTTACTTTTGGCCAAATTACGGAAACGGCTACTAGTAGTCCCAAATTAATAAAATTAGCCGTATCTGTGATTTGGCTACATTCTCTCGGCACTGTTATAATCTTACTTCAAACATATTCTTCAATGTTGAAGATCTGATAGTTAATAAATAAATATAAATAAATAAATAAATATCCTGGGACATTCCTCACACACGGTCATCTGATCCCAAACTAAGCAGAGCTTGTACTATGGAAACCAGATAACTGATATAATACTTTTACTACTTTTTGTTTATAAATACATACTTAAGGCGGCCCTCTGTGGCCGGCGCAACTTCAACGCAAGCATAGTCTAAAAACTTGTTGTTTCATCCAACGTAATGTTTGACTGCGAAAAAAGAGAGGCAGCATCAGAGCCGTCGGTTATCAGTCGGTAAATTCTGCTGATCACTCGCGGCCGCTTCGCTAGGTCGTCATTCATGATTTCGCATATCATAAAACTTGTTCCAGGCGTATACTTCTTATGAAAAAATCTTACAAGTTTGTGAAAAAAAAGTTAGTTATTTAGAATCTCCAATACATTTGCAAGCCTGGTATCTAAATGTTTTCTTTACTTTTAAAACTTATAGGTACATTCGATATGGCCAAAGTTCAGTTCTGTTTTTCGGAGGCTTTTTTTTTTTTTTTTATACCACTAAGGTGGCAAACAAGCATACGGCCCGCCTGATTGTAAGCAGTTACCGTAGCCTATGGACGCTTGCAACACCAGGGGCATCACTCGCGCGTTGCCGACCCTGAAGAAATCTCTTCACGCCCTTTTTGAAGAACCCCATGCTGTACTCCATTGGGAAAACCACTTTTACTGAATTTGTTTCACACTTTTTTTAATTTCGCCTAGATACACGGCTAGATATAGTGCACAAGATACTAATTTGTTCAAAACATCTATCGAAAAATGTTTAACAACGCCATAATAAATACAGAGGTTTTGTATGAAAAGTATGGCGACTTGAGTGCTCTTAATATACATAATTACACCCAGACTCAGGACATACAGACATGTTCATGCACACAAATGCATCTCCTGTGTGGGAATCGAACCCACGACCTGCGGCGCGTAAGGTGAACCTTAACCGACTGCGCCAACTGGCCCGTAATAATATAATAATAATATTCTCAAAAAATAAAAAAATAAAATATAAAGTAATATTCTCACCATACAATCTTCTTCTCAACGGCTTTCACGTGTCCACAAACACGAGCGGTCCGACAAATAAAATAAGTATAGCGAGTGAAATCATGTTGAACTTAAGAAAACAACCCCAAACAAACATAAATAAGGAATGTTAATTAACTGTCTTTTTAGCAGGGGATTAAAAGTTTTAATTTTTTATGAAACGTAAATAAAATATGGCGCTTTTTAGGGTTCCGTAGCCAAATGGCAAAAAATGGAACCCTTATAGATTCGTCATGTCATGTCTGTCTGTCCGTCCCTATGTCACAGTCACTTTTTTCCGAATCTATAAGATCTATACTGTTGAAACTTGGTAAGTAGATGTATTCTGTGAACCGCATTCAGATTTTCACACAAAATAGAAAAAAACAATAAATATTGGGGGTTCCCCATACATAGAACTGAAACTCAAAATTTTTTTTTTCATCAAACCCATTCTTGTGGGGTATCTATGGATAGGTCTTCAAAAATGATATTGAGGTTCCTAATATCATTTTTTTCTAAACTGAATAGTTTGCGCGAGAGACACTTCCAAAGTGGTAAAATGTGTGTCCCCCCCTGTAACTTCTAAAATAAGAGAATGATAAAACTAAAAAAAATATATGATCTACATTACCATGCAAACTTCCAACGAAAATTGGTTTGAACGAGATCTAGTAAGTCGTTTTTTTTAATACGTCATAAATCGTAAACCGCAATTTACCTTTCATTCAATATTTTTGGCGTTCTTTTTTTCATAGCAGAGTTAGTATATTACACGGAACCCTCCGTGTGCGAAACCGACTCGCACTTGGCAGGTTTTTTATTGAACTTAAATACCTTTGCCGAATTTTGAACTTTCTTCTTATAAACAAGTACTTAGGGCTAAATTCTGTAACTTTTTCATATCTGAATTGAATCAATAAGTTTTTGTTAAAAAAAAAACATTTTTAATACAAGCTTTTTTTTGTGACTGTACATACTTTTTGTTGAGTGTACTTGCATTGTCTTCCAATATATTAATTTATACCAAATATCAAGTCAATCCGACCACTGAAAGTAGGTTAAATTTGACTTGCAAGATTTGGTGTTTCATGGTATTTCAACTCGAGCGTATTACGTGCTTCGTAAGGCACTTAAAGCCGTTGGTCCCGGTTTTTACTTAATTGTGATAGTTGTTAAGCTAGATGGCCTCCTAGGCGGCTTGAAAACTCCAATAGTAAGTTGACCACTAGCCTACTCCACTGATCCGCAGTGGGCACGCGTGGTGGAGTATCTGCTCATTACGTTTCACCCTCATTTGTGAATGGAGGCCTGTGCTCAGCAGGACATCATGCACAGTGGCATAACAATAGGGTGGCAGGGCTGGCAAAATGCCACGGGCCCCCGACCCAAGAGGGCCCCAGCCCAAGAGGCCGCGAGCTCAAAATTATCTTTTTACATTGTACCTGAGTTACAGACCTCACGATGTTGTTCCTTCACCGAAAAGCTAGCAAATAGATGATGAATGCATTGAGATATTATGTTGTATGGATATGTAGTCTCCAATACGCATTGGGCTAGCGTGGGGACTACAGACCATTCCCTCTCGCCTAAGAGAGGAGGCCTATGGCCATTAGTGGGACATATACAACGTGTAATTGAGTACGCTGAAAATTTCGAAGTTTATTAAAATTAAACTGAGTACAACGTGACGATTTTTACTGATAGGGCCCCATCAAAAAAAAATCCACGGGCCCCAGATGATATAGTTACGCCACTGATCATGCACATACACACATGTGAAGAATGCCAAGGATATTAGTATTATAATGTATTTCAGGTCCGCCGCACTGCTCTGAAGAAGCTACTCCTCAAAGACTTCATGCAGGAAGACTGTGAGCTGAGGAATATTGGGCTCGCGTACGCACCACCAGATCCATAAGCTTTGATATGGAATAAATGTAATGACTTACTGGCGCCTTTTTATTCCATAGATGTTTTAATCCAGCAATTTTTCCACGTGCTAGGTATCCTGCCCTGGTGTCTATAAGCTACGGTACCCGCACTGTACCCGCGCCACAATATATAAGCTATCTTAGTAAGTAGAATACAAAGAAAAAGGATATCTACACACCGTAGTCAAAATATGTGGCTTGGCCAATTATATTTTAATAAAAAGAGGTAGATATCGCATTAAGGCACGCTAATTGTTGCAGACGGATTTAGACAATTGTCGTAATTTTGCTTAGCGGCCAATGATATTATAATAAAAAGAGGTAGATATCGCATTAACGCACGAAAATTGTTGCAGACAAATTCAGACAATTGTCGTAATTTTGCTTAGCGGCTACACATAGCTATCTCTTTCTGTACCATACGTTCCGTATTATCTATCGCATTCACCTAATTCAACAATAACTGAACGCCGCTTAGTATGAGGTTAGCATATCTCTAGTATAATATCATTGTTAGCGGCTACATAAAGCTATCTCTTTCTGTACCATACGTTCCGTATTATCTATCGCATTCATCTAATTCAACAATAACTGAACGCCGCTTAGTATGAGGGTAGCATATCTCTATTATAATATCATTTATATTTTTTAGTAAGTTGTGTTCGACCTATATCAAAATGATAGAATGAGAAACTGGTAACAGCTCAGTACTTTCCTAACTATCTAGACTTTTCTGATAAGGGTCGTATGTAAGGTCGCGAGCCAATACCACCATACCATAAAATGTTTTTCCCGTTTAGGTCTTTCATATAAAACTTCACTTGACAGTTCAAAGAAAAAAATGGATTGAATTAGAGATACGAAATTGATGCAAAAAAAATATGGATTGCGTTTGGCTGGTATTTCAAATCGAAAATGTGTCTAGATAAAACTGTTGTAATATTTTTGACAATATTTTAATTGTTTTCGATTTATATTCGAACTAGCTCTCTCGCGCGGTTTCACCCGCGTTTCCGTGATAAAAAGTAGCCTATGTCACCCGGGGATTGTGTAGCTTCCCAACAGTGAAAGAATTTTTCAAATAGGTTCAGTAGATTCGGAGCCTATTCAATGCAAACAAACAAACAAACAATCAAATCTTTCCTCTTTATAATATTAGTTAGATAGTTAGATAAAAAAAATATAACAGCCTCAATAAAACTGTTATTAATTAATTAAAACTCTTTCCTCCATGTTTTAGTGCAGGAATCTTTAAAACGGCTAATCCTTTTATGAAGTTTAGCTTATATCAGAGCCTTAAAATATAGCTGAATAGGAAACCGCATGAAAATCCCGTCAGTAGGATTTACTTGAGCTACATTGCATAAGCTTCGTTTGAAAGCTCTGTGGGCTGTTTACATTTGCTCTCGTGTTGCGCAATAGTCCTTTGACAAAGCTAACTTGTCCTCAGTTTAGAAATAAGCAATATATTGGTGCCGATTCTGTTGTAAATCGCACTAAACTAATTTTAGTCACATCTCATCTCTTTCTTACGAACATGATTGAAAAAGGATAGAACATATTTTAAGTTGTCAAATTAATCTTTGCAGTCTTATTTTGCGTGTATTTAGGCGTAACCGCGATAGATGGCGACTAAAATTATATTGAAAACAAGCATTGGACTAATTTGACAGGACTTCTTACATCCTTTTCTTATGTTCTTTGTTAGAAAGAGACTTAGTGACTAAAATTAGTTTAGTTGTGAACAACAGAATCAGGGCCATTGTTCTCTGAAATACCTTTGTCTACCAATTAAAGTTTCACTTAAATCAGCTCAGCCGTGGAGATTAGCCCGCACAAATAAACAGAAATTTATTTTGATATCACAGATGGACACTACAATTTTATTTATATGTCTTCTGACACACAGGGCTGCATTATGATTATTATGTAATTTGATTGAACAATAAAAATATTTATTATTTATTATTATTATACACAAACTTATATACAGATGCTAAAAAAACGCAATTACACAACATTATTGTAGCTTTTATCATATAAACTTCGTCATTTATACGTTTATAAGCGTTGATCATCCAGACATTGCGTCAGTAATATAGTCAGTATAAGTGAGTGAGTTAGTCAATTTATAGTGTTTAGTTAGTAGCGCCCGCGCAAGAGCGAAGTCAACACGCGTTGCGAATAGAACTAATCTCAAGTTCAATGCCAACGACTATTTAAAAAAAAGTAAGGTCATTAAATTAAACAATTTAGATAGACCGGTTTTTTGTGAACCGGTACTCATATAATAACATAAATAATAGTCTAGGATAATTATTTTTTAGAATAGTCTTGTCTGTTTAGTTTTGTTTTTAGTAACACAGTGTGTGAGATATTATCTTGCAATTAATATAACAAGCATCAATTGGAGTAGACTAGAAATAATCAGTTGGATAAGATAAGGTAAGTGGTAATGGTCAGTGCCGGATTAAGGCAGCGCGGGGCCTTTAGCAAATGTATACAAGGGCCCTTGGTTCTGGTGCCGGTTCAGTTTTCGGATTATAAGAGATGGTCACGCAGATATATTTTCACGATTTTATGACGACGAACATTTTAATTTTATCAAGTCACAAAAATAATGAATTCTAAAAAAGCCTTATTATGTAGCTTTATTGAGAATTGTCACGATTTTGAGAACCTTTTATAAATACTATTTGTCGAATGCGCGACAAGTTAAGAGGATATATGCTACCCGGCCGCGCTCGAATTTAGGTATTTGCCAGCGCCAAGCCGAGTCAACGCGGGGCCAACATTGGTGCGGCTCCTCCGCCAACTTACTTACTGCGCGCGTTATTATTTGATACTTTTCAGTATGGCTTCATGTCGATCGATGTAGACAAAACAAGATGTAGATGTAAACAAGGTATCTGGTAGGTTGAATTAGGTTATAAGTAGTTATATAGTACAATGTACTGAATATTGTTTTTTTACACTAGTGAATAAAGTAGTTCAGGTACCTATATAATTTGTTATCCAATTAAACTTTTATTTGGTTTTATTTTGTTAAAATAATTCTATATTATTATTAATATAATTATAATAGCAACCCGCCCCGGCTCCCCACGGGTGCAATGTCGTGAGGTGCCGAGCGATTTGCGCGCGCGCCCCTCTCGACCCCCCCGGTCACGGTATCGCGAATTGAGAGATTTGAGAGACTCTTGGACCATATAACATGAATCTTTGCTCAACATTGAAAAAAAGTGTCCGCCATTTTGAACTATTTTATTACAGGTCCGATTGCTATCAAAATTGATATTTGAGAGACTCTTGTACCATATAACATGAATCTTTGCACAAAATTGAAAAAACAATCCGCCATTTTGAACTATTTTGTTACAGGTCCGATTGCTCCCAAAATTGATTTTTGAGAGACTCTTGAACCATATAACAAGAACCTTTGCTCAAATTTGAAAAAAGTGTCCGCCATTTTGAACTATTTTGTTACAGGTCCGATTGCTCCCAAAATTGATATTTGAGAGACTCTTGAACCATATAACAAGAACTTTTGCTCAAATTTGAAAAAAGTGTCCGCCATTTTGAACTATTTTGTTACTGGTCAGATTGCTATCAAAATTGATATTTGAGAGACTCTTGGACCATATAACATGAATCTTTGCTCAAAATTGAAAAAAGTATCCGCCAATTTGAACTATTTTATTACAGGTCCAATTGCTATCAAAATTGATATTTGAGAGACTCTTGTACCATATAACATGAATCTTTGCACAAAATTTAAAAAAGTATCCGCCATTTTGACCTATTTTGTTACAGGTCCGATTGCTCTCAAAGTTGATATTTGAGAGACTCTTGTACCATATAACATGAATCTTTGCACAAAATTGAAAAAAGTGTCCGCCATTTTGAACAATTTTATAATACGTCCGATTGCTATCAAAATTGATATTTGAGAGACTCTTGTACCATATAACATGAATCTTTGCACAAAATTGAAAAAAGTGTCCGCCATTTTGAACAATTTTATAATACGTCCGATTGCTATCAAAATTGATATTTGAGAGACTCTTGTACCATATAACATGAATCTTTGCACAAAATTGAAAAAAGTATCCGCCATTTTGACCTATTTTGTTACAGGTCCGATTGCTCTCAAAGTTGATATTTGAGAGACTCTTGTACCATATAACATGAATCTTTGCACAAAATTGAAAAAAGTGTCCGCCATTTTGAACAATTTTATAATACGTCCGATTGCTATCAAAATTGATATTTGAGAGACTCTTGTACCATATAACATGAATCTTTGCACAAAATTGAAAAAAGTATCCGCCATTTTGACCTATTTTGTTACAGGTCCGATTGCTCTCAAAGTTGATATTTGAGAGACTCTTGTACCATATAACATGAATCTTTGCACAAAATTGAAAAAAGTGTCCGCCATTTTGAACAATTTTATAATACGTCCGATTGCTATCAAAATTGATATTTGAGAGACTCTTGAACCATATAACATGAATTTCCATTTTGTACATGAAAAAATATCAATGTCTATAAAAGTAGAATTGTATGACTCAACCATACGGCGCAAAGGGCAGCGTAGTCCAGAATTCGTACGACAGGTATTTACTGCAAAGAGAGTTCCTGCACGAGCACTACGTTTGTTGATAGTTCGAAGCACTACGTAGCATAGTTTACTCGTGAGGTCTATTGCGTCCATATTGTTGTGGACAATGCCATGCAGAGTATTCGCTTGCAGATATTCACGTCTAGCTTCTAAGGAGAGAAGTTTGAACTTATCTAATAGTTGTGAGTATGATAACTGTGACCAAGCATCTATAGTACCTTAACTTGCGATCTTGCTTACAAGAATCTCTCAAATATCAATTTTGATAGCAATTGGACCTGTAACAAAATAGTTCAAAATGGCGGACACTTTTTTTCAATTTTGTGCAAAGATTCATGTTATATGGTACAAGAGTCTCTCAAATATCAATTTTGTGAGCAATCAGACCAGTTAAAATAATTCAAAACGGCGGACACTTTTTTGGATTTTGAAAAAAGATTCGTGTTTTGTAATCCCAAGGCCTGTCAAATCTCAATTTTGAGAGCAATCGGACCAGTAACTAAATAGTTCAAAATGGCGGACACTTTTTTTCAATTTTTAGCGAAGAGTAATGTTGTATGGTCCAAGATTCTCTCAAATATCAATTTTGAGAGCAATCGGACCAGTAACAAAATAGTTCAAAATGGCGGACACTTTTCTTAAAATTTGTGCAAAGATTCATGTTATATGGTTCAAGAGTCTCTCAAATATCAATTTTGAGAGCAATCGGACCTGTAACAAAATAGTTCAAAATGGCGGACACTTTTTTCAATTTTGAGCAAAGATTCATGTTATATGGTTCAAGCGTCTCTCAAATATCAATTTTGAGAGCAATCAGACCAGTAACAAAATAGTTCAAAATGGCGGACATATTTTTTGGATTTTGAAAAAAGATTCGTGTTTTGTAATCCCAAGGCCTCTCAAATCTAAATTTTGAGAGCAATCGGACCAGTAACTAAATAGTTCAAAATGGCGGACACTTTTTTAAATTATGTGCTAAGATTCATGTTATATGGTCCAAGAGTCTCTCAAATATCAATTTTGAGAGCAATCAGACCAGTAACAAAATAGTTCAAAATGGCGGACACTCTTTTCAAATTTGTGCAACGATTCATGTTATATGGTCCAAGAGTCTCTCAAATATCAATTTTGAGAGCAATCAGACCAGTAACAAAATAGATCAAAATGGCGGACACTCTTTTCAAATTTGTGCAAAGATTCATGTTATATGGTTCAAGAGTCTCTCAAATATCAATTTTGAGAGAAATCAGACCAGTAACAAAATAGTTCAAAATGGCGGACACTCTTTTCAAATTTGTGCAAAGATTCATGTTATATGGTTCAAGAGTCTCTCAAATATCAATTTTGAGAGCAATCAGACCAGTAACAAAATAGTTCAAAATGGCGGACATTTTTTTTTCAAATTTGAGCGAAGATTCATGTTATATGGTTCAAGAGTCTCTCAAATATCAATTTTGAGAGCAATCGGACCTGTAACAAAATAGTTCAAAATGGCGGACACTTTTTTCAATTTTGAGCATAGATTCATGTTATATGGTTCAAGCGTCCCTCAAATATCAATTTTGAGAGTAATCGAACCAGTAACAAAATAGTTCAAAATGGTGGACACTTTTCTTAAAATTTGTGCAAAGATTCATGTTATATGGTACAAGAGTCTCTCAAATATCAATTTTGTGAGCAATCGGACCTGTAATAAATAGTTCAAAATGGCGGACACTTTTTTCAATTGTGTGCAAAGATTCATGTTATATGGTCCAAAAGTCTCTCAATTATCAATTTTGTGAGCAATCAGACCAGTTACAAAATAATTCAAAATGGCGGACACATTTTTGGATTTTGAAAAAAGATTCGTGTTTTGTAATCCCAAGGCCTGTAAAATCTCAATTTTGAGAGCAATCGGACCAGTAACTAAATAGTTCAAAATGGCGGACACTTTTTTTCAATTTTGAGCAAAGATTCATGTTATATGGTCCAAGCGTCTCTCAAATATCAATTTTGAGAGTAATCGGACCAGTAACAAAATAGTTCAAAATGGCGGACACTTTTCTTAAAATTTGTGCAAAGATTCATGTTATATGGTACAAGAGTCTCTCAAATATCAATTTTGTGAGCAATCGGACCTGTAATAAATAGTTCAAAATGGCGGACACTTTTTTCAATTTTGTGCAAAGATTCATGTTATATGGTCCAAGAGTCTCTCAAATATCAATTTTGTGAGCAAAGATTCATGTTATATGGTCCAAGGGTCTCTCAAATATCAATTTTGAGAGCAATCAGACCAGTAACAAAATAGTTCAAAATGGCGGACACTCTTTTCAAATTTATGCAACGATTCATGTTATATGGTCCAAGAGTCTCTCAAATATCAATTTTGAGAGCAATCAGACCAGTAACAAAATAGTTCAAAATGGCGGACACTCTTTTCAAATTTGTGCAACGATTCATGTTATATGGTCCAAGAGTCTCTCAAATATCAATTTTGAGAGCAATCAGACCAGTAACAAAATAGATCAAAATGGCGGACACTCTTTTCAAATTTGTGCAAAGATTCATGTTATATGGTTCAAGAGTCTCTCAAATATCAATTTTGAGAGAAATCAGACCAGTAACAAAATAGTTCAAAATGGCGGACAATTTTTTTCAATTTTGAGCGAAGAGTAATGTTATATGGTCCAAGAGTCTCTCAAATATCAATTTTGAGAGCAATCAGACCAGTTACAAAATAGTTCAAAATGGCGGACATTTTTTTTTCAAATTTGAGCGAAGATTCATGTTATATGGTTCAAGAGTCTCTCAAATATCAATTTTGAGAGCAATCGGACCTGTAACAAAATAGTTCAAAATGGCGGACACTTTTTTCAATTTTGAGCATAGATTCATGTTATATGGTTCAAGCGTCCCTCAAATATCAATTTTGAGAGTAATCGAACCAGTAACAAAATAGTTCAAAATGGTGGACACTTTTCTTAAAATTTGTGCAAAGATTCATGTTATATGGTACAAGAGTCTCTCAAATATCAATTTTGTGAGCAATCGGACCTGTAATAAATAGTTCAAAATGGCGGACACTTTTTTCAATTGTGTGCAAAGATTCATGTTATATGGTCCAAAAGTCTCTCAATTATCAATTTTGTGAGCAATCAGACCAGTTACAAAATAATTCAAAATGGCGGACACATTTTTGGATTTTGAAAAAAGATTCGTGTTTTGTAATCCCAAGGCCTGTAAAATCTCAATTTTGAGAGCAATCGGACCAGTAACTAAATAGTTCAAAATGGCGGACACTTTTTTTCAATTTTGAGCAAAGATTCATGTTATATGGTCCAAGCGTCTCTCAAATATCAATTTTGAGAGTAATCGGACCAGTAACAAAATAGTTCAAAATGGCGGACACTTTTCTTAAAATTTGTGCAAAGATTCATGTTATATGGTACAAGAGTCTCTCAAATATCAATTTTGTGAGCAATCGGACCTGTAATAAATAGTTCAAAATGGCGGACACTTTTTTCAATTTTGTGCAAAGATTCATGTTATATGGTCCAAGAGTCTCTCAAATATCAATTTTGTGAGCAAAGATTCATGTTATATGGTCCAAGGGTCTCTCAAATATCAATTTTGAGAGCAATCAGACCAGTAACAAAATAGTTCAAAATGGCGGACACTCTTTTCAAATTTATGCAACGATTCATGTTATATGGTCCAAGAGTCTCTCAAATATCAATTTTGAGAGCAATCAGACCAGTAACAAAATAGTTCAAAATGGCGGACACTCTTTTCAAATTTGTGCAAAGATTCATGTTATATGGTTCAAGAGTCTCTCAAATATCAATTTTGAGAGCAATCAGACCAGTAACAAAATAGTTCAAAATGGCGGACAATTTTTTTCAAATTTGAGCGAAGATTCATGTTATATGGTTCAAGAGTCTCTCAAATATCAATTTTGAGAGCAATCGGACCTGTAACAAAATAGTTCTAAATGGCGGACACTTTTTTCAATTTTGAGCAAAGATTCATGTTATATGGTTCAAGCGTCTCTCAAATATCAATTTTGAGAGCAATCAGACCAGTAACAAAATAGTTCAAAATGGCGGACACTCTTTTCAAATTTGTGCAACGATTCATGTTATATGGTCCAAGAGTCTCTCAAATATCAATTTTGAGAGCAATCAGACCAGTAACAAAATAGTTCAAAATGGCGGACACTCTTTTCAAATTTGTGCAAAGATTCATGTTATATGGTTCAAGAGTCTCTCAAATATCAATTTTGAGAGCAATCAGACCAGTAACAAAATAGTTCAAAATGGCGGACAATTTTTTTCAATTTTGAGCGAAGAGTAATGTTATATGGTCCAAGAGTCTCTCAAATATCAATTTTGAGAGCAATCAGACCAGTAACAAAATAGTTCAAAATGGCGGACAATTTTTTTTCAAATTTGAGCGAAGATTCATGTTATATGGTTCAAGAGTCTCTCAAATATCAATTTTGAGAGCAATCGGACTTTTTTCAATTTTGAGCAAAGATTCATGTTATATGGTTCAAGCGTCCCTCAAATATCAATTTTGAGAGTAATCGGACCAGTAACAAAATAATTCAAAATGGCGGAAACATTTTTGGATTTTGAAAAAAGATTCGTGTTTTGAGAGTAATCGGACCAGTAACAAAATAGTTCAAAATGGCGGACATATTTTTTGGATTTTGAAAAAAGATTCGTGTTTTGTAATCCCAAGGCCTCTCAAATCTAAATTTTGAGAGCAATCGGACCAGTAACTAAATAGTTCAAAATGGCGGACACTTTTTTAAATTATGTGCTAAGATTCATGTTATATGGTCCAAGAGTCTCTCAAATATCAATTTTGAGAGCAATCAGACCAGTAACAAAATAGTTCAAAATGGCGGACACTATTTTCAAATTTGTGCAACGATTCATGTTATATGGTCCAAGAGTCTCTCAAATATCAATTTTGAGAGCAATCAGACCAGTAACCTTAGTTGGCTATTCCGCGGGAAATTAGACTCTGTCGCCGTTTACACAGAGTCGATTACTCGCGCTCAACTAATGTGTGGATGTGTGCGTGCCGGCTTGTACGTACAGCGTGGTGGCCGACTCGAGTGACACATTTTTTTGTTAGCGAGAATATATCCGACTTTTTTTTATATCTGTGGTAATAATGCATTCTAGTGGTGAAAGATCGGTACAGTAGTTTTTGAGTTTATTGAAATTACAAACAAACAAAACATACAAAAATACATCTTTTCTTTTATCGTATTATTATTAGAGTATATAAACGGAGGAAAATTCAAACATAAGGCCGCCCTTATAATATGACAAATTTATCCATTACTTCTGATTGGCATTGATCGATCGTGCCTTTCTGGGGTCGATGATTTCCGGTAGAAGACATTTAATAACTATAAGAAACAAAAATAATAATATTTGTCAGCTATAATTCAAAACAGTTACCATTTATCAATATAACTTAACTTACCCTAGTGGTATCAAAAGTGGTAAGAGCGCGCTATAATGCGGGCGATTGTACCAATACTCTCAATCGTAATAATATGTTGGCGAACTTAGCGCGCGGAAAACAGAGCGATACGTCCTCTCTCTGAGACGGCGGAGCCGGGTCTGCCGAGCCGTGGCCTCCGCAATCGATTTATATAGCAGTTTTAAAATATTCGGTATAAAATAATTATAATATTTTTACGGATTTTTTTAATTTACTAATTTTAAGCATGACCTGCTGCGTATTAATAAATAGTAAATATGAAGTTTGACAAACGATTTCCATATTAAAAACGGCGCTAAACATCGATAAAAATCTTAATTTTTACGCAGTTTTATTTTGTCATTTTCATAACAAAAATGTACTAAACGTTATGATGCTATCTTCAAGAAAAATAGAAGACAATATGTTCTTTTCGACATGTATTTTTGTATTTTTTTGTTTCAAGTACTTTCAATACCTATTTGACTGCAAAGACAGCATGTTCCGTAAAATTCAAAAAAGGTCTCTCTAGGAACTGCTCTAAACTAAATAACAAATAGTCAATTTAATGTTATTTCTTCAAGAAAAGTAGAAAAATAAATGTCCTATTGGATTTACGACAACACAAATGAATAACTATCAATATAACTGAGTATTTTCACACCGAAAACCTGGAATATTGCGGCATTGTGCGTTATTACGTTATAAACGCTCTTAACACATTTAAAAAAAAACCGATTACTATAATTAATAATTTGTATTTATTATGCGTTAACTGTATGTAATCGCTCGTGCTGTAGCATGATTAGCCGTTCTTCGATCGGCAAAGGTAAGCTACCACTGTCGTTGTCGGTACCTGGATGGGTGACCGCTTAGTGGTATTTCAAATTGAGCGTTTCCGTGCTTCGGAAGGCACGTAAAGCCGTTGGTCCCGGTTATCACTTAATTGTGATACTAGTTAGACGCCTACTAGGCGGCTTGAAAACTCCAACAGTAGGTTGACCCTAGTCTACCTCCACCGATCCGCAGTGGGCACGCGTGGTGGAGTATCTGCCCATTCCCTTTCACACCAATTTGTGAAAGGAGGCTTGTGCTCAGCAGTGCGACATTATAGGCTGATAATGGTGATGATGATGCGTGATCGTTCACTACGGGTCCCCCTAAGCGCGGGATCCGTAGTCTTTGCTAACTCCTACCTATGTCTAATCCGGCACTGGTGTGGTGATAATGAGAATTTAATAGGCGGCAGTATCCTTGGAAAGAGGAAATCTCGACAATAGAAGCGAAGGCCTTCTGCCACAGAAGAGATGGTACCAAGCTGTTGTCTAAAGACGACAGTTACCATAAACAAATATCTATGTTTTCAATGGAAGTTATTATTAAATCAATAAAAAATATAGTAAACCTGTGTGAAGCCAAAGAGAAGCTCAGGCTCGCAAAGGGAAGGTTATAAAAATAATGAATATCATGGGACATGCTTCACAAACAGCTATCAGGGGCCCAAGTCTGCTATTACAATTGTGTTCCAATGAACTATCAGTGGTGTCAAAATTACTAACACAATAGGGTCATAATGGTGCCATTATAGCTTTCCGATGATTTTCTACTGAAACTACAATCGTGCCACAATGATCTTTTAGTTGTCAGTTTTGACAGTTTTTGTACTAAAATTCTTTTCGTTCATTATGAGACCATTATGAATTAGTAGACTGCGCACATCGGCTCAATGATAATGGAATTGCAATAGAATCGTGTCAGCATGACATTTTAGCAGACTTCGTCCCTTGATCCCAAACTAAGCAGAGCTTGTACTATGGAAACCAGATAACCGATAATAGTACATACAAGGTGTAGAACTATTGAATATTCTGTGACATGGTGTCAAAAAATCACGATATTTTTACACAGAACCCTAAATATTTTCAGGATGAAAAGTAGCCTAAGTTAAGTACTTATTTAAATGACATTAAAACCTGCCAATGAAAGTTCCGTCAAAATCAGTTGAGCCGATTTGGAGATTGACCTGGACAAACAAACATAAGAGCATAAACGCTTTATTTCGAAATCACAGATAGATATTTTGTTCCTACATAATACCTAACTTTGTTATATTTCCAATATCCGTCCGAATTACAAATATTCACGTATTCAAAGTAAAAGATCAATTTCATTTATTTATGCTCGCTATTGATATAATATTGTATTTATATTCAGTTTATTTAATTTGAATTATTTATCAAAGGAAATATATTCAATCATCAATATTTGTAGTTTTCTATTTACCTTAGTATACATTATTAGTATTCTCGAAAAGTTCACATCAAAATTATTTATTTGTGAGTCACATGTAAATAATGATATGTAAACTAATAGTAATATTTAAAAGTATATGAGTAAAGTATAGTTATAGTAATATTCTATACTAGCTGCCCGGTGCGACTTCGCTCGCGTGGTGCGACCTACCCTACCAGTGGCGGCGTAAGGCGCGGGCGACGTGGGCCACCGCTTAAGGCCTCGCGACCCAGGGGGCCTAGCGCCCGAAAATGCATTACTTAAAAGCCAAAAAATTTGCCGGTTTCAAAAAATGGTTGTCCGATGCTTTAAAAATTATTGAAAAATGTTCTTACGATATCCCAAATGACTTTAAAAATAAACGAGTAGGTAGCCAGAAAAAAAAGAATGTTCGATTATGAAGGCAAGGACCAGCCTACACAGTCTCCCAAAAGTCGGTATGAAACAATTTTTTTTAACACCATGCTTGATTCAATTATAGCAAATATGGATTTGAGATTTATGGCTTTAAATGAACATCATAAAAATTTTGGTTTTCTTTACGATTTAAACAAGTTAAAAAATATGCCAAACGATCAAATATTGAAAAACTGTGAAAATTTAAACACAGCCTTGCGAGTGGGTGAGAACAGTGACTTTGAACCGCATGAATTATATTCCTTTTTGACTGACTGAACGAAGCTTCTCAAAATTAAAACTCATAAAAAAGAAGCTTCTCAAAATTAAAACTCATAAAAAAATATCTCAGGAATTCAATGACTCAGGAAAGACATTTAGCGTTGGCAGTTTTGTCCATCGAAACAGATATAGTATCCAAGCTGGATTATGACGCTGTAATTAAACAATTTAGCAGTGTAAAAAGCAGAAAATTTCATTTTTTTTATTTTAATATTTTTGGAAATGTTCTTTGTGCTGGTTTTACACGAATAAAAATGTCTTAATGTCAAGTGTTTTTTTTTTTTTCATTTTATACAATCCGTCTTTTTGCGCTGGCAGAGGGCTCCGAAAAATGTATCTTGCCCACATAAAATTTAGGTCTTACGCTGCCACTGTACCCTACCCGGCCCTGCCCTACCCTGCCCGTACCGTACCGCAATCCGAAATTGTCGTATTACAAGCAAGTGTATGTCTGGTGTGCGGCCTGCCTCAGTACTCCTTACCGTATAAATCTTGTAAAAAAGGTTTTTTTATACCCCTAGGTGGCAAATAAGCATACGGCCCGCCTGATGGTAAGCGGACCGTAGCCAAGCCTAACCACATTGCATCAAAATAAATAATTACAGTTCGACATTTTTTTTATGATATTTTTTTATAAAAACACATATTTTATTAGCTGACAAAATCAATTCAACATTTTTTTTAAATTATGATATGATTATGGAATTTAAATATATCATAAAATCTCCAACGAAAAAGAGACGATAATATCGCGATTGAAACATATTATTCAATAGTAGGTTATTATAGTTTCTAGACATTGCGGTTGAAGCTGTGCGTTGATATTTCATATGTCGGTCAGTCAGAGTATAAGGAATAGCCCACACACAAACTACATAAATAAAGCTGGCTAAGTCTTGAGTCGGGTTCGCCCACAACACAGGGTGACACAGAGTAATATTATAATGAAAAAGCGTGCGGGCACTTTCCTCAACACCCAATAGAATTACTAAGCATTTTCATTTATTATAAGAAGAAAAAGCTATACAAAAAGTGCCTCACGCTTTTTCATTAAAATATTAGATTTAATTACAAACATTGCTCACACTTATGGGATAGCTAAAAAATTAGGTTAAAGTTTAAATATTAGTTAAGTGACACTTTTCCAAGCGTTTAGTTTATTTAAACTATATTTTTATCTTTTTGGTTTGGGACCCCAAACAAAAATAGTTATGTTATCATAATAATATACACTGAAATTTCACTTATATGAGTTTAGAATATATTATTAAAATTACATAGTTATACTTATTGTGGGCAGATAGAGGCAAAACCAAAACATTCAAATTCAAAATCATTTATTCAAATAGACCTTCGCAGGCACTTATGAAAAGTTTGACTCTAATACTAGTTCGGAAGGTTGCATTTGTTTTCGAGATTACTGTACCGTATCGTAGTATTTTTTTTTGTTAAAAATATAACAATATTATCGATCTATCATACAAAACTATTTTGATGATTTCACTATATGTGTGTATGCCTTATCTTTCTTAGTACTTGTAACTATTGATTAGATAACTACTAATAATATGATATATTTCAGTTATTGAATGTACTTTGAGTGGTATTGTTGTACTATTATATTATAGTAGACTCGTGAACTCTCTTTGAAATGAATATTTAATAGTTTAGTTATTTTTGAGGGTAAGTACTTAGAGTTCATAAAGTATTTGGAAATGCAATTGTTGTCAGTGCGACTAGAATGTAAATATTAGGTAATGAATAGTTTAATATAGTTTATTGGCATAAGAAACTTATACAAGGTATCTTAATGTTAATATCTTAGACTAGGTTACATAATTTAAAAGCTTAGCATCTGCTGCCGAGCTAGGCTAGGAATCTAAGCTTGTTTTGAAAAGAGCAAATGCAACTTTCCGAAGCGGTTGAGAGTTATAGAGTCAGACTTTTCATACGTGCCTGCGAAGGTATAATTGAATAAATGATTTTAAATTTTGTAATTTGCAAGTATGATTGAAATATTTGAAATGCAATGAATTTATTTGCGCAAAAGTTATTATTATAGTAATTAACATTTCGAATTATAAATCGATTAGGTACTCGTACGTGATAAAAACTTGTTATTATTTATATTTGCTAGTAAATCTGCATTATCAATGTAGATTATTGTAGATGTTGATTAGTTTGTACAAGAAGCAGACGTCAAAATATATGCGACAATTCAGCAAGGAAGATAAAAGACAATAATGCGTCTGTAATGCTTCCTCATGTTGAGGGGGCTGATGATTTCTATTCTATAGTCTAGAACAGTGTTTTTCAATCTTATTGATTTCGCGATCCCCTTACAGGTTGAAAAATTCTGGCGACCCCCTTGTCAGACAGACAAAGAATTTATAAATTAAAAGACTACGATAATGATTTTCTTTATTTTGATACCTTTACTTATTAGTCTGCAAGAAGCCGCGAGAGGTTTGCAACTAAGTAAGAGGTAAGTTGGACGCCCGCTTGCGCGAAGTCTGCCTTGCCTTTTTCTTTCTGCCGGCGATCCCCCGACTAAGGTTTCGCGACCCCCCTAGGGGTCGCGACCCACAGATCGACAAACACTGGTCTAGAACATTAATTTTCTTTTTTCTCTATACCGTCTATTTGCAATTGGATTCCAAGCAAGAGAACCAAAATCTACTATGAAACGCGCAAATGCAAAGTAAAAATTTTAGGATAACATTTTAAATGTTCTATCTGCAATATTATCTATATGTAGGTTAAACGTTTTTGTTTTTGCAAATCGCGTACAAAAGTAAGCAGCATGTATGGAATTTATTTTGCGAGTATGAGTAATCATAGAATACTTTTCAATATTTAGTAATAGTTGAGTAACTGAGCAATAATTCGATAGGGCATCGAGATCTTAAGGAAGTAAGAGATCACAATCGGCATTAGTTTTGAGGACTGTGAACAACTCTGTGTCATTAGCGTTAGAAGTATATGACTAATATTATTGATGTAAATATTGAACAACAAAGGTCCAAAGTGGCTGCCCTGAGGCAATCTTGAAGTGACGTTTAAGAAGTCCGAGCTATTAACCTTTGATGCATACAGCTTCACATGTATTCTGTTTCTTATATACGATTCTATCCAACGCAAGAAGCTGTTCACCGGCCTTGAGTTTCTCCAAGAGTTAATCATGATTAATATTATCGATAGCCTTAGAAAAGTCAGTGAATACGACATTTACCTGAAAATTCTTATCGATTAGAGTCCAGGATGTTGTTAGTGTTAACCATGTGTTAACACTACACTACGTAATTGTCTACACTAAGAGTCAATACAGGTTCGTATAACCTTAATCATTATTTAATGTTGGACATAATAGCACCGACAAAAAACGAATCAGGAATGTAAAAAAGAGGCACGCAGGTCGATTAATTTATATAAGAAATAAACGTAGGTATATTATACAGATTATACTGCAATTTAGAATTTTGAATGGATATATTTTTGCGTTTTTCGCAGATGGGATACGCATCCTAATTAGAAAATGTAATCCCGATCCCGCGAGATCGTGATCCGTGAGATCTCGAGGCATTTTACGAGATCAATCCCGAATCGAAAAATCGCACGAGATTATCGTGTTCGGGATTCTTTAATTGTTTATCCCCCTTACTCATAAAACGTTATGATAGGGATTAAGGGTCACGTAAATAACGCCACTCTATTGTCATTGTCAGATAATGTGACATTATTTACATGACCATTTAATCAGTATATTAGTTAAATAGCGATTTATGAGTAAGGGGGTATGTCTTTAGAGCTTTTAGTAAGTACTTAAAAAATATGTTCATGTCACATTCAAATAATTAAAATTGTTTTGAATAATACTTACTTTATTTCATCAATCTAACATAGTGTTATAACTACTAACTCTACTGACTGATGCTTGGGAAAATGTTTACAAAAACATTAATGCAATGATAATAATGAACATTTTATCAAAATTGCTGTTATTATAACGCAAGGCGTTGTTGTTAATTGTAATTCTACACTCAAAACAAAAATACGATATTATTTAGGATCTCGATCGCTAGGGATCTCGCGGGATTAGAATTTCGAATTTCTAGGGATTACTCTGGGCAGGAACATACCGATTGGGGACAAACTTTTTGTTCTGTCTTGAAGACAGCGAAAGAAATAATCCGTGGTCCTTCCTCCATAGTACCGCAGTCAGAGCATTTTCGCTGATTTCAAATTAGAACTTAATTACAGTCAGATTAGACACTATTTTTCCAGTGCAGAACCCGTATTGAAGCCCGTATTATTTAATCTTTAAATAATAATAGTAAAATAACTTTTATAGCCGGAAAAAATCTTTAATGGCTTATGAGTTTAATAAGTTATCAAACTAATATCATAAATTAGAAAGTATCTGTCCGTCTTTTTGTTCCATTTTTCACGACTAAACGTCTAACCCGATCGAGATAAAATTTGGTACGAAGATAGCCTATGCTATGGTATGTAGAGGGAGGATTGTTTTGATATAAGTATTATACGGTCTCGTATTAATCTTATATCAAAACAATGCTATTCCTGTCCCTATCATACCTATTAGAACGGAATGTTAGTTTATCTTGGGGTCACATTATTTAGTCCCATCAGTCCCGTATCTAGGGAATGGGGCAAACCGGCGCACATGCCCCGAAAAAAAACTTGTTTCACAATGCACGTTATTTAATCGATTATTTTATTAGTATGTTTTTATGGTTTCTTCTTATTTACTTCTTTTGAAAGGAAAAACGGTATAGCGTAATTATAAAAATAAAAAAAACTATTTTTCATTTATAATTATTTTGGAAAAACATAGTTATCTTAAACGCTGGAGAGGGGTGCCACTATCAAGCTTCTGCCCCGGTTTGAATATCGTAAATCCGGGACTGGCCTCTATATCTTGTATGTACTTAAGGTGCAATATAGAAAAAAAAGCGTACTGCACCTACGGGATAGGCTTCTTACTCATATGTTTATGTAATTTATATGTATTAATCATTGAATGTCTGTAACTTGTTTTGTATACGTATGTAATAAATAAATAAATAAATAA
The DNA here is from genome assembly GCA_951394255.1 of Polyploca ridens. NCBI lineage: Eukaryota > Metazoa > Arthropoda > Insecta > Lepidoptera > Drepanidae > Polyploca > Polyploca ridens. The sequence goes on along the minus strand of OX596259.1, from coordinate 2,027,968 downwards.
ATATCATCTTCAACACAACCCATCCATCCCTTTGTCAGTCTTTTCCCTTATAGGTATCCATCCATCCATTTTCAAATTCATAACTCTCATAGACTAAAGAAATTTGAATAGATTAAAGAATTTAATATTCCGTGAATAATTACGAATGCAATACTCGATGTAGCTTCATTATTTAATTGAGTTATTTACTCTGTAATTTGCATGCGAGGACGTGGCCACGTACTGTGTACATCATTGTCATATAAAGTAAATGTATCATGTACGTACCGTAAATGTAATTAGTGTTGTGTTGCGCAGTAACAAAAGGTAACAATATCATTGTTTTCGACGGTAATTGTCCCCATCACAAGTATGACACGTGTAGCAGCATCTCTCTCGCCACTCAAAATTATGTCAAATGTTTTTGGGAAATAACTTTTATTTTTATTAAAGAGTTTCAGAATACTTTGAAATCCAAAAATAATGAACATCAAAACACTCAGAATCTCTTTTGAGGGTTAGACGACTTGATTTTTACTAATGTCCTTTAAATATTGTTACAAATGAAAGGGAAGGTCTTCTTTGTTAATCCTTTGGGGACATTAAAATAATCTGGACAGGGCCGTCTTAAGCCATGCTGGGGCCCTTGGGCACACAAGAATATGGGGCCCCGTCGGAAAATAAAAAAGTTAATAACAAAAACAGCTATGATTTAATATTTCTAGTATGTTTAAAATTAATAACTAGTAAAGTTAACATTTCAATTTAGAATGTTGAAGGTAAAAAAAAATTCAGCCATGATTTTGTATTTTAATATTCCGTGTACCTTTATGGTAAAGACGGAACCTGAAATTGGAACAATGCCAATTAACCTTTCGTTTCGTTACGAATTATCTACTGAGAACTCTATAATTTGTTTGTCTTATACCATTTAGTTAAATTCGGGTAGGATAATTCTATCTAAGTATAGACTTACCTGAGACATCATTAGACTTTTCATAAGTGCCTGCGAAGGTCTATTAGCGTCTCATATCGTTTATTCGCTCAAAGAGCAGCTCGACTGGGGAAGTACCTCCACCTTACAGAATACCGCAGCAAAATATCTTTATGTTGTGTTCCTCGTGAGTAAGGTAACCAGAGCTCATAGGGGAGGGGGGAAAGGTCGGTAACGCGTGAGCGATCCTTCGTGTGTTGCAAGCGTCCATATGGCTATGGTAACCGCTTACCACCAGGCAGGTCTTATGCTTGCTTGCAGACATGGTCATATAAAAGAAAAGAATTTTGAATTGATTTATCTATATCATCTGTCCCTTTCTTTAGCTATTTAATAAAGAAAGATGCAGATAATTTAATCACTCATTCAGTACCTAATTGAAATCTCTGAGGGTCTCATGTCCCTCTCCATACCATAAGCATAAGAAATGTTTAAAACAAACCCTTTTATTTACAGAATAAGATCAAAAATCATGCTGTGGCCATTAGTATTAGCAGTTGTCATTGTGATCCTCATATGGGCTCTGTTCTACAAGGATGAAGAGAATCCCTTGGACAAGTTGCCTGGCCCACCGAAGTGGCCAATCATTGGCAATGTGATAGAGGTTCTGCGGAATAACCCAGGTTTGTTTAATACATTTAAATGCCTTCTTTTTTATTGTTTATAGGCCTGTGATTTGACCACAATCTCACCATGGTGAGTGATGATGTGGCCGAAGGTGGTAAGCACACAAAGCCTAGAAATAACTGGCTCTCAAGTACAGCTGTTGAGACATACGATAGATGCTTGGCGAAAGATTTAACTTGAGGGTGGTAGCCAGCCAGATGGGTACTACAAAGTACCCCTACCACTGTGCTATGGTTTCCTCACGATGTTTTCCTTCACCGAAAGCTCCAGCTCATTGTAGGATACGAACCCGGGCCCTTCGACTCGGTATCCGACGTCACTACCACTGAGCCATCATCGCCTTCTTGGTGCTTTCTAAAACTTTTAGGGACATTAAAATAAAATTAAATGGGTCAAGTGCGAGTAGAGTTTCGCTCTATTACAGTTCCATACACATTCTTTTAAACTAGATATTTATGATAAAAAAAAAACATGAGTTGTATTGTGGCAATTTTTTTTTTAGAAATATTTTTTTTACGATTATAAAAATTTATTTATATATATTTTATAGCCTGCACGGAAGCCTCGAGGGCTTATCTGTGTAGGTCGCTGCACACACCGATCATAATAAAAGTAAACAATTCTTATTTTATGTATCATATTAAGTATAAGATTTAGACGTAAAAGATTTAGAAGCATGAGCAAATATTCTATTTTGTGGTTATTATAACATTTAATTGGTACCTAAAGTTTTTTTTAAAGTATTGTTTAATTTTCCCTTTATAGTAGTCTGACTTTATGTACTTTATTCTAATGTTCTCTGGTAGCTCATTAACAATTTCCAACAACAGGTACTCCCACGTTCTAGAACCATATATGTTATTAGTCGTAGATAGTATGTATGTAGGTAAATATGATAATTGTCGCAAGTATTAGCATAAAGTATTAGATAACAATCTCAGGAATACGCAAAGCTTCGTCGTTTGATTTTTAATTACTTAGTATCAACTATTATAGCTTGCAATGTATGTATGTATGTTTGTTCGTTCGGGTGGAATCTTGCATGTCGAATTTCACCCACTTCCAGTGGTCGGATTGACTTGATATTTGGTGTACATTAGTATATTGGTAGACAATGCAAGTACAGTCAACAAAAAGTAAAATCAACAAAAAAAGCCAATGAAATTTTTAACAAAAACTTATTTATTGTTATCTTTACTTTTTAGAGGACATGTTCTCCTTAGTACTCAAATACAACAAGAAGTATGGAGAACGATACGTGATGAAAATTTTCAGTCTACGCGTGCTTCACGTTTCCAACCCGCACGATATTGAGGTTCGTATAATCGCTCTATTTTTATTTTATATATTTTTTAAAGTAATTAAAAAGTTATATTTAAAAATGAGTTCCTATTTTATAATTTTGTTATGGAACCCTATAGTTCCCCACTGGCTTTGGGGACAGAGTCCAAGTTACCACCGGTGCTCAAGGCTCCAGAGAGAGGGCCTTTCTCATTATGCGTGCTGTCTCCAGGAGCATTGCCTTTGAATGGGCCCTTGATACAGCCGCCCGACTCGAGGATCTCGGGGGTTTTATCGGGGCTTATTATTACTATTATTGTAATAGTATTGTTATTTGCTACAAATCTTTCATTAAGCTCGCCATCCTGTCTCTTTAAACATTTTTTCGATATCCATTAACTAACACACAATGAAATCAACTACCTGATTCGCTAAAAGAACTATCCCTCGTGCCTTTTAAAGGGGGGCTGCATCGATGGTTATTACATCATTGTTTTTATTCAGTGAGGGAGTTTTTAAATATGTCTTAGATGATTAGTATTATTCGTAGTTTGTTTAATGCGTGTATATTGATATTGGATAATTATCTAATTGACATTATAGTTGTTTATTATTATAGATTTAATTGACATTATAGTTGTTTATTATATAGGTATATTCTGAATAATTTAATTTTGTATCGTAAATTCTGTGTAATTGACATTGTATTAATATTCATACGCTATCACTGGCAGTTTTATAAGGCACCTGTAACTAATTTAACATTATTACACCTAAAATTATTGAATAAATGATTTGATTTGATTTGATTTGATTTGATTTGACGCAACTAATACACTATTCTTAGGAAAAGGTAATTAATATTAACTAAGTATTGTTCGTTAAATGAATTAAACTATTTCCTTGTTTTGTTGGCTCACCACATTTTAAGAGTAGGTTAGTTGCTGCGTGCCCCATAATAGGCGTAAAGATATTTTTTTATCCTAAATTCCGCCCTGCGGTTTTCACTCGTTTTTTCCTCAAGGATGTTTTCCCTGTATAAAATTAACCTATATGTTAAACTACCAACGTTATATTATTCTATTAAATACATATATTAAAAACAAACCCAGTCATGTTATATTATTATCTTAAAAAAAGTTCAAAACATTTACCCCCTTACTCGTAAAGCGCTATTCAACTAATACATTACTTTTTAAATGGTCACGTAAATAATGGTGCCGATTCTGTTGTAAATCGCACTAAACTAATTTTAGTCACATCTCATCTCTTTCTTACGAACATTATTGAAAAAGGATAGAACATATTTTAAGTTGTCAAATTAATCTTTGCCGTCTTATTTTGCGTGTATTTAGGCATAACCGCGAGAGATGGCGACTAAATTTATATTGAAAACAAGCATTGGACTAATTTGACAGGACTAAATTTCTTACATCCTTTTCTTATGTTCTTTGTTAGAAAGAGACATAGTGAGATTAAAATTAGTTTAGTTGTGAACAACAGAATCGGGGCCAATGTCACATTATTTGACAATGACAATAGAGTGACGTTATTTACGTGACCCTTTAAACAGTTTATAAGTTAAATAACGTTTTATGAGTAAAGGGGGTCATGAATAATTTTTTAATGGTTATTATTGAAGTTGTCATACATCGATCTTCGTTTTTGCAAATAACTCTGTAACGTGGCATTTTAGAACATAGACACCCCCGTAATTTTTGTTTGTATGAGTGTCTTCAATCTGTGTAAGGAGGTTTTATCGAGTACCGCCATTTGCAAAAACATCAAAATGGTGGCTTAAAAACTTATTAATTCTACTATTGTTCATAGATACAGTACAGTAAACCAAATTTAACCTTTTTTATATTAAAATACTATTATTAAATCTAAACGTAAACAAACACGATGCGCGACTGCCCTGAGTTTGAGCCAGTGCTGCAAACCCCAACTTGCAAAAAAGAAGTAGGTATATTATGCCAAAAATCCAGGAGACAGGAAAAAAAGAAAGGGAAATTAAAAAAACTACCCATTTTGCTTGCTTTAGAGTAGTAGGAATTTTTATATTCTTACTCTTAGTTTAAAGTTTGGCAAACAAATCCTTTTTATTAGGGTTTATTTTTGCTAGTGTCGAGTTATAAGTTCTAGTCTAGTCACAATTGATCACTTTCACAATGTCCGCTCTGTCAGTGTCCATAAAATAAATGTTTTAGTAAAATGGTGGTAATTGTATTAAAACTTTTCACGGATCTTTAGAGACAACTTGAAAAATCACGATACACGTAACTAATTTATTTTATTTCGATATACACGAATTTATGAAAATAAAATGAAAACGCAACGTCACTTTGCAAGTTTTACAGTTTAATTTGGAATTTGAATCACTTTACATTGATTTATTATGTTTTGAGAGAATTTATTGATTAATTTGATGTCAATAACAGGTGTTATTCTTATAAAGATATAAAATGTCGTACACTTGGCTCACATCGTGATAATCCAGGAGATTTTCATTGAATTGGAAAATAAATAAGGAGATAAGGAGACATGTCCAAAAATCATGGAATCTCCTGGAAAAGAAGGAGAGTTTGCAGCACTGGTTTAAGCATTGGACGAGCCAGTATAAATCGGTTTCCTCTCGTACGTGACGAGCCGCCAGTGCTCGCACCTCAAGCTTGTAGTAGTGTACCTACCGTAGCGCGGTAGTATGAAGCTTGGTCTCTGTCCCCTACTCTGTGGCCTGAGCTCATCGGGGAGGGGGAAACGTACGGGGCTACGGTAACCGCTTACCATCAGGCGGGCCATACGCTAGTTTACTGACTTTGTCGTATATTTTTTTTCAGGCAATCCTATCACATTCAAGAAATATAAGCAAGAGCAAACCCTACACTTTTCTGGAGGCATGGCTCGGAACTGGGTTGCTGCTCAGCACAGGCAGCGTATGGCACCGCCGCCGCAAGATCCTAACTCCGACATTCCACTTCAACATCCTGAAGAACTTCACCAACGTGTTCGACGACAAGTGTCGGGATTTAGTCAACAGGTTAAAGGAGACTGGAGGGTCAGAAGTTGACCTACTGCCTGTTATCAGTGATTTTACTTTGTCTACTGTTTGTGGTAAGACTAAACAAAGGGCTACCCCTCTCGGATTTTCATATTTAACCGACTTCAAAAAGGAGGAGGTTATCAATTCAGATGCCATCAGATGTATGTTCGGGCATAACTCCGTCATATATAGACGGATTTGCAAAATTCTTTTTTTGTTCGAAAGAGGTTTATTCCGAAATGGTCCCATATAAATGAAACTAAAATCTCAAAATAAATTAACTATTTAACAAAAAAATAAACCGCCTTCAAAGTAGGTACACTAAAAAGTATGAAATAACTATTATCTGACACTGTTTTGAAGTCAGCGAAATATTTTCTATAGAACTCGTCATGCGATTGCGATGCATACTATTGTATGGTACACACATAATTTTGTATAATGTTACAGAAACAGCAATGGGCACTAAACTGGATAAAGAACAGTCGACTGCAGAATACAAAAGCGGCATAGCTGAGATCGGATGCCTCATGCTAAATCGTTTAACAAAAATCTGGATGCACAATGACTTTATATACTACAACTTAACACCCATGGGAAAGAGGTTTAAAAAAAGCCTGTCCAAGGTCCAAACATTTGCAGATAAAGTGATTATGGAGAGAAAGAAACAAAGAACAGAGAGTAAAGAAGATCTTTCAGCTGCTACGGAGGTTGTTGGCACTAAAAAGAGATTGGCCATGCTGGACTTGCTTTTAGAAGCGGAGAATAAAGGAGAAATTGATCTGAGCGGTATTAGAGATGAAGTTTACACGTTTATGTTTGAGGTAAGTTGTTTTTCAGAAGCTGTAGATTTTTAATCTGCGTAGGAGTAAATATACAAAAAAATATTTATAGTGCTCACGTATTTTCTATTTCTGCGGAACGAACAGCGGAGTCTTATTAAAACGGGACCCCCGTTTGGCACCCTTCCGGTACGGAACCCTAAAAATGAAATAAGGTTAAAATTTAAAGGGGACTCATACAAGAAACGTCTTTTTTGAGTTATTTTTTTGCTGAGTTAGTATTGTTAGTATTTATTTAATATTGAGAAACTGACAGGTGCTCAATTTTGATTAGTTTGATTAGTTCGAACGTTAGTATACAGAACTACCTAGTCGTGTACTGCGGTTTAATCCCCGTATTTTAATAAACGGGGTATCCACTGCAAAATGATTTTTTTCAAATTCGACTGATAGTCTCTGAGATTAGTTCGTTCAAACATACAAAAGCAATCAAGCATCAGCAATGAGGAGTTTGGTTGAAAATACCTGTCAAACTGTTGATAATTCGAACTAATTTGAACCTTATGTATACGATATGACAGGTATTTTCAACCAACTCTATAAAACTCTATGGAAAGAAAACTCCTCATATGGGATTGCCAATGTACTGCCGACCTAGAAAGGCAACTCATCCTCAAGCGTATTTGCCAGACAACACTGGTAGGTGCTTGGATAGATTTTCACCATGAGGAGGCGAAAGATGCGTGACAAATGTTTGTGGCACTCCCTAGCTAGGCACACACCCACCCACACCACCCCACACTAGCGATGGGCGATTGTTACTAAAAACAATCAAATTATTCGATTGTCCAATTTATTCGAATCATTCGAATAACAATCGACATCTTTCGATTGTTTATAATACGCTTTGTGCGGTACCGCACGTGGCATGTGCCGTGCGCTGGTTGTCCTTCCACCGAATGAATGAATCTATTCGCCTCTACGCTCACCCATCGATTGTGCATACTTTTGCAGCCTGCGTTGCGTGCGCCAATTTTTATTCGATAGGTCGATTGTTTATTCGTTAGAACGAATGAATCGACAATCGAATGTAAAGTTTTACAATTGTCGATTCTTTTGATAACTTTTTTTGGAACAATCGCCCATCGCTACCCCACACACAAACACACCCAAGCACCGAGTTGTAAGAATTTCTATTATTTTTGTTTTAAGGGTCACGACACAACTGCTATGGCTCTGACCTTCGGATTGATGCTGCTAGCGAATGATGAGGATGTTCAGGTAAGACTTTCGAATCTACATTCACCAATCTTTATATATAAAATTCTTCTGTACGTGTTTATGTCACGGAACTCCTCCTAAACAGCTGGACCAATTTGAATGTTATTTTTGTATGCGTTTGGTTGGCGCTCTGGATGGTTTAGATTCACAAATAGGGTAGGGTAGGGTAGGGTAGGGTAGGGTAGCACCACACGAACGAAGTTGCGCCGGGCAGCTAGTCTAGGTATAAAATATTCAAAAAATACGTTTGATTAGTATCATCAGAAGAGTCGATTCATTCATTGCCAAAACTGATTCTAAGCAATATCCTTATCCAAATTGCAAATTAAAACTTCAGATTATAGTTTCTTGATGTAATGTTTAATGTTCTTTAAAAAGTTGCAACCTAACTATTTATTCTCAGGAACGCATCTATGAAGAATATCAGCAAATTTTTGGAGATACAAAACGTACACCAGCCATGTCGGAGTACGCTGACATGAAGTACCTGGAAGCGGTGATAAAGGAGATCTTGAGGCTGTATCCAAGCGTACCTTTTATTGGCAGGGAAATTACTGAAGACTTCACTATGGGTATGAATTTTGACAATTATTTATTACTACAAATATATCAGTATACATCTATTACATCCGGCTGGAAGGACCATGTAAAAATAAGAGTTTTCGTTTTTGGGCGGGTAACGTGCTTTCTGTATGAAAACTCTGGCCTTTCGCCTCGGTAATGCCAGAAGCTGAGGTTCGTGCCACACTGTGGGGCACGCTCAGGTGTAGTTACTTAAATCTCACCCGTTTGAGAGCCATCTGGGCTCATCGAGGCTGATCTTTTTGAGAAAAGTGAGAGACCATAAAAAAGGTTTACATTTTGTTTTGCTTTGGTACGTTAAGTTAAGTACGAAACTCACTAGCCTCGACCATCGAAGAAAAGTTGCTTGCTTATCGGTTTCCTACAGGATATATTTTGGAGAGTGCGCAGAAATTGTTCAACCATATTCCACCATCCTCATTTTTACACCGAACCACAAGACGCCGGGAAAAATTTCACTTGTACGTTGTTGACATACCGAAAATACGGACACAGCGTTTTGCATCCTCATTTATAATGCGGACAGCAAAGAAGTGGAACTTGCTTCCGGGGCGTCTGTGTTTCCTGACGCTTACAATCTAGGAATTTTCAAGGCCAGAGTGAATAGGTTTCTTCTGGGTATGCGTATTTCAACTTAGGCTTCGTCATCGTCCATTCTGGGCGGGTCAGTGGCCAAACGCAAGCCCATTTAATAAAAAAAGAAAGTTCATGTCAAATCCTGAGTGAGTGTTCTTTTAGTGAAGGAAACCATCGTGAGGAAACAATAGTGATCTTGATTGCCATATCACTAAATGGAAATTCTGTTGACAAGCATCAGTCTTTTCGCCACTTGCAGACACTTCATCACTATTATTGTTCAAATGTTCTGATTGTTCCGTCATATAACCTTGGCAATAAAAATATTGGCTTGCCTTGACCTGTCTTTTTATGCGTCTGCTAATACCAGACTATAGCTTCTGTGTGCGTCATAGTACGATAAAACAACGTGCAAGATGATGCAATTAATTAATTCATAAATTCCCTGAGCTTGTTCTATATTTGCATGATATATTTTAAAGGTGTCATGTCTCTTTAATTACTTGAATATATATAAATGCAGTTCTTGAATTTTTATGCAATACCTAGTTTTGGGACTCGCGTCTCATTCGCCATCACCATCAGCCTATAATGTCCCACTGCTGAGCACAGGCCTCCTTTCACAAATGAGGGTGAAAGGGAATGGGCAGATACTCCACCACGCGTGCCCACTGCGGATCGGTGGAGGCAGGCTAATGGTCAACCTACTGTTGGAATTTTTCAAGCCGCCTAGGAGGCATCCAACTAGCTTAACGACTATCACAATTAAGTGATAACCGGGACCAATGGATTTACGTGCCTTCCGAAGCACGGAAACGCTCGATTTGAAATACCACTAGGCCGTCAACTATCCAGGTACCGACCACAATGGTGGCGGCTTAACTTTGCAGATCGATTAAGAACGGCTAATCATGCTACACTACGAGCGCTTCAGCCAACGGGTTAATTAGAATACATGTCTTCCAGGTGATCTCACCATAAAGAAAGGATCTGAAATATCTGTTCTATTCTACAATCTTCATCACCGCGAGGATCTGTACCCAGAACCAGAAGCCTTCAAGCCCGACAGGTTTTTGGGGGGTGAAGTCAGGCATCCATATGCTTATGTGCCATTCAGTGCTGGTCCGAGGAATTGCATAGGTAAGTGATCATTATGAGATTCCTGTTACAGTTTTTCTTCAGCGCTAAGATATGGTTCTTTTTTATACGACGAAGTCGGTAAACTGCACCTACGGCCCGCCCAATTGTAAGCTGTTACCGTAGCTATATTGGCGCTTGCAACACAGGAAGCATCGCTCACGTGTTACCGACCTTTTCCCCTCACCAATGAGCTCTGGCACCTTAATCTCGCGCAGGAACACAACATTGTTATTTGGCTGCGGTATTCTGTAAGGTGGTACTTCCCCAGTCGAGCTGCTCTTTGAGCGAATAAACGCTATGCTCTACTACTCTTAGATTCTTCAAATGAGCTAAACTAGGAGCTCTTTTTATGCTATTTTATCTTTTATGAGGTTGGAAACACATCAGCAAATCCCATGGTGTTGAAAATGTCCATAAGCGGCAGTGAGCACGTGGCAAAAGTACATTATGTTATGACGTAGAGATTAAGAGAGATCGCAGAAGTCAAGGAGTATCGATTGTCCTGTTTTATTCAACGAACTGTCGGCCACCGATTGAATGCGGGCTCCAGGGGTTCCAGTTTTGAATACTTGGTTGATTACGTACAGATTCACACACTACTTTTCAGTGATAGACAACAATGTTAATAATAATAACATATAGGGTGACTGGTAATTAGTAAACGATACTTAGACACATGATTGTACTCATGATAACAAACTTTCCCAAAGAAACAAATAGGGATAAATAACTAAATTAAATAAAAGCTGGTGTATTCTTATTCTTGTTAGGTACTAAATATTATGGGCTCATGTGCTAAGTAAATAAAAAAAATGATTCTTGTGATATGATATGAGTAATCAAAAAAAAATAATTTAAAACCTGGAATATACTCCGTGACTTTTTTATTATACAACTGATCAAAAATATGTTGTATGCATGATTATGTACACACGGCTACAGTTCAAGCTATACATTTCTAGTATAAGCTGACCTCCCATTGTACCGAAATCTTATACTATCCGAGATCAGCTTGTACTGGAAATGTATAGCTTGATCTGTAGCCGTGTGTACATTAAGGTATATTAAGTGGACTGCGTTTCTAAGACGAATTAAAAGTCACGGTGTATAGATGGGCTTATGTGGGTTGTGTATAGGGTTGCCATCTCTAAATCTTAGCAACCAGGACATAACGCGTGAAAACCCCGGATTTTGGAGCCCAGAATCCGGACATGTGTATCGGTTATTTTTTTAAACTTAGTCAGTATAATAAAAAACAGTTAAATCAAATTTCAATCATCAAAAATCTAATATTATTAGTCATCTTTCATCATCATTTTAAACATTACAAAACAGAATCAAATTGAATCAGACTTGAATTTTTTAAACCCGGACTAAAAATGAATCCCCGCCCGGACGCTCCCCGGACGCCCTCTAAACTAGGACAAATCCGGGGAAACCCGGACGGATGGCAACCCTAGTTGTGTACATTATTGGAAGGTGAAGTAAAAGACATTTGTTTTCAGGTCAAAAATTCGCAATGCAAGAAATGAAATGTACCTTGAGTGAAATCTGCCGGAACTTCAAGCTGGTACCCAAGACGAAGGGTGCTAGACCTGAGCTGGCTTCAGACATGGTTTTAAGACCCAAAGGACCAATTTATATCAAGTTTATCCCCCGCTAGTTTGAAATACCTTTTTTACGGTTATACTAAAATGTGATTTTAATGTTTTTTTTTGTTTAATTGGACAGTATTTTTTATGACATGTTAGACTATAATAATGCAATTTGTAGTTAATTTAAGCACTTACCTAGTTAATGAAGCTAACATATATTATTTTAATAAACTATGAAGTTGTTTTATTATTGTTAATATTGATAAAAGGCACACAGCTTGATACTCAATGATACGAGTAATTATCATAAAATACATTATTGGTTTTAGGCTCAGAGGAAATAAATACTACGTTTTAGGTAATTAATAGTTCTGGTATGACAATATGTCGAGGGGTGAAACGGTGAAAGCCATGAGAGTAAAAGAGTGAGGACAATGAAAGGTGAAAAAAGTATACAATGACATAGTGTGATGACAAATTATTAGGAACACGGACCCAATTCTCACGTCTTCGACATCAATGTCGCTTTCGATAGGTGCCGGAAAGAGTGCGTACAAAGCCAGAAAAATATGGCAATGTCAGATGAAACAAACTTATGTCTAATCTTCGCGTGGCATGAGACGGAGACATAAATTAACTATGCGCTTCTTATCTAAATAACCGTGAAGTAGAATATTTTAAAAATCGTTAGTAGTAGCCCTAGGTGATATGTTAGTGATATTATTTATCGAATTTTTGTCTTAATTAGATACACCATGAACGAATAAAAACGAAAAATCATTATTATTAGAGGTATCTTTGTGATTTTTTTCTATCGACGAATTTTCATTCCATTATGTTTTTGCTCAGATAGAACCCTCGCGTATATAATGAAAATACCCATATAAAAATATTTTTTCATTTAAATACTATTTACTTGGGTAAATTTCAATTCTATGATATGTTATTTTGCTTTATACGCACTCATTTACATTGCCGCGGAATGGAATGGAAGCGAAACTATGCAAGAAATTGTACATAGCATAATGAACTTACAAACATACAAACTAAAAGATTTCTCGAAATCTCGCCAAATGTCTAATGGGACATCAATGTCGAAAACACGAGAATCGGGGGCCTGGGCTAGTAAGCAATCCAAATATTATCGAGAATACTAAATCCCACCAAAAACATTCTGTAAAAAACTAGCCAAGTCTCGATGGAGCTGCTTGTTTATCTCTAAAAAGTAATGAAATCTAGACACAGTCGTGCCAAGTCTAAGGTTCCTTACTGCGATTTCTTTATTATTATAGTTAATGTTGTGTGACTTGGCTTTTTTATACGTTAGTGGGTACAAGTACAGATTGGTGCAATGGTGTCATGGAGCACCTGGTTTTGTACCCTTGTGTACCCTTCAACGGCCAAGTCACACAACATTAACTATAATAAAAAAGAAATCGCAGTAACGAACGACGATATGTCCGAGGAAGATCATTTAAAATATAAAGGGACCTAAAATAGAGCCCTGCAGCATAACTTCGTAGAAACGGACGAATAACAAAGAGCGTAATTTATTTTTTCATTAAAACGACGAGTGTAATTTGACTTGAATGGTTCTCACGATGCGGGAGACGGGGCGGTATCAACTATTGTTTAAACTCTTAACTTTAGAGTATTTATTTACTCTGAGGTTATAGTAATTCTATGGTATTGTTGTATGTTTCATGTATTTATACATCACATCACATCTATGGAAGAGTTTTTTTGTTAGTTTAATCGGGCTAATCTCAAGAACTACCTACCTCTCTGATTCGAAAAATCTTTCACTTATAAGAAATTACATTATCTCCGAATATTATAGACTTTTATATCAGGAACGTGGGTGAAACCGCGGGGGGAAGCTAGTACTAATAATAAAGTTGAAGAGTTTGTTTTTGTCTTTGAACACGTCATCGAACAATTAACCCAAAGTATCAATGACGTTCATTTTGGTTGAAATATATTCCGCCAATTTCCCACCATCGACAATACGCTCTGTTTGGCTAAGTCAAGGACACATGCGCTCTGATTGGCCAAGTCAAGAACACACGATGCAGTGATTGGTCCTTACTGTTCAAAACCAGTGACTACATAGTTACGGAATTTGATTGTTCAGTCCTACTCTAAAGCGATTTTTCATCGATGGAACGCGCTAAACTCAAGGACTGTTTTGAGAGAGGTAGAGCATAGCGTTTATTCGCTCAAAGAGCAGCTCGACTGGGGAAGTACCTCCACCTTACAGAATACCGCAGCCAAATAACTTTATATTGTGTAAAGTTGTGTTCCTACGCGTGAGTAAGGTCGCCAGAGCTCATAGGGGAGGGGGGAAAGGTCGGTAACGCGTGAGCGATGCTTCTTGTGTTGCAAGCGTCCATATGGCTACGGTAACCGCTTACCATCATGTATAAAAAAAAGGACTACTGTACCCCTAGACAGAGTACTTTTCGTTGCGTTTGCGCGAATAGAAACGCAAAAAAATTTATGAGATTGACATAAGGAAACGCTAGATCCTAGCGTAACCAAATGTCAATCTCATACATTTTGTAGCGTATCTATTCGTACTAACGAAAAGTACTTTGTCTAGGGGTACTGGACTGATTCTGAAAATTATTTCACTGAAAGGAAGCTGCATTGCTATAGGCTACTTCTTTTTCCGAGAACGCGGGAGACAGCTTGTGTTTTTAATGTTATGCTTTGTATAAGGTTCTAATAAATTTGTGAACTTCCTCTTGAGGGATGAATGTATAGGTCATTAGTAATCAAAAAATAATATTAGAAAAATAATCCGTGGGAAAAAAAACTAAGGTAAGTGAATTTCCTGTTGAGGGATGAATGTATAGGTCATTAGTAATCAAAAAATAATATTAGAAAAATAATCCGTGGGAAAAAAAACTAAGGTAAGTGAATTTCCTCTTGAAGGATGAATGAATAGGTCATTAGTAATCAAAAAATAATATTAGAAAAATAATCAGTGGTTTTTTTTGATAAATGGACAAAAGGAACAAGTTGCTGTTTAAGAGGTGAGTGCAGTCTTGTTTCCGTAGCGTCCTCGTAGGTACTCAATTTATACTCCCTGCCTCCGCGTGAATAGTTGCCTTTACAATAAAACCACAAAGATTTGTAATAAATGGAATGACTTACTTCGACACTGTAGTAGGTGTACATAATATATTAAACATACTCATATAATTGGGCCGCACTCTTCTCTGTATACATTGGACTGACTATAAGTAGGTATGACATGAATGCTGTATTCTAAATTTGCATAATTGGATAAGTAATCAAGATGATGCAAAAAGTAGCAAGTATTCATAAACAAAGATTATTCTTTAATTAATAAGTTTATTTTAAGTATCAAACCAAGGACGGCGATACATCGGTTATTCAAAAAAGGCACTTTAGATCCTACGGTAGTAGAAAATACTAAATCTATGCTTTAGGTACAAATTATTACTACATTTTATGTAAAACACACTAACTCCTAAACCACGCAGCAGATTTTGATGCAGGTTTCACCATCTGTTAGATAATTTTTCAAAGAAGATTTGTATATATAATAAAACCTAATAATGTTTTTATATAAGTAGAAAAAAAGAATATTTTGCAAATAATTCGCCGTTTTTATAAGTGTTGTGACAGTATTTCAATATGCTAGTTGGCATTTTTTATTTAATCAGTACAGCGAGTATGACGCGATGACAGCCGTGCGCAGTACGAACTGAGTGCGATTTGCTCAGGAGCCCCTCAAGCGGAGTGATATTAAATGTCATGCTTTAGTAAGGCTGACTATCCATCTGGGTAGAGGCACGATGCCCTATGAAAATCTTTGTAACTACATTGCACTCGTGCGAAGCCGGGTGGGTCGCTAGTTATTGATAAATTATGCTAATCGATTATCTCAATAACTCAATAACAAGTTCGATGGCTTTTGAGAATATTTGTAATTTTATTTATTATTGTGCTATTCTTCAGTGATCGATGAACCCAATTTAGGGGTCACATGATACACATGGTACAAAACAGTAAATATATAAAACTGTATTTTATATTGTAATGTCAGTCGAATAGAGTGTCATTTTGCTTGACACGCTGCGGCCCAAGTCTTTGTTTCCATGAACTGTCAGTGGTGTCAAAATTTGACAGTTTTGGTAGTCTACTAGTTTAGTAGACAGTGTACATTGTCTCGATGGCAATGATGTCAGAATTACCTTTTTGATTTAAAATACGATACTTGGATTTATCACTGCCACTTTGTTTGTTGGTAACCGAACCTTCTAGGGGGCGTCCATAAATTACGTGAGGCCATTTTGGTTCTTTTTCTACCCCCTTTGGTGAGATGTCATGAGATTTGGCTCGACCCCCTCCCTCTTCCCACACTAATCTCACGTGAGATTTTTCAATACCTATGCTTATTTTTTGCGTAAATACGTTAATCAGTGCTTTTTTGCATTGGATTTATTAAAAA
This sequence comes from Polyploca ridens, assembly GCA_951394255.1. Classification (NCBI taxonomy): domain Eukaryota; kingdom Metazoa; phylum Arthropoda; class Insecta; order Lepidoptera; family Drepanidae; genus Polyploca; species Polyploca ridens. The sequence goes on along the minus strand of OX596259.1, from coordinate 2,011,605 downwards.
CAACAATAGTTTACCTATCTTTTTTTTATTTTTTTTAGAACGTACTATATAGTCACAATGAAAATATTTGAAAATTGAACCCAGTGTTCTCGCAATTTTACACTGTTTCACGTGGAAAAAATTACGTGATATTTGCTGAGACCCCCACTCTCCCCCACGTAAGATAGGGTGACATTCGGCTCAACCCCCTCCTCCCCCTAATCGCCTCACGTAATTTATGGACGCCCCTCTACCAGGGGGATTGCAACCTTAGTTACCTACAAGCTTTTTAAAAAGAACCCCATGTCAGAGCGCTGACGGAAAATCTTTAAGAGTTTTCAAAATACTCGGCAATTATTAGCAACTTTTTACCTTATCACTAATACATTTAAAGAGGGGTAGAGCATAGCGTTTATTCGCTCAAAGAGCAGCTCGGCTCGACCTTTACAGAAATACGCAGCCAAATATCCTCAATGGGAAGGGGGAAAGGGTCGGAACGTGTGAGTGATGCCCCGTGTGTTACAAGCATCCATATGGCTACAGTAACCGCTTACCATCAGACTGGTAGTACACATTCTGCGAAGTGTAATTTATCACCCACAGATATAGAATACGCTAGATACCACAAGCTGTTCGCGTTCGTCGAAGCGTATCTAATAGCCGGTAAGTACGTACAGTACGTATGTATACGTAGCGAAGTTGGTGCACTGTACGTAAGTACGCGAATAAAGAATCTACTTTATTCGCGTCATCGCCAGTAGTCGATTCGTTGAAGGCAAGTCGTGTCGTTGAGTAAATATAAATGCCAAATTGTGCCCTCAACAACTGTGAAAGCTCTTCAAGGGTAGGTAGTGAGGCAAGTCAATGGGGATGTTAATTTAAGAGTGCGTAGGTACAAAGCCAGAAAAATATGGCAATGTCAGATGAAACAAACTTATGTCTAATCTTCGCGTGGGATGAGACGGAGACGGGAACAAAAATGAACTAAGCGCTTCTTATCTAAATAATTCGTAGAGTATAGAATATTTTTAAAAATATTTAGTAGCAGCCCTAGGTCATACGTTAGTGATATTATTTATCGAATTTTTGACTTAATTAGATACATCATGAACGAATAAAAACGAAAATTCATTATTATTAGAGGTAGCTTTGTGATTTTTTTCTATCGAGGAATTTTCATTCCATTAAGTTTTTGCTCAGATAGAACCCTCGCGTATATAATGAAAATACCCTTATTAAAATATTTTTTCATTTAAATACTATTTACTTGGGTAAAATTCAATTCTAAGATATGTTATTTTGCTTTATACGCACTCTTAAACTCTAACCCCCTTACTCATAAAGCGCTATTTAACTAATACATTACTATTTAAATGGTCACGTAAATAATGTCACATTATTTGACAATGACAATAGAGTGACGTTATTTACGTTACCTTTTAAACAGTATATTAGCTAAATAACTTTTTATGATGGGGTATATGTTCTATATTAGGCGACAAAATAATCGCTCAGCGGTTATCGCTCGTGTGCTCCCATATGAACAAGCGGTATATCTAGCTTTTCGAAATCTGTGTCACACACCCAACCTTGACTTTTATAATGTCATATTCAATCCGATAACATCTCAATCATCCTTATAGTTTAATACATATGTTTCTTGTTTATTTGTTCAACAACGTGTAAACTTGTCAATGTATGTTATATTTTTGACGTATCGCAAAACTATAAAGAGTAGTGTCAGAAGGTAGAGTAAAGTTGTTTGACGAGAAACTGTGTACGGTTGTGTCGGGTGTTCGGTTAGTGCTGTGTTATTTTACGTTTTGTTAACATTTGACGTGTTATTTATAATCAAACAATTGTGTTTTTAATACATTTTGTGCCCTAAGTGATACAATTTCAAGTGCATTTTAAAGATTACTTTTGTAAGTAGTTATTTTGTTTGTTTTGTTAGTTGCAATGAGTTTGTTTTAGTTAAAAGCATTTTTATCGAAATCTCTTCCGTCAATTGCTGATTGGTAAAGTCAAGGATACACTAAACATGCCCAAGAGCCCACGACGATCTGATCTTCGTCATTTTATAAAACCTGAAAGTTTCTCTGTGTATGTCCCTAATAGAGGTAAAAACGATACCCGAATATGAAGTTTGGGTCGCGGTGGCTTTGGAAGTTATCAGGTAGCAAAGGTGTCAATATTAGTCCAAATAAAATATATAAAAACTGACCTTTATACTTTAACGAATTTTGCTACCTGATAAGTTATCAGGTAGCAAAGGTGTCAAAAATTGCACCTCAAATTTTTGTCGCCAAAGCCACCGCGATCCAAACTTACTATTCGGGGATCGTTTTTTTTTTACCTCTATTAGGGACATACACAGAGAAACTTTCAGGTTTTATAAAATGACGAAGATCAGATCATCGTGGGCTCTTAATCTAATTTAGATGCAATGATTAGACCTTGCTGTTCGAAATCAGTGTAAAAGCACTGACTAATTGGGATTTTTTATCGATGGTTATAAGATAGGTACTTCAAGTCAAGAATATATTTGAACTATAAATTAATGCACCTCTTGTGATTTCAATCTATTTAGATAATAATTTCGGAGATTTGAGACTGAGATATAAAGGTAAGCTTCAGTAGGCAGATGACAGATAGATCAGTTATTGAAAGATATTAATTAATTGTATTGAATTATCAAACTTCTAGGGATCAAAGTATAAATATTAATTGAATAAAATAAGTCTATACAACTTTTAATAGGATTGTACTTAATTTCGAAATTAAATTATTCACTAGGTTTCAATCAAATATCATTAATTTTTGACTAAATTAACAATGTTCTTTGTTTGATTTGTGTCTGAGATTTATAGCATTAGCATGGTTATTTAGTATTACGTTGATAAAAATATCACTGCAAAATTGGGAAAGTGATCACAGTGTCCAAAGATATGTTATTTTTTTATTAGCGTGGGGAAATCTTCATAGGATACCCGACTGCCATTGGGCGGCTAGGTTACGCCGGACTTTTACCGGCTAAAACCCGCAGTTTTACCCGGAAAAAGTCCGGCGGCGGATCGCGTACCAGCTCCCCCTAGACAAGAGGGATGCCGACAATCGTCATCGTTACTAAACGATCAACCTTTGTATGCGATTGACAAAAGAAATTGGTAAAAATCATGTGATATGTCAATTTGAAATGTCAATCCCATACAAAATTTGAGAGACGATTGTGGACAACCATCTAGTCTAGACCCCTGCACACTCCTCCACGCGCTGCGCTGAGATAGCCCGTCCGGAAGTGTGATATCTCCCCCCAGCACTCTCGTATGGTTATCGCACGATGAGTCTTGACTGTGACCACAACGAATCGTTCTCCTCGGGGCCACTTCAGGGCGGGGGCCCTGAACGCCCTCGAAGCCTCGCCCTGAACCTCGATTGCCAACAACCCCGAAGGTCCCCGTGTAGTCGCCTTTTACAACAGCTAGGGGAACTTCGTAGCTGTGATTCTAAGCCCCAGCTACGAGGCACGGCCGTGCTTCGGCGGCGTCGTCTCCGGGCGGGATCAACCCTCTCCCGATCCCACTCAGCAGCCTCCTTCTGAACCATTACGGTCTCATAGAAGGAGGTTACGGCCCTCCAAGCTGTATCCCCGTTCAGAATCGCTGATACGACTGCTGGCAGCGAGAGATTCCACTTGATTTACTCGACCAGGATCCGCCGCTCGGGTTCCCACGGGGGGCACACTACGAGTTCTTCCAACGCAGTGGAAACAGGCCGGTGTAACGAACACGACTTTGTTTTTTACCCGACTGGCCCGGAAGGTTCACAATATGACGGCTTGTCATGGATAGATTATAAAGTATCGAAAATAGATGCGTTATTGTAAGCAGTATGGTACAGTTCATAATTTATCGACAGTTTATAATCTCGCTAGATAGATTATGAACTAACGGTTTTTACAAAATAACGGTAACAGATATACACTTTACATTACATCCAGTATAGATTGTATAATTGTTTATTCAAACATTCAAAATTATTTATTCAAATAGACCTTCGCAGGCACTTATGAATAATCTGACTCTGATACCGGTTCAGAAGGTTGCATTTGCTGAGAAGAGCTGGCAATAAACTCAGCAATTACTCTTGTCAAAACAAGCATAGATTCATTACATAACATATAATTTTTTTTTTTATATTCTAAATAAATTTTGGCTGCAGTATTCTGTGGTGGAGGTTCTTCCCTAGTCGAGCTGTTCTTTGAGCGGAATAACGCTGTGTTTTAAATAAAAAGAATAATACAAACACGATAATAATTTCAGTAATAAGTGACAACCCTGTAGAAGGTCCTCAATACTTAATTATCTTACAACTATAAGCAAATAACAACCCTGTGGAAGTTTCACAATACTTCAATTCAATTCAATTCAAATAGACCTTCGCAGGCACTTATGAAAAGTCTGACTCTTATACTCTAACACCAGTTCGGAAGGTTGCATTTGCTGAGAAGAGCCGGCAATAAACTTAGCAATTACTCTTTTCAAAACAAGCTTAGATTCATTACAAAATATTTACATTCTAATCGCACTGACAACAATTGCGTGCCCCGGCGCGGCGCCAAAACTACAAAGTAGACTGAATTAAATAAATAGCAAACTCGGCGCAGACCAGCCCCCACAAGCAGCACCTGTTCACAAGTATGACGCGTGTGGCAGCCATCGCCCTCCTCGCTCCACTTAATTATCTTACAACTACAAGCAAATAGGTACAATTATTATTATGCGAAGCGTTATCAGTCGATGAACTTACTCTATCTAAGCCATAGTGTCCAGTAGACGGGGTAATCATAATTTAGCGATAATTCACATATGATTCACATTGAGTTATTCATTTAGATTTCTCTTTGTTTAATTAACAATTATTTCAAAATTGATAAGACTATGTTTGACAATAATCAAGGTACCATACATTGAATTGTGTTCAATGGTACCATATTGTTCTATTTTATTACAAAGATATGCCACCGTCTTTTATTGTTTAATAATTCCCGTAAAGTTGTCTGGAAGAGATTGCTTCTTAGAGACAAGACCACCCATTGTACAGTAATTAATGTTCTCTCTTTTTGTTAATTTAATTACTTTTTGGTGTACAATAAAGAATTAGCTATCTCAAGTATATAAGTGATTATGTGACCAAAGGTAGTTACTTCAATTTGAGGGCTACAAGCAAGCAAGCGCACATTCGTCATACATCAAACCGACATGTTATTTTATTGGTACAGAGTTAAAAGATTCACTAAAATAAATATATGCTAGGCCCGGCGTGGCGCCAAAACTACAAAGTAGACTGAATTAAATAAATAGCAAACTCGGCGCAGACCAGCCCCCACAAGCAGCACCTGTTCACAAGTATGACGCGTGTGGCAGCCATCGCCCTCCTCGCTCCACTTAATTATCTTACAACTACAAGCAAATAGGTACAATTATTATTATGCGAAGCGTTATCAGTCGATGAACTTACTCTATCTAAGCCATAGTGTCCAGTAGACCGGGTAATCATAATTTAGCGATAATTCACATATGATTCACATTGAGTTATTCATTTAGATTTCTCTTTGTTTAATTATCAATTATTTCAAAATTGATAAGACTATGTTTGACAATAATCAAGGTACCATATTGTTCTATTTTATTACAAAGATATGCCACCGTCTTTTATTGTTTAATAATTCCCGTAAAGTTGTCTGGAAGAGATTGCTTCTTAGAGACAAGACCACCCATTGTACAGTAATTAATGTTCTCTCTTTTTGTTAATTTAATTACTTTATGGTATTATCTATCTAAAGTATATAAGTGATTATGTGACCAAAGGTAGTTACTTCAATTTGAGGGCTACAAGCAAGCAAGCGCACATTCGTCGTACATCAAACCGACATGTTCTTTTATTGGTACATATGTAGAGTTAAAAGATTCACTAAAATAAATATATGCTAGGCATTCTTTACACCGGGCCATTTTTCCCAAAGTAAGTAGAGTTTTTACTCAAGAAACCAGATAACTGATCTAATACACATATCAATGGACAATCTGATGTACTTGTAAAAGAGAGGTAGAGCATAGCGTTATTTCGTTCGTTTGCTCAGCTGGGGAAGGACAGTATTACCCAACTGATATCACAGAATAAATAATAGTACTAACGTACTCAATGATATTAAATAAAAAGAGGTAGACATCGCATTAACGCACGCTAATTGTTGCAGACAAATTCAGACAATTGTCGTAATTTTGCTTAGCGGCTACATATAGCTATCTCTTTCTGTACCATACGTTCCGTATTATCTATCGCATTTACCTAATTCAACAATAACTGAACGCCGCTTAGTATGAGGGTAGCATATCTCTATTATAATACGAGTATCATTGAACTAATAAGGCGTGTCGTGAATCTTCGTTCGCACAGAAAATAAAGTATGGCCCCGAAGATTAACGAAAGAATGCTTAAAACTTACAATCAACCTTAGATTATTACGTCGCATAGCCGCGTTCGTAACACATTTCTCATTTTGGTCAAAGTTTCGCTTCAAAAACGTTTGTAACAGTTTTTTTTATTTTGTTTCAGCTAATCATGTATTGGACGATACTTCTCTGCGCCATCATAGCGTATATAATATGGAAGCTGGTCATAGAAGATGAGGAGAACACCTTGGATCAGTTACCAGGACCTCCAATGTTACCTGTCATTGGGAACGGGTTGCAGTATTTAGGAGCAAATTCTCGTAAGTACTTTTTAATAATTTTACTAATACCATAAATACGAAAGATTTTGTTTGTTTTCACACAAAAGTGAACAGGGTGTACGGAAATGTGTATCAAATCAAACAGTCGGACGGGAGGTGTATTTCTCCCGCCTACTCTAAACCACTAATGCGGAGGACATGTGGAGTACGTGCGCCAAAGGGTCAAGTACTCGCCGAGGGTGCAGCTGCTGGAATCGACGCCAACTTCATGGCGTTCGTGGTGCGAGTTCCAATGTGTTATCTACACCTCGTCATGGAGGAAGACTTTGGGCTGTAAGGCGTGGTGTTCCCTTGATTCCGTGGACAAGTCGCACCCTTCCTGGAAGAATGTCGTAAGTGAAAAGGACACTTTACTCTATGGTGAAAATTGACAACTTTTCAGGAGCGTAAAAAAACTGCCCTAAAAATTTATCAACATTATTAAAAATATGTAGTATACATCAAATGATAGCTAAAACTGCCTGTGAGGGGCCTACGTGTTTATATTTTAAATTTACTCAATGTGTATTGAGAAAAACCTAAAAAGGAGCGTTGCGTAATTATTCTTCGAAACATATTAAACACTTGATGGAGTAATTATGAATATTGCATTGTTGACATGTTATGGAAGTCTCGCTGTTCGGTATTATTGCAGATAACTCTTTATTTGAATTCTGATTTAGTAGTGCATTCAATGTGTAAGTGTCGTTTACATAGGTTTTCCTCGAGCTACTCGTTTGTGTAAATAACATATCAATTGTTATACAGGTCGTTGTTTTGGTCAGCGACGAGCGACTCAGGGTCGATAATACAAATGATACTGGTGCTAAAAAAAATATATTTTTTTTTAATAATAAAATTAAAAAAATAAAAATTTTGAAAATCATGTAATAAGCTAAAGTGTAGACATAATAGTCAACGGGAGTACGAGGGAGTAAAGGGGTGGGGCGATGGCGGCTTGCGCCTAGCTCTAGTCTGTGCACGTGCCTAGTAACCATACTTTGCGGTAATTTTATTTCAATTTGAATAAGGTATTTCTCAACATATTTACAGTATTTAATGGAATTAAGTCCATTTTTGGGGAATATATATTTTGTACTACCGCTCCTGGGTCGCTTGTCGCCGACCAAAACAACATCCTGTATAATATAATGTGGATAAAAGTTTCGTGGATAAAGTAAGCAACTAGACTTGCACTACGATACCCACCAAATAAATTCGTTCAAAATGTATGTAAGTATGAATATGCTATTAGTCATTATGGAACTTTAGTGAATAATTAAGTGCAAATATATTAACTTCGTTTTTATGATGGAAATATTAATATTTTAATGTTGCAATATTTTACATATTTGTATTTTATTCCTTCATTTCGAAGATAAAAATTATGAAAAAAATTGACAATATGTATTAGCTTTTTCTTGATTTTTTTAGTGCAATAAAAAAAACACGCAAGTCGACTTGCATCTTTGTTCCAGGGGGGGTGCGAAGTGTCACTCGATCGCACTGTGACGTGCTTTTTACTAACATAGTTTTTATTTTTTATTTACTAACACAAACTGTTTTATTTTAATATCTATGCCTGTTTCTAAGATATATATCTATGGGCCAAAGTAGCCTGTTAATATTATTAAATCGTTATCATATTATTATGATTATTACCAACATTTTACCCCGTCTACACTCATAATTTTTAGATGGTGGTTAAGCACATAAGGATAAAATTATTTGACGATTATTTTATGTATAAAATGTGTATGAGGTGTCTATCATTAGTAACCTCGTACTCATTTATTTGTGGGATTATGCCTGCAAGGCGTGCTGGCCACGGAGTCGTTTATAAAAATAGAACGAATGTGAAGAAAAAAACTACTCCCGTCAATTTTGACTGACTTTATTTTTTCCCTTTGTCGGAAATGGATCGAGAATTCCGCAAAAGCCATAAATAAGAATTGAATTGAATTGAAAGGATATAAAATATATATACATAGCATGCTGAACCTCTACACATAGTCCTACAGGTGAGTGAGTGCTATTTTTTATTAATTGATAGATACCTCATATGCAGTCGGGTTCAAGGTATTTGGCTATTTACACGCCGTACCATTTTTTATGGTCCTTCAGAGCGGATTCCATGCTCCAGCAGGAATTTTTAAGTATTGTGGTAATATGCACATAATTTGGATGTTCGCAGAATAATACGTATTAATTGGTAAAATTCGCGAAGGTGCTACGTACATACCGCCATACTCCGCCATTTTGTAATTGATACAAAATTTTACGGAATAAAATTATTTTACTTAAAATTGATTCTCGCATTGTAATAGCGTGATTTCTTTTAAGTTATTGCCGCATTGAAATAGCGTGTGATTTATTTGAATTTATTTTCGCATTGAAATAGCGTAATTTTTCTTAATTTATTTCGCATTGAAATAGCGTAATTTTTATAATTTATTTTCGCATTGGAATAGCGTAATTTATTTAAAAAAAATTCGAAATCAAGTGATGATTCGGTTGATTCCGTCATTGAACTATCTGATAAACAGCTTATCTTATTAATAGCTAAAAAAGAACGTCTTTTTTCGCGGATGAATGATCTTTATAGATTTGCAAATAATGTATCTAATTTTGCGTCCCGGAATAATGAAACTTTCATGGCTCAGTCAGAAATAATCGATGAAATGCGGAAACAATTTGAGTCTATAATTGATGGCATAAACGACCGCAAGCTTACGTTAGATTCAAGATTTTTACCTGACTATCAGTCTTTGACAGCTTTTGAAGATTTGTACTTTATTGTAAAGCGCGTCCGAAATAATATTATTCAGTCGTCGCAATCGATTTTACCGTCGTCATCGAATGGTTCCGGCGATCATAATCCTAAATGCAACATTAAGTTGCCTCCGATTGAATTGCCGAGCTTCGACGGCAAAACGGAAAATTGGCCTAAATTTTACGAATCTTTCAAGTCCAACATTCACAATAACAAACAGCTGTCTGACTCGCAGCGCGTGCAGTATTTAGTAGGTAAATTGACCCACGGCGCGCTTAAGGCTACTGCGGGGATTGTACCCTCAGGTGAAACGTATAATATTATTTGGGATAGCTTGGTGAAGAAATATCAAGATGTGCGTGCATTAGGGCACACTTTATCTTAACAATATCCTCGATGCGAAAAGTTGTTCAAATACGGCTGCGCCAGTCTTGACTATTTTATTGAGAAATATTCAGCGTCTGTGTCGGCATTAAAACAACTGAATATCAGTGATGTGACAGATTTCATACTTTTACATTGTGCGCTAAGGAAAATCGATGTTCAAACTGTTCAAGCGTTCGAATTATCTGTGCGTCATAAAGACATTCCTTCTTACAACGAATTAATTTCTTTCGTGCAAGATCAAGTTAAAATCTTAGAACGGTCTAATGTTTCATACTCGTCACGGTCTTCGAGCGGTGGTGTTAATAAAGCGCCATCGTCTGTCGCGACCGCAGCAGCCCGTCCGAATACTTTCAAGTCGTTTGTCGCGAGTAATGAAAATGGCACTTACACGTCAGCGAAGTCGTGTATTTTTTGCAGTAAAAGTGATCATTCAATTAATGCTTGTTCACAATTTAAAGGTTTGAGTTCACCCCAAGCACGATTTGATTTTATTAAATCGAAACAGGGTTGCGTAAGTTGTCTTAGTGAGTCGCACACCGTAACGTCATGTGGGGCGAGAGTTACTTGTGAATTATGCAGTAAACGTCATCATACGCTCTTACATTTCGACACTAAGAATAATAATGTTAGAAAAAATACTTACGCTCATACGTCTCAAGTACATACCGCTGAAGGTTCGTTGCCTTTTTTATCGTCGTCGGTGCCGTCCGTCGCCTCGCTGCCGGCAGCGTCGCTTCTTTCCGCACCCGGCGTAGGGTCGAACCCGTGTGTTTTGAATACCCCATCGGGTACCCCATCTATTATGGGGACCCCTCCTATTTTGGGCACCCCAGGTACCCCTTCATTGTCTTTAAGTGCGGAAGTAAGACCAAACTCTACGATTTTAATATCGACAGCTCAAGTTTATGCTAAAATTAAAAATAGCAATAATAAAAGAATTATCCGCTGTTTAATAGACAACGGATCGCAAAATAATTTGATAACAATGGACTGTTGTAAATCGCTTAATTTACCAATAATTCCACTGAGTAATTCTATTGTCAAAGGAATTGGTTTAGCGTCTCGGCCGATTTTAGGATACGTTTATTTGGATATTGAGTCCCGTGTTTATACGAATAATAAATACACTATACATGCATTGGTGATTGACTGTATCACCGATCAGCTGCCTGCTTATTATGTGGACACGGGTGATATGGGTTATTTGAAAGGGATTCCCCTCGCCGATCTGACATGGAACGTTCCCGGGTCGGTGGATGTCGTTCTGGGTGCTCAGCTGTTTCCATATATTTGACGGGCCAGTTGGCGCAGTTGGTTAAGGTTCACCTTACGCGCCGCAGTTCCTGGGATCGATTCCCACACAGGACATACATTTGTGTGCATGAACATGTCTGGGTGTAATTATGTATATTAAGTATGTATTTACAAACAAAAAGTAGTATATGTATTATATCAGTTATCTGGTTTCCATATTACAAGCTCTGCTTAGTTTGGGATCAGATGACCGTGTGTGAGGAATGTCCCAGGATATTTATTTATTTATTTATTTATTTATTTAGGAAATAGAATTGTATCTGGTACCAGTGCGCCTCCTGCTTTGCTGACCGCGTTCGGTTTCGTGCTGATGGGGGATTTCCCAAGTAAAGTTCATGAAAATTCTTCTACGTCATTCTGCGCACTTTCGCTCAATGATATGGTGCAAAGGTTTTGGCAATTAGAGGAATTACCTAACATGAAGTTTTTGAGTCCTGAAGAGACGGAATGTGAAAATTTGTTTATTTCGTCGGTCACCCGGGGGGAGGGTGGTAGGTACTCGGTTGCTTTACCATTCTGCAAGAACCCGAAGGAATTGGGTAATTCTCGCACTGCTGCCCAAAGACGATTTACGGCTTTGGAGCAGAGATTTAAACAGTCACCAGATTTACGAGATAAATATAACAGTGTTATCGGTGAATATATTGAAAAGGGCTATTTGTCTGAGGTTGCGGAATCCGAGGTGACGGAGGAAGGATATTACATCCCGCATCACGCTGTCACGCATCCGGGTAAGCCCATGCCTCGGATCGTGCTCGATGCTAGTGCGAGAACGCATACAGGGTTGTCACTTGATGACGTCCTTTATATTGGCCCTAATTTGCAAGCCGATTTATTTCTGCTTTTGCTTAATTTCCGTCTTTTTCCAGTTGCTATGACTGCTGATATCAAACAAATGTACTTACAGATTTTGGTTCCGTATGAACACCGTAAATATATTAGGATTTTGTTTCGTTTCTCGGAGAACGAAGTCGTACGAACCTTTCAATTTAATCGGGTCCCCTTTGGTCTCAAATCGAGCCCATACTTAGCAATGCGAACTGTTCGTCAGCTGGCTGATGACATGAGATCCCATTACCCGGAAGCTGCTAAGGTGGCAGAGTCTAGATTGTACATGGATGATTTAGTATATTCCATTGCGGATGAGGTCAGTGCCGTGCGTCTTTCTCGAGAATTAATCTCGCTGTTCAAGACTGGTGCCTTTGACTTGGTCAAATGGACAAGCAATTCTCGTGTGGTCCAAGAAAACCTTCCAGACTCTCACCGCAGTGCAGTGGATTTGAATGAGGGTTCTAGCCATATCTCGAAGGTGTTAGGCCTTTCGTGGGAACCAGCCGATGACAATTTCTTCTTTACGACTGCTTACGTCCAAGAGAAATGTACGAAGCGGAATATACTCTATGTGGTTGCTCGTTTGTTTGATGTCCTTGGTTTGATGGCCCCTGTCATTTTGTACGCCAAGTTGCTTATTAAAGAATTATGTTTAGGAAACATAGATTGGGATGATACTCCCCCTGAAAGCGTTATACGAAAGTTCTCGGATCTAACTTCTAACGCCTTTCTTGCGGCTTTTAGTCGTTTTATTTCACGGCGTGAACCTGTGTCGTGTCTATATTCAGACGATGGCACCAATTTCGTCGGTGCAAAGGCACAGTTAGATGATCTTTGTACCTTTTTAATTGGATCTGAATTTCATCCAACTTTAAAGCGAGAACTTACGAAGCGTCGTATTGATTGGAAAATGATCCCACCTCGTTCGCCACATTTCGGTGGTATGTGGGAGTCGAATATTAAAAGTCTAAAGACTCACCTTTATCGAGTAATCGGAACGCAGCTTCTCACTTACGAGGAACTACAAACCGTACTGGTGCAGATAGAGTGCATTATGAACTCGCGCCCACTCACTGTTGTGTCTTCGGATCCCGATCCTGAACTCCTGCTCATTTTTTAATGTCATCACCATTGCAGTACTTACCTGCGCCACCGGTAACTGACACACGTATTAATGTTACCCAGCGGAAACAGTTATTAGACAGTATGGTGCAATCTTATTGGAAGAAGTGGCGTTCAGAATATCTTCACACTTTACAGATCAGACAGAAATGGACCACCACTGGCCATACTATTAATGTCGGAACTGTTGTTATTGTGGGACAGGAGCATTCTCCTCCCTTGAATTGGCCTTTAGGTGTAATTACTGAGATTCATCCCGGGTCGGACGGAATTATTCGAGTGGCGACTGTGAAAACCGGATTCGGGATTTTTAAGCGTCCTATTGTAAAATTATATCCTGTTCCTACTCAATAATTTTTCTGTATTATTTATATTTAACTATAATTTGAGTTGTTTAGGACTTAGCCATGAAGCTTTGGCATTCTGTTAGTTTCAATATAATCTGCATGCTATGTTATAATGATTATGCTCGTAATTTATATTTGTTTTGAAACTTCTGCGAACTTCCAAGGCGGGGAGTATGGTTAAGCACATAAGGATAAAATTATTTGACGATTATTTTATGTATAAAATGTGTATGAGGTGTCTATCATTAGTAACCTCGTACTCATTTATTTGTGGGATTATGCCTGCAAGGCGTGCTGGCCACGGAGTCGTTTATAAAAATAGAACGAATGTGAAGAAAAAAAACTACTCCCGTCAATTTTGACTGACTTTATTTTTTCCCTTTGTCGGAAATGGATCGAGAATTCCGCAAAAGCCATAAATAAGAATTGAATTGAATTGAAAGGATATAAAATATATATACATAGCATGCTGAACCTCTACACATAGTCCTACAGGTGAGTGAGTGCTATTTTTTATTAATTGATAGATACCTCATATGCAGTCGGGTTCAAGGTATTTGGCTATTTACACGCCGTACCAGATGGTTTAAAATTTTAGTCAAAGATTTAGTTTTTTGTTGTTATTTTGTTAATCAAGCGATTGACTGGAAAGTTTATGATTGGAAAATTGATGAAGATAGGTAGGAATGTTTGGTATTGACATCTCCCGTGCAACAAGTGAAACAACGCCAATATTCAATTGTGAAATTGGTAACTTTCATCCGAGCTGAACACCCTGCTTTTCATTTTAACTATGATTAAACAAAGGAAAGCAGAACATACAAATAATATTAATTATGAAGGTGTAGATTTTTTTGAAAATTTTCATCATCATTATTATTCTAACTACGCCATATAAAACAAAATAATAATCTGTTGTGGAATGTACAAATGAAGCCATTAAGAGTGCGTATAAAGCAAAATAACAATCTTAGAATTGAAATTTACCCAAGTAAATAATATTTAAATGAAAAAATATTTTTATATGGGTATTTTCATTATATACGCGAGGGTTCTATCTGAGCAAAAACATAATGGAATTAAAATTCCTCGATAGAAAAAAATCACAAAGCTACCTCTAATAATAATGAATTTTCGGTTTTATTCGTTCATGGTGTATCTAATTAAGACAAAAATTCGATAAATATTATCACTATATGACCTAGGGCTGCTACTAACGATTTTTTAAAATATTCTATACTTTACGAGTTATTTAGATAAAAAGCGCTTTGTTCATTTTTGTTCCGCGAAGCACGCTATCTCTTATCTCATCTCCACGCGAAGATTAGACATAAGTTTGTTTCATCTGACATTGCCATATTTTTCTGGCTTGGTACGCACTCTTAATAGAATTCCTGTGACATTTGTACAAAAGCCAAAATTATTTCAGATTTTTCCTTTAGTAAACTTCAAAGATGAGAGATAACAGGGAAAATATTTTATACCAATGTAACAGACACCAAAGCGACCCCTAAAAGGGCTTTTACCCTTTAGGTATGGAATCCTTTAAAGAGTTTCACCAAAATGAAAGTCCCGTCTTCGTGGAAGACTGCCCACGTGCACCCAGTGCCCAAAAAGGGCGATAGATCGGACCCGACGAATTACAGGCCTATCGCCATCACGTCCCTTCTCTCCAAAGTCATGGAGCGAGTGATCAACACGCAACTCCTGAGATACCTAGAGGATCACGATTTGTTGAGCGACCGACAATATGGCTTCCGCCACAGTCGCTCGGCTGGTGACCTTCTAGTGTTATCTCACACAGCGTTGGTCTCTCGCCATCGAGAGTCAAGGTGAGGCATTGGCAGTGAGCTTAGATGTGGCAAAGGCGTTCGATCGGGTCTGGCACCGGGGTCTCCTAGCGAAGTTACCAGCATACGGGCTTCCCGAGGGACTATGCAAATGGGTCGCCAGCTTTCTGTCCAACAGATGCATAAGAGCCGTCGTTGACGGCAGTTGCTCCGACAGCATGGACATAAATGCCGGCGTCCCGCAAGGCTCTGTGCTGTCCTCAACACTGTTCTTACTGCATATCAATGATATGCTGTCTATTGACGGTATTCATTGTTATGCAGACGACAGTACAGGGGACGCTCATTACACGGGCCGTGCTAATATCCCTCGTTCCGAGGTGGAGGAAAGCCGCGAACGGCTGTTGTCTGAAATCGAGAGTACACTTTCTAGTGTCTCCGATTGGGGTCGACTAAACCTAGTCCATTTCAACCCCACTAAGACACAAGCCTGCGCGTTCACCGCTAAGAAAACCCCATTTGCTGTAGCTCCATAATTCCAGAACACGTCCTTGAACATCAGTAAAAGCATTCGGATCCTTGGCGTCGACATTTCTAGCGATGTTTTGTTCCGTAGTCACTTAGAAGACAAGGTTAAGCTGGCATCCAAAAAGCTTGGAGTGCTCAACAAAGCGAAGCAGTACTTCACGTCGGGCCAAAGACTGCAACTTTATAAGTCGCAAGTCCGGCCTCATATGGAGTACTGCTGTCATCTGTGGGCGGGGGCACCTGGATACCAGCTTGGGCCTTTAGACTCGGTTTAGCGACGTGCTGCTAGAATTGTTAACGATCCTGAGCTCACAAGCGGTCTAGAGCCCCTCAGTCTGAGGAGAGACTTTGCCTCCTTATGTGTATTCTACCGCTTGTATAACGGACAGTGTTCTGAAGAATTGTTTAAGATGATGCCCACGGCTACATTCTACCGTCGCAACTCTCGCCATCGACAGGGAGTCCATCCGAACATATTGGAACCAAAATTGTTTCGAACTGTGCGGTCTCAAAGGAGCTTCCTTCCGCGGACGCTCAGATTGTGGAATGAGCTCCCTGCCGTGGTTTTCCCAATGGAGTACAGCATGGGGTTCTTCAAAAAGGGTGTGAAGAGATTTCTGCAGGGTCGGCAACGCGCGAGTAACACCCCTGGTGATGCAAGCGTCCATAGGCTGCGGTAACCGCTTACCATCAGGCGGGCCGTATGCTTGTTTGCTACCTAAGTAGTATAAAAAAAAAAAAAAAAAGCTTATTATTATCTTCACTTATTTATTAATAATTAATGTCGCAATAATGAATGTATGTTAACGAAAATATTAAATCTGAATGTAGACTGTTATTTATTGGTGTAAACTTTATGAAATGAAACATGCGAAAACATATTAAAAATTAATTAATAATTTGTGGTTCTTCTTGATTGGATATTCATTAATTATTTACATATTAATAAAATTGATAATACCTTACTTAAGGCAAAGCCTACTAAAAATAGCGTCGTCTCTCGCTCGCTGAATATATTTTTTACAGCTAGTACGAATATAAATATGTTTTCTTATTTTTACTACGTACCTATAGTAATAGGGTCCATTACTAAGCCTCCACTGTCCGTCTGTCCGTCCGTCTGTCCGTCCGTCTGTCCGTCCGTCTGTCCGTCCGTTTGTCCGTCCGTCTGTCCGTCCGTCTGTCCGTCCGTTTGTCCGTCCGTCAACCATCGCAACTCTCGCCATCGACGGGGAGTCCATCCTCACGTATTGAAACCTGAATTGTTTCGTACTGTGCGGCCTCAAAGGAGCTTCCTTCCGCGGTCGCTCAGACTGTGGAATGAGCTCCCCGCCGTGGTTTTCACGGAGTACAGCATGGGGTTCTTCAAAAGGGGTGTGAAGAGATTTCTGCAGGGTCGGCAACGCGCGCGTGATGCCCCTGGTGTTGCAAGCGTCCATAGGCTACGGTAACCGCTTACCATCAGGCGGGCCGTATGCTTGACTGCCATCTAAGTGGTATAAAAAAAAATGAAACTTGACTCGTATACATATTATATTAAGTTATTTAAATGTATTCGTCCCAACAAGATTTTGAGTTACAGTGTCACTTTTTCATGTAATAATAGCATATTTATTATTTTAGGTTCGTGTTCTTTGTAGTTTTAATTCAGACATAAAACATAATTTACATTTTGGCCAAATGATCCCTCTGTTGTGTTATTTATGTTAAAGGCCTCTGAAAATTAATCTATCAAACGCTTCAAAATAAAATAAATGTAAGTAGGTAATAAAGACAACACTTTTTATATTTATGAGTATGTAATATCATTAATATGTTGGAAAACAGTAATTACGTTTTATTCATCGGAATTGCAATGCTTTGTGCACGAAATACCGTGGGCGTGCGTACCAGCATAATTGGATTGCATTTATTAATTTTTTGTTCGCTCTTTTGACAATTTTTGTATTGCTTTATCGAATATTTAAATTAACCTTCGCAATAAGATAAAGCCTAGTTCTTCCGAAGGATCAGCGATTCAAAGTCTACTTTGTAGTTTTGCCGCCGCGCCGGGGCACGCAATTGTTGTCAGTGCGATTGGAATGTAAATATTATGTAATGAATCTAAGCTTGTTTTGAAAAGAGTAATTGCTGAGTTTATTGCCGGCTCTTCTCAGCAAATGCAACCTTCCGAACCGGTATTAGAGTCAGACTTTTCATAAGTGCCTGCGAAGGTCTATTTGAATAAATGATTTTGAACTTGAATTTGAAAGTAATCAGAACTAATATAATCTTAAAGCTAGAGTTTGTTATTAGTCTGAAATCTCTGGAACTACCAGTCCGATTCCAAAAATAATAAATATTACTTGAGACTAATAAGTAATTTTCTTTATGTCTTTTATTGATATTTTGATTTATTTAAAAGGACTTATAAAGCTCTCGCAAACGTTATCTTTGGAATTTAGGAACAATTTTTAAATCTTTTTCGATCAAATTGAAGTGAAAAGTCAAACGCAGCCGAAACGCAGACTCCCTCCCTCCCTATAGATTCCCTCCGTCTTTTTTAAATCATACTAATAATATTTAGGATATTCGGACTATTCAGGCCATAGAGATCGATCTATGATTCAGGCATCGAGGATTGTATAGTAATCTGTGACTCAGGCATCTGGTCCCAAACAGCTTGTACAGTATTACCCAACTGATATGGCGCGTCGTGAATCTTCGTTCGCACAGAAAAGGAAGTATGGCCCCGAAGATTAACGAAAGAATGCTTAGAACTTACAATCAACCTTAGAACACGACTATAAGGTTCATAATACACTGCAGCTGTTAGTTCCGTCTCACTCGCAAGTCACGCCCCTCCGCACGGCGCGCGTTAACATGGCGGCAGCTGCCGACCAATAGCGTTTCCCGCGCTTTGAAAATGTACCTTCTGCGCAGGTACATCGGTAAGCCATATTATTTGGGTACTTCTGTAATATAGAAACCAGATAACTGGTATACTACATGATAATATTACTTTTGAAAAATATATAACTATTTCATTTACGAGTCGTTTTTTTTTACACAGAACCAGACTCAGGACATGCGGACATGTCCTTACACACAAATCATGGAGCCAATTCTCATTCACTCGAATTCACCACTCGTTCCAAATAAAGTTCGAACTCGTACTTTTTCGAGTGAAAATCAAGTTAGGCTATTCTGACAATTTCGAAGCCGCCATTTTCTCTTATTTTTCGAGGGCTAGCGCACGAACTGCTTCGACTGGTCGGGACCGTTCGAAACGTATTTCGAATGCGAACTATCAAACGTCAAACAGTTAGGTTGTCATTTGGAAACGTAATGACAGATAAGCCTAAGAATTTCCGTTACGTACAGAAAATATTGTGTCATATTCATTTATAATTATTATATAAAATTGATTAACTTATGAATTCCGGATATATTAGGATATAATAAGAGTAAAACGTTGTTTTAAATATTTTATATTCATTAAAATCTTTTAAATTTTAATTTAAGATATAACATTATAACGTACGTTAACAAAACGCAATTATCAAGTGAAACGAAACGCATCGTGCAATTTGTATCCATCATAATGGCAACATTTACTTCTTACACTCGAACTTATTTCGAAGGTTAGTTCGATTAGTGCCGAGAATACAGGAATCGAAGAATTGATTCCGCCCCTCGAAATTTTACGGTAGAACTACTCGTAATGCAAGTTCGATTCGAAGGCTAGTTCGAGGGAAGTGAGAATTGGGCCCCTGTCCTGAGTGGGAATTAAATTGACCTGTAAAAGCAAGTTATTTTTTCATGGAAAGTATTTTTAAAACGCTTTTATTAGCTTCACCTGTATGTATGTATCTATGTATGTATGTATGTATGAATGTATGTAAAGGAATCTTCGAACGTAATTTTCATCGACTTCCAGACGTCAGATTAAACTGAAATTTTGCACACTTATCAAGTACCGATGACAATACAATAATTTGGTACCATCGAGCTGATCTAATGATGGATCCGGAAGGTAGGCACTGGAACTCCATAACGGAGCAACGTTTCCTAGCCGTGTTTGGGCTTGTTGGAATTGTCATGAAATGAACTTTGACCATGTATAGTTTTCAGGGTCTGATGATGGAGTAGGAGAGTAAGCACTGGAACTCCATAACGGAGCAACGTTTCCTAGCCGTGTTTGGGCTTGTTGGAATTGTCATGTAATGAACTTTGACCATGTATGGTTTTCAGGGTCTGATGATGGAGTAGGAGAGTAAGCACTGGAACTCCATAACGGAGCAACGTTTCCTAGCCGTGTTTGGGCTTGTTGGAATTGTCATGAAATGAACTTTGACCATGTATGGTTTTCAGGGTCTGATGATGGAGTAGGAGAGTAAGCACTGGAACTCCATAGTGGAGCATCGTATACTAGCCGTGTTTGGGCTTGTTGGAATTGTCATGAAATTAACTTTGACCATGTATGATTTTCAGGGTCTGATGATGGAGTAGGAGAGTAAGCACTGGAACTCCATAGTGGAGCATCGTATACTAGCCGTGTTTGGGCTTGTTGGAATTGTCTTGAGATGAACTTTGACGATGTATGGTTTTCAGGGTCTGTTGATGGAGTAGGAGAGTAAGCACTGGAACTCCATAGTGGAGCATCGTATACTAGCCGTGTTTGGGTTTGTTGGAATTGTCGTGAGATGAACTTGGACCATGTATAGTTTTCAGGCTCTGATGATGGAGTAGGAGGGTTGGCACTGGAACCCCATAGCGGAGCATCGTATTCTAGCCGTGTTTGGGCGTATTGTAATCGTATTATGTGCATTTTGGCCAAATATGGTTTTCTGACTCTGTTGGTGGAGTCAAAGAGTAGGCACTGAAGCTAAATACTTATTATAAATGTGAAAGAAATTGATATTGGGTGAAAATGTGGTATAAGTAACATAATAAAATGGTATGAATAATTTATGTTGACTAAAAAATAAAAAATAAATTACAGTTTAAAAAAACTAAAAAAACACGCTTTAAAAAGCCCTGCACTAAAAAGTGTTAAATAATTATAAAATTAAACCTAAATATATTCTCTGTCTATCCCGTAAGGGCCTAAATGTAAGCAATTTTTGTAATTAAGTTCAATATTTGAATGAAAAGTGTGTGGCGCTTTTCCTTGTAACCCAATAGAATTTCTAAGCATTATCATTATCATTATCATGAAGAAATATCGTAAATTACAAAATGAAAAGCGCCACACACTTTTCATTCAAATATTGAACTTAATTACAAAAATTGCTTACATTTAGGCCCTTACGGGATAGACAGAGAATATATTTAGGTTCAATTTTATAATTATTTAACACTTTTTAGTGCAGGGCTTTTTAAAGCGTGTTTTTTTAGTTTTTTTAAACTGTAATTTTTATTTGTTGTGTGTTGTTTTAGGTGATATATTTGTGAGGATACGACACTTCGCCAAGTTGTATGGTGATAGATACGTTGTCAAGGTGTTTAAACGAAGAATTCTAAATATCACCAACGTTGATGATGTCGAGGTAAGAATGATATAAATCTAGACGTCTCACGGCTATGCCACACGGCGGGAAGTTCAATATTGTAGATCTATTTAACTGAAGACTTTCGAAGATTTTAGACTTTCTTTGAAGATGTAATAAATCTAAGCTTGTTTTGAAAAGAGCAATTGCTAAGTTTCTTACCGGCTCTTCTCAGCAAATGCAACCTTCCGAACCAGTTTTAGAGTCAGACTATTCCTATGTGCCTGCGAAGGTCTATTTGAAATGATTTGAATTTGAATTGACTTAACTTAATATTTTAAATAAGTAACAACAACATATGTAAAACAAAATATTATGAATATATGAATCGTATATTGGGTAACTGCAGCCTGGATTGTGGTCTGGATGCATTATCAAGTATACGTTAATAATTGTGGTCAAACACAGACACAGACAACAAAAAAAAATATGCCAGTGATTTTTGAAGTAGGTTGCCAGAATTGTTACGAACTGTGCGGGCTGAAAGGAGTTTTCTTCCGCGGACGCTCAGATTGTGGAATGAGCTCCCCGCCGTGGTTTTCCCAATTGAGTACAGCATGGGGTTCTTCAAAAAGAGTGTGAAGAGATTTCTGCAGGGTCGGCAACCCCTGGTGTTGCAAGCTACGTGATTGGGCCGCCGGTACCAGCGCTATGACCATAATTTTCCTTTTCGTCATTACGTAATTAGACCCCTGAAGGGTCGCCATACTGGTACAAATGACCAGGAAATTTGTGCCAGTATCTCCCGGTCTATGAGCCGAAGTGAAATAATTAGGGCCTTATCACACAAGCGGTTTCCGAGCGTCTTCAAAGCGGAGCGGGCGTGCAGCGAATACATCGCGGATGCGCAGCGAACACGCCGCGCATGTCCAATGAATACGTCGCGGACGCGCAACGAGCACGCCGCGAATAGCGGCGAATCGGGGACGCCATTTTGTACACTCGTACAAAACAGACAAAGCCAGCCTCGCCCGCTCGCTCCACTTCAGTCCATTATAAGACGTGAAGAGTGTGAGTGGACGTAGAATCATGGCATCATCGGGAGATTCAGGCGTCGATATAGAGTTACTTATAATCGAAATTCAAAGTCGTTCAGTTATATGGGATCAAACAAGAAGGGAATATAGTGATCGTAATTTAAAAAAACAAACAACAAAACGTCGCTAGAAATGTCAACGCCAAGGATCCCAATGCTTTTACTGATGTTCAAGGACGTGTTCTGGAATTGTGGAGCCACAGCAAATGGGGTTTTCTTAGCGGTGAACGCGCAGGCTTGTGTCTAAGTGGGGTTGAAATGGACTAGGGTTAGTCGACCCCAGTGTCGATTGACGACCACTCTCGATTTCAGAAAACAGCCGTTCGCGGCTTTCCTCTACCTCGGAACGAGGGATATTAGCATGGCCCGTGTAATGGGCGTCCCCTGTACTGTCGTCTGCATAACAATGAATACCGTCAATAGACAGCATATCATTGATATGCAGTAAGAACAGTGTTGGGGACAGCACAGACATTTGCGGGACGCCGGCATTTATGTCCATGCTATTGGAGCAGCTACCGTCAACGACGGCTCTTATGCATCTGCTGGACAGAAAGCTGGCGACCCATTTGCATAGTCCCAAAATTTTTTATTCGTTTGCAAAACAGCTCTCTTTCAGTCGATTAGTTAATAATGGATCCTCCCAAATTCGTCGATGCTTTCGTTTTCGTTTCCTGCGCCTTCGAAGTAACAAAGCTAACAGCAGTGTTTCCTCGTCGGAATCCATTATGTTACTGAGTGTACTGTATTCGCTGCGTGCCCGCTCCGCTTTGAAGACGCTCGCAAACCGCTAGTATGATAATAAGGCACTTAATGCCGTTCAAGCAAACTAATTTCTCGTTTAGTTAAGTTGTATGTAGTAATTATTGGATAACGCTTCAAAGGAATCTAGTAATTTAGATGATACATTCAGAAGATACAATTATGTCTAAATTTGTATAATTGTTTTAAGGTGGTGCTATCTCACTCTAAGAATATAACGAAGAGTAAACCGTATACGTTCTTAGAGCCATGGCTTGGCACTGGGTTATTGCTGAGTACAGGTACAAATTGCAATAAAACTATTTTGTTCATTCTTTAAACAAAAAATGATATAACTTAGTCGTTTGGACAGAAGAAAGAGGATATTTTTTTGACTATAGATAATGTATTCTGCTTATGAAGCTTGGTCGTTCTCATCAAAGAATCAGCCTCCTTCTACAGGTGAACGCACACTTATCCGCACCGAAAGAATCGACCGCGCCAAAGAAGAAAAACAACTCGCGTGTTGCTCTGTCGTATGCAACTGATAGAATGCGAGCGCATCGGTCGAGTCGACAGCATAAGCCGCGCCGAATCTGGTGACGTCATTCGAATTTGTCTAGGATTTCTGGGGTTCTATCAGATTCGGACGATTCGACGCGGGCAAGTGTGCGAGCTTTCATAAGATTTCATATTCAGAATTCTAAAATTCGTTTCGTTAGTTGAGTTTTCGACGCGTTCGGCTCGGTATAGTGTGCGTTCACATTCGAAATTTTAAGAATTTTAATAATGTATACTATTGATTATATTCAGGTAATAAATGGCATCGGCGGCGCAAGATCCTTACTCCAACCTTCCACTTCAACATACTGAAGAACTTCTCCAATGTAATGAAGGAGAAGAGTCGGGACATGGTCAATGGGTTGAAGGAACACCAGGAAATCGAGGTGGATTTGATTCCGGCTATAAGCAATTTCACTCTTTTTACTATTTGTGGTTAGTAGAATTTATCGCTTATTTATTAAGTTTTAAGGTAGGTTTTCCCCTAAAACTTAGTCCGCTTAGTCCATTCTATAGTCTACTATTTAGAAGGAATCTGCAGTGCATTTCTGATATTTTTTTGACAACAAACCGCGTTAACGAATGACGTCATTCGACGACGCGGTCTATTGTCTATACATTCATAGTGCTGGATTGGTGGATAACCTTAGATTAAGGATGTGCGATTTCTTTGTGGATAACAATAATGAGAGTGAATTCTTGTTCAGATGAACGCACAGATCTAGATGTCGCAGGCCAATCCAAGCGAGCCCAGCACGTATGTGCGATGCACTAACTGATTGCGTGTCAACATTAGTATACGATATGAATTTAGACGCGCTACTGGCAAGTCGTGTTGTTGAACATATAAAAATACCAATTTGTGGCATTATCAACTTAAAAGACTCTTCAAGAGTAGTAAGCCGAATCAATGATGTTTCATGCCGCGTCCAGACTGATGCAATGCAACATGCAAAGAAATCTACATGATTTGAGTACGCGTTGCGTCTATCTGGACGTGTCGCACGATCCGCACATTTACCACGAACTAACTCTGTTCGACAGACCGACAATTGGTGGTTCGCTCTGAATTTGCTTCAACGTCTATTACCGTGTTGCATTGCATCAATGTGACCGGCTAATTCTTGCATTGCATGATACATTGTATGTTGTATTGCATCAATCTGGATGCGGTATAACCATAACCACAGATATCGAGAGATGGGCCGTGCCGTGACGCTTGAATTTAGCTTAGACCTGATGTCCCACGAAACTCCCCACTTAATATCACAACTACACGTAAACGAACGCCAATAGACCAATAGTAGACAATTTTTACTCACACAGCCCAAGAACTCACTTGCTCGTAAGCGTTTGTAAATATGCACTACCGCACTCTCGGATCTACACATGTGTGTATAGAGATAGATGGACGAATCGCATGACACAATTTTCATTGCATGTTCAAAACGAAGTTAGCATTACGCTCCTGTAGAACTAAACAGCAATGTATGCGCTTATGTTCTTTATTCAAGTTGTACCTTGGTAATGACCTAGCTAAAATCATTTAAGGTATTTTTGAGATTTATACTTTAAATATTATAAAATTTGTAAAATTTTATACTTAAAAGTGATAAGTGACACCATGATTCTTGTAGTTCACATGTAGGCTTTAATTTTTGCAGTCGCACATACCTAGAATAGGTTACGACTGACGCGATTTTTGCGGTGTATGCCGTGAACGCGCATATAACTGTCCACGTTCCGCGTTAGACAACCTCTCTATCGATCTCTGTGGGCATAACATTGTAGATTTAGGTTATCTGAAACGAATATGCGATATCTAGACTACGTAAACAAATCTGTGGATATTTCAATCGCTTCTTGGCTCTACCAATTTCTATACCATTAATATTGCTTTCAGAAACAGCAATGGGCACCCAACTAGACAAAGACAAGTCATCAGCGTCAGTAGAATACAAGAGTGCAATAAAAGAAATTGGTTCACTTCTCCTCGGGCGCCTGACGAAGATCTGGCTTCACAACAACTTGCTTTTCCAAATATCGCCAATTGGTAGAAAATTCCAGACATGTTTAGAAAAAGTCCGCTCATTTGCGGAAATCGTGATTATGGAGAGAAGGAGGACACAGAGTGATAAGGAGGAACTATCGGCAGCTTTAGATGGAGAAGTCGGCAGTAAGAAGAGATTGGCCATGTTGGATTTATTGCTAGAAGCTGAGAGCAAAGGAGAAATTGATTTGGAGGGAATAAAAGAGGAAGTTAATACTTTTATGTTTGAGGTAATTTTTAATATTATGTTACTTCTTTTTTTTAACTGACAAGAAGATTTAGCCTTAGCACCTTTACGCGGAAAAATCGGCGAGCAAGCTCTCAACCGGGATTATATTGCTTTTTGATCCCTCACTATGTATTTTATCCTACTAATATTATGAATTTGAAAAATTGTAGCATGAGCAGGAAAAGGAGCAATTTTGAATTTCGTAAAATGTTGTGATTGTTATTCAATTGTTAAAATTGAATGAATACTTAGTTTCTTCTGTTTCTCAGGGTCACGACACAACGGCAATGGCTATAACATTGGGTCTGATGTTGATTGCAGACCACGAGGAAGTTCAGGTATCTACATTTAATACTGGCTAAACATAAATGCAAAATAAATACACTTTAACTAGGCGGCACTTTCAATACCTTAGTCCATATAATTATACTAATAAAGAAAAACTGTAGCCATTAGCACTATGGGAATGTAGGTAACTCACAAACGAGTCGGCATGGTGTTGCAAGCAGCTATGGACCACGGTAACCGCTTACGTCAGGCGGGCCGTAAACTTGTTTGCTTCAATAGTGGTATTAAAAAAAACACAGGACGACACTGAAAATATACTAAATCTAAGATTCAAAACTAAGTACCAGGGGGCCAAGTCTGCTAAAATGTCATACCGACACGATACTATTGCAATTACATTATCATTGAGCCGATGTGCGCAGTCTACGAATTCATAATGGTCTCATAATGAATTAAAAGAATTTTAGTACGAGAACTGGCTAAACTTCATTGTGACACGATTGTAGTTTCAGTGAAAAATCAATGGAAAGCCTATCATGGCGCCATTATGACGCTATTGTGTTAGTAGACTACCACGACTGTAAAATGTGTCAATTTTGACACCACTGATAGTTGATTGGAACACAATTGTAATAGCAGACTTGGGCACCAGGTTGCTCAAACTTAAATTATCTTTGACAAAAGATTTTAAAATGAAGACCAAAATAGTAAAGACCTCATTTTAAATTCATGTTTCGAATAGTTACAGCTTAATTTAATGAAGGGATTCCCTTTATTCATTAGTTAATTGGCAATTATACTATTTCTACTTAGTATACCTAATAGGTGCCATAATATAGAAGCGCTCGTGGTATAGCATTATTAACCGATCATAGTCGATCGGCAAAGTTAAACACTGGTGAGGCCTAGTGGTATCTCAACTCGAGCGTTTCCGTGCTTCGGAAGGCACGTAAAGCCGTTGGTCCCAGTTGTCACTTAATTGTGATAGTCGTTAAGTTAGTTGGACGCCTCCTAGGTGGCTTTTTTTATACTACTAAGGTGGCAATCAAGCATACGGCCCGCCTGATGATAAGCAGTTACCGTAGCCTATGGACGCTTGCAACACCAGGGGTATCACTTGCGCGTTGTCGACCCTGAAGAAACCGCTTCACACCCTTTTTGAAGAACCCTATGCTGTATTCCAATGGGAAAACCACGGCGGGGAGCTCATTCCACAGTCTGAGCGTCCGCGGAAGAAAATTCCTTTTAGCCCGCACAGTTCGAAACAATTCTGGTTTCAATGTGTGTTGATGGACTCCCCGTCGATGGCGAGAGTTGCGATGGTGAAAGGTAGCCGTGAGCATTAAGTCGAACAATTCCTTAGAATTCCTCATTTGTGGAAGGAGGCCTGTGATCAGCAGTGGGACATTAGATGATGATGATACCTAATTATAATAAATGCGACAGTGAGTTGACATCGATGTGCCTCGATGACACAACTGATCCTTATGATTTGGGTTGATCACCTAGAAAAACATAAGTAATTAATAGGATACTTATCGGGATAACATTAGGTCCCTCAGAACAGCGGGCGATACCCCGGGCAAAACTTAGTTAATTTAATCTCAAACAGAACTAATTAGAACATTTTCTGAATAGCCAAGTTTAGTCTTGGTTCGTCTGACTGAGTAGAGCTTATAGCTTGAGTGAAACAAGTTACGACAGGCTTTCTATTTTCTTTGTACGAGATGGAATTTGTCAAATAATTATTTTGTTCAGGAAATATACCTAGTCTATAAAAATGTGGTACGTTGTGGTTTGTAAACACATAAAGCAAAGGGAATTGCCGCGCTATCGCGTATTTTTGGTGGTAATCATATTGAACACTAAGTGCCTGTCCAGAAGGGGCGAAATCGCCGCGATTCACTCGCGCGAATGCATTACGTGCGTTGGCGAGGTACTGAGAGCCAATACATTGCGTCCGAATATAAAATACGCACGTAAATCGCGAGCACTTCCCCCATACTTTGACTGGTAATACGCGCGAGAAAATCGCGGCGAAATCGACTCTTCTGGACAGGGTCTTATTTCATACACCATAAAAAGAGAACGCTAATTACGCGAACGCGGTACGACGATGACCATTGGTGGGCCCTGATAGGATGAAATTAATTAATGGTGTTCATCACGATTATACGTGGTAAAGTCTCTCGCTCTCAAGTCAATTGTTGGAACATACCGGTAGGCGCTTAGCGACAGATTTTAAACTTGACGGTGGTAGCCAGACTATGGAGGGCCTTCCAATCCACCTTAATACGGTTTCCTCACTTCGAACCCATGCACGATATCCGCAACGGCATTCGACGTGACCACTGAACCATAGTTACCTTACAGGCAATAAACCTTTTTAACCGACTTCAAAAAGGAGGAGGTTATCAATTCAGATGTTTGTATTTTTTTTTTTTATATATGTTCGGCCATAACTCCGTCATATATAGACGGATTTGCAAAATTATTTTTTTGTTCGAAAGGGGTTTATACCGAAATGGTTCCATAGAAATTTCATATAGATGCAACTAAAAAATCAAAAATAAATTAACTTTTTAACAAAAAAAATAAACCGCCTTCAAAGTACACTAAAAAGTATGAAATAACTCTTATCTGACACTGTTTTGAAGTCAGCGCAATATTTTCAATAGAACACGTCATGCGATTTCGCTCACTTCAAAACAGTGTATAAGAGTTATTTCATACTTTTTAGTGTACTTTGAAGGCGTTTTTTTTTTTTTTATTATCTAACTGACGGACTTATTACAATTTTTTTTTTGCCCAGGAATCATGCTGCATGCAATATTTGTTGAAAATACAGAGTTAATTTTTCTATGATTCAGGATCGTGTTTACGAAGAGTGCAAGCTTATATTCGGTGATTCGGACCGTACACCAAACATGTCAGACTTTGCAGAGATGAAGTACCTTGAAGCAGTGATAAGAGAGACCCTGAGGCTGTACCCCAGCGTGCCCTTCATCGCAAGACGAGTCACGGAGGACTTTATGCTGGGTGAGACCTCAAACACAATCGGTATAGGTGGTGGGCATATTTTAAATATATATATATATATATAGATTAACTTAGGTTGGGTAAGTCATGCTGAGCAACTTTTACTATGGGACCAACAATGAATACTCAAAAAAAAATTAATTGCTATACTAACGATCAACCTTGTTCGATCATAATGTACGAAACAAAAATGTTTTTTTCGAGAGTTAACCTCGTGATAACATAATTTCCTTACAGATAACCTATTCGTAAAGAAAGGCTCTGAAGTAGCAGTGCATATATACGACCTGCATCATCGCGAGGACCTGTACCCTGAACCAGAAGCTTTCAAGCCTGATCGGTTCCTTGGAGGGGAGATCAGGCATCCTTACGCCTTCATTCCTTTCAGTGCTGGTCCGAGGAATTGTATCGGTAATTCTCATCTTACACATTAGTCTGTTTAGCTTCCTCCCGCGGCAGCTCAGTTGTGGAAAAAGTTCTCAGCCGTTTTACCAAGGGAGTACAGCATGGGGTTCGGATATTGTATCTACATATACAAACTAATTCCATATAGAAGCTCTCGTGGTGCAGCATGATTAGCCGTTCTTAATCGATCGGCAAAGTTAAGCTACCACCGTCGTGTACAGTACCTGGATGGGTTACCGGCTAGTGGTATTTCAAATCGAGCGTTTCCTTGCTTCGGAAGGCACGTAAATCCATTGATCCCGGTTATCACTTAATTGTGCGTCTGTATCTATGCTTAGGTATATCTTTTTTATTTTTAATTATTTGGAAAAAAAAAGCCAAACATAGTCAGATTGTCCAAAAAATATATAAAAAATATAACCTTGCTGAGTTTCTTGCCGGATTCTTCTCAGTTGAAGGCCGAGTTCCGAACCGGTGGTAACTTCAGTAAATTTGACCTTCATAAGTGCCCTTCTGGGGCCTAAATTGAATAAATGGCTTTGACTTTGACTTTGACTTTGTGATAGTCGTTAAGCTAGTTGGATGCCACCTAGGGGCTTGAAAAATCCCAACAGTAGGTTGACCACTAGCCTACCTCCACCTCGACGCAGTGGGCACGCGTGGTGGAGTATCTGACCATTCGCTTTCACCCTCATTTGTGAAAGGAGGCCTGTGCTCAGCTGTGGGACATTATAGGCTGATGATGATGATGATTATACAAATTGTAAGGCTCAATTTATATTGCCGCGGAACGTAAGGGTAGCATAATGAACTGTATGCCAATTGTATAACATACAAACTAAATACGAGCCAAAAAAGAGGTCGCGCGTCTTCCGGGGAATCCTCGTGCATTCTCGAGAATTCCTCGCTTTTTGGCTCGTAGAAGTTCTGACCTAGAAAAATAAAATAGGAACCGTTGAAAAATTCGCTATGCAAAGGTTTGCGATGTTCGCTAGTATAGTTAATGAAAAAATAACTCCTAAAGAATACTTCAGTAAATATGCTCCAGCCAAAGCATCTGACACAAATGGAAGAAAAGAAATATTTCAGCAGCAGCATTTTAACGTTTTAAATCTGCATATTTTCCTTACTTCCCTTTTCCAAACCAACAGAACACAAAGAGTAATTGTTTCAAGTTTTCTTTGTAAATATAATATCATATTTCAGGTCAAAGGTTTGCGATGCTCGAGATGAAATGCGTGATGAGTGAGGTTTGCCGCCACTTCAAATTGGCTCCAAGGAAGAAGGGAGAGAGACCCACTCTAATAGCCGACATGCTAATACGACCAGCTGATCCTATTTATGTGAAATTTGTTCGTCGGTAACACCATAAATCTATAGTAAAAATAAACTATTAGCATATTCTTAAGGTGCATCTACACTACGCCAACCAAGCACGAACCGAGCACACACGGAGCACGAATTCGCGACTGCGCTCCGCTTATTGACAGTTTTTTGACGAACAAAAGCGTAATGTGTATCCCTGTGTTCAAACGCTCGTTCGAGCCTCGCAAGTCCGTCCACGCTACGCGAACAACGAACAAATCCTGTTCGTTCGTGGCTCGGCTCGTGCTCATTTCGCGTAGCACAGACGCACCATTAGGTTTCGCATGCCTCAATAAAGTTCTCGACTCATGGCTCGAGCTTCGCGTATCTTGAGTTACCACCCACATAAAATCCCTTCCGCTAGATATTAATTTAGTATACTTGTTGGGTTACTATGGCAACCAAAATATTGTAATCACGGTGGTTGCGAGAAAAATACTCCTAAAAGCCTTCTGATAGCGCTACGTGTTTCTACTGTCTGCTTAGACGACTTTATTGTTTCAGCGCTAAAGAGAAATTTAGTTGACTCAAAAAAATGGGACATAACCTTTGCTTATGATAGCTTCTCTATACGTAGTAATAATAGCTCAAAGTAAATTGTGACTTATTGTTATCAGACTTGTGGTTATCAGTATTTACCCTAAAATAAGAATCAAAAGGATCATGGCGAGATTTGTACAAAAAAATTAAGATTTTTAGAGACGTTGGAATGACGTTATATTTGAACCTTGGTGCCTAAGGAACAACTTGAGCCATTTAAAATATTTTTAGAACCCCGGGATAAAAATGCGAATTTTTATGGCATGCCGTCGAATCGCGACTATTTGCGACCAAAACCGTTATGTTGTTGTTATGTTTTGCGGGGTTTATAAAATATTTCATGTATATTAACATGTTGCTGGTAATGTAATCTCAACATTGGAAGTGATTCAAAACCCTCTAAAATGTTTTATTTTTTTGTACAAATCAATGTATGGAGCTCGCCATGATTCTTTAAGCCTAAAGAATTGTATTAATCTAATATAAGCCGTATGTCAGGGAACCAACACCCAAATTCACCTGTTTTAATCACGGTTCAAATATTGAAGCTTTGATTGACCCTTTATTGTATGGACCTTTCTTATTTATACATATAGGTATATATCTTTTTATTTTTGTATGGTTTATACCAGTGAAACTATGATAGTTTAATAAAGATACCTAATTAGCTATCTTATTCTCCCATTTACTATGGTGGTACGCAGTAATGACCAAATTAACTAAGATACTAGTCCCTTTGTCCTTCGAACTAATTAGGATTAATTTTGGGCAAAAGGGAAGCCTCTGTGAGCATTACAGTGTAAATAGAGATCAAAATTGCTTGTAATAATGTGGTCTAATGTTTGGGTCGGAAACGAATTAAAATAATTTGTGGAAATGGATTCTTGTTTGAACTATCATCAATATCAACCTCCTCCCTTAAGTACGCTCTGCGATTTTAAACACATTGTAGAGATATTATAATGGGGATTTAATTCAGGACTTAGTCTATTTATAAGGCAAGTTTTATCAGAATTCTGTCGATTCATTCCGTTTACGTCGCGCTTACCTCTACGTCGCGTTCCGTCTACGGTGATTCCGCCTACGTCGAGTCTTGCTACGGTGCGTCTGCTCGCTTATGACGTCATTGTGTACAGTAAGCCTACGAAACATCGTATTTTTCAGTTTTATTCAAGAAAATATGTTTTTTTTAGGACTTCTTCATACACGGCCATGTGATAATTAATTATTATTCTTACGAAAACCGTAATTTGATTCGAAATTCGTTTGTAGCAACCACTAGGGTTCATAAATATTTACTGGAATAGCAGATGTTTGGAAGGGTGAATTTTGTTAGATTCGAGATTAGTTTACAGTGCGTTTGCTTGCCATACCACAAATGCACGAAGATTCAACCCTAAATTCACTGAGAAGGTATCTGAACTATGAAGGCCTAGGTAACAATGCCATAAATCGTTTTCAAATAGGTACTTACGCAGTAGACCCTATACAATTTGTGTTAATAAATCATATTCAGATACATATACCAGGCCGCTGGTCGTGGGTTCGATTCCCAAACCCAGGCACCACCACAATGCATTTGTCTTCTTGTCCTGAGTAATTATGTAGTAAGTGTGTATACAAACGTAAAGTATTAGGTATATTATCAATTATTTGGTTTCCATAGCACAAGCTCTGCTTAGCTTGGGATCAGATAGCCGCGTGTGAATAAAATCCCAGGATATTTATTTATACATACATACTTACGTACAATTTAAGTACCTAAAATGACTGCATTGGAGACTCGAATGTATAATCGAGGATATCAGAAATTCGACCGAATAATTGTCCTTGTCCTTGCACGCCTATTACGTTCTTGGTGGATAGGAGTTAAACATGAGGTCGTAACATATATAGACATTCTGCTTAGGTATATTATTTATATAATAGCTTTTATGTTATTCAAATACGTCTTACTCTAGCTGAACGGATTTAGATAGAACATGGCACATAAGTATGGATCGTTATAAGATACAGAACATAATATAAAACTGCGGGGCGGAAATTTGTGGATTAATAAAATAAACTAGTTATTATTACATTATTATTCTGGTGTTACTTGTAAACATAGCTATGAGGCGGAGTGGTACAGCTGAGCAAAAAATCGTTGGAGCAAGGGATAACAGGTAGGTAAGTTCTGTCAATATAGTTCCAAAAACATACTACAGTGCGGCCGCCGAGAGAATACGTTTCTGACACCTGTTAATTTTGGCCAAGCGAGTCCCATCATAATCAAATTAGCCGTTTTCGTGACTTGGTCAAAAATCAGTGTAAAAAACGCATCATCTCGGCAGCCACACTGTAGGTGGGTAATAGTTGCAAATTATTATTACTTCTGGAAGGTACTTAGTACCTAAAAAACGTGTTTTAATAAAGTTTACTCATTTATGTATTTATAAAAATATGAATATCTTCAAACTCATTATCTTCGAAGTGGTCCGCAGAAGTTTGAGAACACAGTCACGTTTGTCCTAGAACACAAACAACCACGCTAACATTATCCTCAGAACAATACTTATTAAATTATAACTTAGAAAAAAAAAACATTCTTATAAGTAGGTGTCTGAAATATGACGTTATCACGAATATGGCAGAACGAATTTGTATGAAAATTTAACCACTTATACAGTACTAGCTTCCGACCTGCGGTTTCACCCGCGTTCCCGTCATAAAAAGTAGCCTATGTCAACCGCGGTTAGTGTAGCTTCCCAACAGTGAAAGAATTTTTCAAATCGGTTCAGTAGATTCGGAGCCTATTCAATGCAAACAAACAAACAAACAAACAATCAAATCTTTCCTCTTTATAATATTAGTAAGATATTCTGGATTAACACACAGGATACTTTTTATCCCGGGAAAACATTAATCCCTCGGTGCTTGTATGCCACCTTAGTGGTATAAAAAAAACATGTGCGAAACCGCGTGACAGAATCTAGTAATACATTCATTTTTAGGGTTTCAAACCCAAAGGATGCCAACGGGACCGTATTACTAAGCCTCCGCTGTCCATCAGTCCATCTGTCAGTTGGCTGTATCTCATGAAGGTAAAGGTAAGGTCTCGTAAGATTGATATTTTCACAGAACTAGTATTTCTATTGCCGCTAAAACAACAAATAATAAAAATGAAATACAAGAAACGTCTTTACGGAACACTTCGTGTGCGGGTGGGTCCGACTTACACTTGGCCAGTTTTGTCTAGGTTGATTTTTTAAAATATTTTTTGAAATTGTGAAATATTGCGAGCGCGCTTGCGGTACTTAAGTCTTGTTTCACTTATATACACTGTCCGTTAAATTCTGCGATATCGTTTGCTTGAAAAATATATTTAGAAATATTGTGTTTCACTTTCTTATAAGGCGATGCTCCATCCTGATATTATAATAAAATGAATCAAATATTTTCCAGTGGGTAGTTACCTATGTTTTGTTATTTTTGTCATCATCAGTGCAGTTCCTATTATTTAGATCGTGAATGTTTTGAATATTAGTAACCTACTTACAATGTTCTCGATCTGTAGTAACAGTAGGTACCTATAATAAAAACATAAATTATTTTCTGAATTTTCTTATCAGATGAATTCACTAAAATGTCACTATAAAGAATTATGTGTCAACACGACCAATAGTTTATTTATTGATGGCCAGCATATTAAAACTTTTTAGTAAGTTCACAAACCTTCATGATAGTTTGAATAAGGTCGGTGCACCGTAGGTATTATTTATAGGTAAGAATAGCGAACACAACGAACGAACATATTTATATTTAACACACTCACTTATCATGCCATATTTGCTGCTTGCGACAAGCAATAATAGTAATTATAATAGTCTAAGAAGTCGTTATAAAGTCACAACTAGGTCACAACGGAAAAAAAATCTACGTCTGACTTTAGGGTGTATACACACTGTGAAATTAAACTGCCGTGGGGGGTGCTGGCGGTCTTTGACGCGCATTGCTTGCGCTGCAAATCTTAGAATGCCATATGGCATATTTGCGTATATACGCAATATGCGGCTAGCCGGAATGCGGTTAGCCGTCCGGTATACCGCAATCAAAAATATAATCTGTAATCGCTAGCGAGTATCGATTGTGTTACCATAGTAAGCCCACACTATCACACTCTTCATTCTGTATTTACAGGCCAGGCTGCTAAAGCGCGCCTGTAACTGCGCGTCAGTAGTGATACAAACGCAAGACTTATTTCATGAACGTGTATTTCGTTACAGGATGATAGCTTTACGTTTTCAACGCGGTTTTGTTGTATTACACGTGTCTATGGTGCGTGAACAAATCGCCGTGTGAATAGGCCCTTAGAAAAGAAAGTGACGTTTCATATATTATTTTTTCTATGTATCTGCTAGCCAGGTGCCAGTATTAACATTGATTCGGTGGGTGTAACAAACTTTTTAGTTTTTACTCCTTCGATCGTATGATATCCTAGTCTAAAATCCTAAAATCACAGATTACAGAATAAAAGGCAGATGGAGCGCGCGGAACACGAAAGTGTAGCCAAAAAATTAAATTATTTACTAATACATACAACTCATTCATTAATAAAACTAAAAAGTCTGAAATAAATTAAATTATTAAAAGAAACAAAAACCCGACTGCGTAAAACAAAAAATAACTGAAAAGAGAAAAACAAGCTCTTTAATCTATAGAATTTTGAATTTAACTTGAATTTTATAAGGTATTGAAGGGGACAAACCAATAACCTAAGTATGTATTTTTTTAAGTATTGTTATTTGTTTTAAGCAGTCGGGTTTTTTGTTTCTTTTAATAATTTAATTTATTTCAGACTTTTTAGTTTTATTAATGAATGAGTTGTATGTATTAGTAAGTAAATAAGTGGTTCTGTAAAGTAACAACCGTCGCAACTCTGTGAGTTACGTACGGTAACCGCTCAGTTCCTACCCAATGTCCTTGCATTTAACGTGGTTTTTTGCAGTTTACGTCAAAATGGTAGCAAAAAAGTATACAATATATACATATATGGAATGGGCTTTTTACAAGCTTTCATTTGATATCCATATTATTATAATAACGAAATTTTTATTTTTAATAACCCTCCCTCTTTTTTTATTCGTAGATGCCATATAAAAATAATATACCCTATGTCACTCCCACAGTTAAGACAAATCTAACAACACCTCATGCTTAAATCCATCAATGCCGTTTAGGCTGCATTGCGTGCCAAAGAAATAGACATACATACATTCGAAAAACATAACCCTCCTTCTGGGTAAATCGGGTAAAAAGCAAATACAAAATCAAAATCAGAGATCTGGTATTCGTTTTGCAGTTTGTATTTGCTTTGTTTAACCACAGTTTATTAATAAAGAAGTGTTTTTTGTTGAATAAAGTTTATTAAACAAAGCAAATACAAATTGGAAAACGAATACTAGCAGGGTTATTTTAAAATGGTCGGATTCGTCATCTGAACGAAATCGGAAACTTCCGAGACGAGTTTCCGTAATAACAAAATAAAAATAAAAATGTATATTTGAACATTAAAAAACAATCAAAACTATAAGAACATCAATATTCTTCTAACACCAGCTGTTCCTCGCGGTTTCACTCGCGTTCCCGGTATATAAAGTCCGACTGATAGTTCCAGAGATTAGCCCGTTGAAACAAACAAACAAAAAACTCTTCCGCTTTATTATATGAGTATAGATAGCACAGACATATAATATGTCTGTGAGATAGTATGATAATAGTATAATTTAAGTGTAACAACTAATACCTAAACTATATTCTGCATGATAGGTATTAGCGCCCATTGATATTTTAATTTCCGAATTCGAATAGTTAGACGTTTCTCGACGGAAATATCAATCCAAATCATCGAAAATATTCCGATAGCTTTTAAAAAAATAATCCTGCTGGTATCTAATTTGTAGGCTTCACTTTCGTGTTCCACGCGCTCCATCTGCCTTTTATTTTGTTAATCTGTGCCTACAATTATGAAGCAACATTTTAGGAATGTGAACACAGTACTTACATACCCATCCAAAATTTTTTTAAACCAGGTTATATTCACACACAAGTGAAGAAATGCTTGCGGATTCTTGCGCATTATTGAACCTTCGTTGGCTAGCAGATAGGACACGCAACCTATGAAAAATAAAACTAGGAACTGCTATTCAAATGATTAGGTAACTTAATACTTAATAGTCTATCTATCCCATACTTAGGATTATCGTATTAGGCCCGGTCGCTATCGCGAATTTCAACTCAATCACTTAAAATTGGTTACTGTGGGTGGAGATATCCATAGGATATAGACATATATCATCACGGACTTTTTGTAGATATTTTTAAGTAACACAATTCCGTAGTACATCATTTTGATATATCTCGGAACCGGTGGTAAATTAAACTGTATTTACAACTTAACGTTCATTAACGCCTTATCAGGGTCTAAACCGAATAAATGATTTGATTTGACTTTTTGATTTTGATTTTGATCAAGTAAGGTTTAGTCGGCGTTAGCAATGAAAGCGCAAAAAATTCTATGTGTTTACGACACATTGACGTTTTTATATAATGTTCTATTTAAATTAACGACCAGATAAGCGGTGTCTGGCTGTTATGATAACTGTAACTGGAAATACATGAATTGCAGTGCCACCAACCGGGACCAATTATGAATCTAAACCATCAAGGGACTCGAAGTCTTACAAAAAATACAGCGCCACCTACCGGGTCCAACTGTGAATCCAAATCATCAAGCGACCTATACTCAAATTCACACAAAAAAAAACGATAATTCGATTGTAGCGCCACCTACCGGGACCAAATGTGAATCTAAACTATCAATCTACTTAAAATCTTACAAAAAGATCATCAAAATCCTATAATCCGATTGCAGCGCCATCTACCGGGTCCAACTGAGAATCTAAATATTATATAAGATACCTCTCAGAGGTTTTGATATCCCAAACCATTATTAGATGAAAAATATATAGCTGGATTAGCCCCTGCTTACTCTCTCGCAGTCCCAGTATAAAAAAAATATAAGTAGGAACCTACATAATGATGATATGTTTTACAAATTAAAATAAAATACCATTTTTTCCATTTTTAATATTATTTTTTAGAGATAACTGTACTTTTATGTCAAATCGCGATTCTACACGCACCGTAGCAAGACTCGACGTAGGCGGAATCACCGTAGAAGGAACGCGACGTAGAGGTAAGCGCGACGTAAACGGAATGAATCATTCTGTCTGATAACTTAAGTATCCATAAACCTTTTGTAATTGAAATATACTTAAGTGGGTATCAGAAATATCCAATAGGTAACAAAATCACCAAAAATAAAATAGGAACGTGTCAGCGCGCTATGGAGAGGAGTAGGTATCCTAGGCATCAAGCTTATCGACAAACAAGAGTATTAAAATTAGGGATATTATTAATTGCACCTCTGTTTAAAAATTACGCAAACTCGCCTCTAATGTACTCATTGCACCACTAATTTACTTATTGCATATCAGAAAAATGACTGTTCTACAATTAAACTACCTTTTCATCAAAATATGTTCTATCATCCAGAACCGACTCGTGGCACTCCAAATACAGTTGGTTAGGTTAGGTTAGAACTGTGACAATGGTGCCGATTCTGTTGTAAATCGCACTAAACTAATTTTAGTCACATCACATCTCTTACTTACAAACATTATTGAAAAAGGATAGAGCATATTTAGTCTTTGCCGTCTTCATTTGCGGGTATTTAGACGTAACCGCGATAGA
The DNA here is from genome assembly GCA_951394255.1 of Polyploca ridens. Lineage (NCBI taxonomy): Eukaryota > Metazoa > Arthropoda > Insecta > Lepidoptera > Drepanidae > Polyploca > Polyploca ridens. The sequence continues at coordinate 1,972,180 of OX596259.1, read as the reverse complement.
TGGCGACTAAACTTATATTGAAAACAAGCATTGGACTAATTTGACAGGACTAAATTTTTTACATCATTTTCTTATGTTCTTTGTTAGAAAGAGACATAGTGAGACTAAAATTAGTTTAGTTGTAAACAACAAAATCAGGGTAATTATCGCGCTAAATGATCATTCAGTTCAAACAGTTTTGCATAAACCATAAAACTGATACTCAGTTTGATTTATTTAGTGTGCGTATTTAGTGTGCAATTCAGTTCTAATTTAGATTTGTTGTGTTGGAATAGAGAGAATTAATAGTTAAGGCACTTAAGGCGGCCCTCTGTGGCCGGCGCAACTTCAACGCAAGCATAGTCTAAAAGCTTGTTGTCTCATCCAACGTAATGTTTGACTGCGAAAAAAGAGAGACAGCGTCAGAGCCGTCGGTTATCAGTCGGTAAATTCCGCTGATCACTCGCGGCCGCTTCGCTAGGTCGTCATTCATGATTTCGCATTCATAAAACTTGTTCCAGGAGTATACTTCTTCTGAAAAAATCTTACAAGTTTGTGAAAAAAAAGTTAGTTATTTAGAATCTCCAATACATTTGCAAGCCTGGTATCTAAATGTTTTCTTTACTTTTAAAACTTATAGGTACATTCGATATGGCCAAAGTTCAGTTCTGTTTTTCGGAGGCTTTTACTGAATTTGTTTCACACTTTTTTTAATTTCGCCTAGATACACGGCTTGATATAGTGCACAAGATACTAATTTGTTCAAAACATCTAACGAAAAATGTTTAACAACGCCATAATAAGTACAGAGGTTTTGTATAGAAAGTATGACGAATTGAGTGCTCTTAAGATTAGACATAAAACAAAAGTAATAGACGCAGAACAACACTCACAGCACTTGAAATGGAAATGGACGGGGCATGTAGCCCGCATTTCAGATGGAAGACGGAAAAAACATGTCACATGTTTCATATGGTCAGGACCAGGAGGGTAAACAGCAAGAAGCAGACCCAAAGATGGATTGACGACATCTAAGAAACGACAGGCAAGGACTGGATGAAGATAGCCAAAGATAGAGAAAGATGGAGACAGTCGGAGGAGGCCAATACCCAAAGTAGGGCCATGAATCATGGCGAGAGATTGATTTGTACAAAAAATAAAACATTTTGAGAGTTTTGAATCACTTCCAATGTTGAAATAACATTACCAGCAACATATATACTTACATACATACATTAATATACTTGAAATGGTTTATAAACCCCGCAAAACATAACAAAAACATAATTTTGGTCGCGATTTGCCGGCATGGCATAGAATGTCGCATTTTCATCCCGGGGATCTAAAACATTTTTATATGGCTCAAGTTATTCCTTAGGCACCAAGGATCAATAATAACGTCATTTCAACGTCTCTAAAAATCTATTTTTTTTGTAGAAATCTCGCCATGATTCTTTGTTACCTAATAATAAGTGTGTATTTATATTCTTCTCAGTCGTACACTCCTGGCGGAGTGGTCGTGGTTATGGATCGTCTGATGAGTTTGTTGCGGCTTGTGCGAGACTTCTCCATCTTTCTCTATTCGCGGCACTGCGTGTACATTCACTGAGGGAACAACTTGTTGATGATTTTATGAGGTCTGTCCATCTTGTGGGTGATCGGCCGCCGGAACGTTAACTCTTCCTTGTACTTATGTATTTATCAAATTCATGGCGTTTTAAGGCGATGATAGCTCAGTGGTAGTGACGTCGGATACCGAGACGAAGGTCCCGGGTGCAAATTCTACAATGAGCTTGAGCTTTCGGTGAAGGAAAACATCATGAGGAAACCATAGCACGGTGGTAGGGTACTTTGCAATACCCATCTGGCTGGCTACCACCCTCAAGTTGAAAATTTGTCGCCAAGCACCTATCGGTGTGTTCCAACAGCTCCACTTGAGAGCCAGTTCCTTCTAGGCTTTGTGAGCTACCACCTTCGGCCACATCATCACTTACCATGGTGAGATTGTGGTCAAACACAGGCCTATAAACAGTAAAACAAAAAATGGACTAAATAAAGACTTATATATAGAACTAGCAGACCCCCGCGGTCTCACCCGCGTATGGTTTGTTTTTTTTGCGCGGTTTTTTTTTTTTTAAATAAAAGTACTTAAGTTACTCCTTATAACATCAGCTATGGACCGGAACAGACAGACAAAAATGTTTAAAAACTCACTCCGATTTTATTCAAATAAAGTTGAACTCACATAAAAGCTTGGTGCAATGCAAAACTCTTTAAAACTGGAATGTCAAATATAAACGAAAATTTAAATCAAATGCACTAAGGAGTATTGCTATCAACTTCGATGCAAATCACCCCGAAAAATCAAACACGGATATTTTTACTATTAAAACTAAAAACCAATATTAACTAATGAATAAAACTTATTTAATTAGTATTACAACAAATGAAAAAGAAACTAACTACACTCAAAATATTGTAATGAAATACATAGTGAAAATGAACTTCCAAACTTTTTTTTTCCAAACAATTTGTTTAACAAACATTACATAACGAAAATCACTTTCATTTAAATAAACTTTGTGGTTTTTTTGGCCTCACTCCCGTGCTTCGGGCGCTCCATCTGCCTTATTCTGTAATCTGTGAAAATCGGATTGAGTTTTCAAACATGTGTTAAAATTAAATGTAATTTAAAACAAAAGTACTAAGGAGTATTTATATCAACATCGATGCAAATCACCCGTAAAATAACTTTCTACCCCTTTTTGACCCCGTTAGGCGAATGAGTTTCAATAAATGCAAAATTTGAAGTAGATCGGACCAAAGAATCACGTTGTCTCATACAAACTTTGCCCCCATTTTTCACCCCCTTAGGGGTAGAATTTCGGAAAAGCCTTTCTTATCGGATGCCTACGTCATACAAAGAACACACCCTCCAAGTTTCAGGTCTCTACGATCAGTGGTTTAGTCATTCAGGACAAAGCATTGTATGTATTGTATAGATTAATTATAATAACAATAATCAGAATATTCCAGTTGCTTATGGTTACCGTGAAAATCCTTCCCGTTACGGATTTCAGTGGTTTATATCATTCGCATAAACTTTCGCATATTTATAACATTAGTTGGAAGTTTGTTTTTGATCAGTTTTGGTATAAAACTCGATCCATTCTAGCTTAACTGACCCTTCATCCATTCAGCTGTTGCTAAGCCAACAGAAATTTTACGTCATCCTTTTGGGGTCGAACAATTGGTTCCTTAAATTCACAGGCATGCAGCCTCGATATTATTCCGCCCGTAAGTAATTGAGGTTGTCTTTTTTTTAAAAAAATTTTTGATTATTTGTTTGATATTTGAGTTAAGAATTATATTTAATCTAATGTTGTAAATAGTCACAGTGATAACAAATTGTGTGTTTAGTAGTTTCCCTTTAGTATTTTTTTATTTCTAAGGCAGACTTAAGTAAGTCATGCTCACTTTAAGGTCTCTGCTTGCGGCGGCGTCGTGTGACGGGTCGCTCACTTCCCTCCAATATGGCGAGGAGGGCGATGGCTGCCACACGCGTCATACTTGTGAACAGGTGCTGCTTGTGGGGGCTGGTCTGCTTAAGTTTGCCATTTATTTATTTACTTATTAAATATAGATTCAGACTATTTTGTAGTTTTGTCGCCTCGCCGGGGCACGCAATTGTTGTCAGTGCGGTTAGAATGTAAATATTATGTAATGAATCTAAGCTTGTTTTGAAAAGAGTAATTGCTGAGTTTATTGCCGGCTCTTCTCAGCAAATGCAACCTTCCGAACCGGTATTAGAGTATTAGAGTCAGACTTTTTATAAGTGCCTGCGAAGGTCTATTTGAATAAATGATTTTGAATTTTGATCTCATGAAGAAAAGTATTATATTACGTATTTTTTATGAAAAAACGTGTAATGCAACGAGACCCTGGATGGTCTGAAAGTTAATATTGATTCATTACCTTCCATTCTGATTAATTACCTTCCAATATAATTCATTCATCCATGTGGCATTTGGAACAATTTGTATGAAAAATGTGGAAGGAAAAGAAGATAATGAAAGGGGCATGAATGAAATATCGTGACACTTTCTCAATTATTTTTTAAAATACACACAATTTTTTTCTTGTACAATAATAAAATATGTCCTACAAGAATACATTAGAAAAGGTATAAAGACGACCTTTTGCGCCGGTACTCACCATTTTACATGATGAATGCACGATGAACCGTGACAAAACAGATTTAACTTAGCAAGATCGTAAATATTACATGCCATATGTGCTAACCAATGAACGGTGGATATATGTCCGGTTTCTATAAACAAAAACGAATCGTTTTGCTTACCAATAGTAGGTTTTTTCATTGCCAAACTGGGCATATAGATCAATTTGTAAGCTTATTTTACCTGTGATAGCTACTTCCATATAGGAGGGTCTGCTATGCAAAGCTTTGAGGTCTTTGCTTCATTATTAGTAAAGATATAAGAGTCTTAATTTTAACCGATAACGGTCCGTAATTTATTGGAATCGGCCATTAGTAATCTTCAATCACATAAAGTTGAGAACTGTTATAAACATATTTTGCGGCGGGCGTAGTAACTATTTAGTAATCTGCGGCGGCGGTAATGAAAAAAAATTTCGTGGACAAATATGAAAACAGTAACATTTTCATTTTTGCGCTCGTTCACGGTAATATCGATTAAGGTCCTTTGAACTTATATCCCAGTGTCCTTCCAAGACATTCTCCTATCTAATTGTATGGACCCTCATCAAATTCAAATGTCTGAGTAAATTGCTAACATTTATTTATATTCCTACTCAAGTGAGATCGTGTATAAGCGTGCAATTTATAGGAGCACATTATACCCACATTTATCCTTGTAGGCACCGCGGCAGAAAAGGAAAATTTAAGGGTGATCGGGGGGCACGGCAGTGCCCCCGCCGAGTCGAGCGCGAAGCAAACACTGTCGTACCATCCTTTACTGGAACCATTTCGCCGCATTTTCAGGCCCCTATTTGAGAACCTCTGGATAAGACCCGAACGCAGAAATTTTCGTCATCCAGTAAGCTATAATCACATACTTAAAATCCAAAATTTTAAGTCTGTAGGTCATTTAGTTCCGAAGTTAAGCGAAAGCAAAGTTTCACATTTATGACACTCACTCACTCACTCACTTACTCACTCATGATCATCAAAATAGAACTAGTACTTCCCATAAACTCAGAGAGCTGAAATTTGGTACAGAGTTAGGGTTTAATGACCACATAAAGGGAAAACTATAAAAACTAGGATAATCGAAGATCTGGAGTACCTGGTGACCCTGATTACAAAACACAAGAGCCCAACCAAACTATTAGAGATCGGCATATACCGCCTTTACAAAAAATATTCAACTTGGTGGGCCGCTTCATTTTCTACAAAAAGAAGTGAAATCCCACCAAAAACATTCTGTAAAAAACTAGCCAAGTCTCGATGGAGCTGCTTGTTTATCTCTAAAAAGTAATGAAATCTAGACAAAGTCGTGCCAAGTCTAAGGTTCCTTACTGCGATTTCTTTATTATTATAGTTAATGTTGTGTGACTTGGCCGTTGAAGGGTACACAAGGGTACAAAACCAGGTGCTCCATGACACCATTGCATTGCACCAATCTGTACTTGTACCCACTAACGTATAAAGAAATCGCAGTAAGGAACCTTAGACTTGGCACGACTTTGTCTAGATTTCATTACTTTTTAGAGATAAACAAGCAGCTCCATCGAGACTTGGCTAGTTTTTTTACAGAATGTTTTTGATGGGATATCTCTTTTCCCCTAAGTCTATGGTTAAAACTTTTGGTTAATGTTTTTGATTTCTTTTATGTTGCGTAGTTTTCGTCTTTTGGTGACAAAAGTAAAAAAAATACTATTCCCCCTCCATTATCTCCGAAGTACCTACGCAAAGCCAAAAATCTGAAATGATTAGCAGATAGACATTGATGTAAATATTACTAGGAATATTATATTAGGAAAAATATAAGGATGTTTCTAAAAGTTTTTTCAGAATCATCAAAATTTCTTCGCCAACAAATTTAGTAATGCGGTCCAGTCTCTGACTCTTGGCTGTTTTTTTAATTTATTTAAGTTTTACTCGTGGTGGCCAGTTCGAACAATTAATATTTTTGTTTGTCAATGGTAACTAAAACCTATAAAGTCAGTTCGCAGTAGTATTATTGTTGCCAATTAATTTGGAATTTACTGTGTTGGGTACGATGTTTTTTATTATTTTTATTTTAGCTTAGTGTCAAATCAAACATATTTGTGAATTTTGTTTGTTTGTTTAATGTTGTTGTTTATTTTTAGTTAGTTTGGATTTTGTACTGTTTTTACTGTAACTTTTTATATGTGTATTTTAGTTGTCTAAGTTTTCTTTTTTTTTGTGATGTCGGAAAGGGTTCGACTGAAAACCAGTTCCAAGGTATGTACCACATACCTTGGAGTAATAACTGAGACGTAATCCTTTTTCGACATCGCACAATATTACTGAATGTTTATATTTATTTATTTTTTCAAATGTATTTAGGTATTTGTTTATTTTGTAATGTAATATATAATTCTGTAATGTTGTGTGTATGTCGAAATAAATGTTTTTTCTTTCTTTTCTTTCTATAAAGTGAGAACTCTTTGGTCGACTTACGGTTGGTGAGAAAAACAATTGTGAAATTTATCATAGGAATTATTCAGTTCCACATTCAAGTCACATTATGCACCAGCTCGTCATAACGAAATTCAATACAATCTGTTTCGCTATTACAAGAACTATACTACAGCAAAGTAATTAACAGTGAATACATTTTTCAACTCATTTACGCCCATGTGACGGTAGCGAAATGGCCAAGCCACATATTTTGACTAAGGTGTAGAGTTTGTGAAGTTAGGGCGTGTAGAGTTAGGGTGTGTAGAGTAATAAGCTTGGCTCTACATGAGATCTGATAACTTTTTGATAGTGGCTAGGTCTCGTCTTGGCAACATTTTACATGAAAATGTTTTTGGTTGGATATTATTGACCGGCTGGACCCTAGAGTTCTAATGACTTACTTTAGACATATAATTTGACGTTTTCGAGAAGATACTATGAAAAATATTATTTGCTATCCATAACATGTTAATTCTTACCTTGGATACCAGAGGTTTCAACAAACATATCATAATTATATGGTTATCTGATACCTAAATGTCAAATTCATGTAATGTAAAATTGAGGGTTTTTGTGTAGGTATTTTGCGATATTTTTTTAAATAGGTCCATTGTTTTATTAACAAAATAATTTCGTTGTAAAAAGCTGTAAATTTTCAGAAATATAAACAAAATTGTTCGTTAATAGCATAGTCAACCCATTTACAATGTTTAGTGACGACGATTCGAACGCCGTTTACAAAATGCCAATGCAAATTCAGTCAAGTGCAAGTTCAATTCACGCATGAAGGGTTTCGTAGAAATAAAACAAAACAACTCAATTTTGTGATTCTATAACTCTGTACATTGCAAGTTAAATAAAGGCTTGTAAAAACAATATTGATTGTGGTAGAAGTCATGGTAATATTCTGCCTGCGAAGGTCTATTTGAATAAATGATTTTGAATTTTGAATTTTGAAAATGTTTATCGCTGGTGACTAGCAGGTATTGATGTAATACTTTACGTACTTAATTCCGCAACTAATCAGTGATTTGTCACTGATTTTGAACTATAAGGACCTATCACTGCATCGTGTGTTTTTGACTTAGCCAATCAGAGCGCACTGTCTATGGTGGGAAATTGGCGGAATATCATCATCATATCAGCCTATGGATGTCCACTGCTGAACATAGGCCTCCCCCATTGAATTCGGCGCTTTCCAGTACGTGGTCGCCACTCAAGAACCTTTCTTCCCCAGCGGTTATCGGCGCTTCGAGCGATGTGGCCTGCCCATTGTCACTTCAGCGTACTGACTCTACGAGCTATATCCGTCGTTTTCGTTCTCCTACGAATGTACTCATTGCGGACCCTGTCACGTAGAGAAATTCCGAGCATAGCTCGTTCCATAGCTCGCTGAGTGACTCTGAGCTTATATGTCGGAATCGGCTTATTTGGCGGAATATATGTCGACCAAAATGAACGTCATTGCGCTTCTTTGGGTTAATTGTTCGATGCCTGTGATCATCCTGTGATAGACAAACAGACAGACGGAGTAGACTTACGAATAGGGTCTCGTTGGACACGGACCCCTAAAAAGCTCGAAGAACCTTGACTGAATAACTTAACGGTGCAGTTTATTTAGTTATTTCATTTCAATTGAATACGGAATGGAAAGCGTAAAATGGAATCAGCGTTGGTTTGCTTTGAACGCTTTGAAATTGTAGGTTTCTCTGCTCTGCATTCATCTTTTTATTTTTAATTTCAAATCAACTAGGGTATTTTTTTAACCACAGATGTAAATCTTAATATCCGTATCCAAGCGTGTCTCTCAATTATTTTCTACCTACCATAATATCATAAGAGCACTTTAGAGCATTATAACGTGAAAATGAAACGATCCTATTTGTCAGCTAAACACATCCCTCGCTACACATCTCTGGTGGACATGCAGCCTTAAGAGGAAAGGATGGCTGCAAGAAATTTTAAAAATAGGTTTTTAACATATCTATTGCTGTCGCGCTATGCTCGAGCTATCCCGCCCGAGGGCGACAGAGACAACTACAGCTTGGTTTTACAGCAACCGATTAGACCTATTTAAATTACACGAAATCGCTATTTCGTAATCTCCGGTTTTCTCCTCCAAAACTAGGTCGATTTAAAAAATATCAAGAATCATAATAAGAAGGGCTTTGGCTATGTATGTAGGTTAACCTTTGTTTTTTTTTTATATTCGTCAAATTTGTTCGCTGGGCGTCTGAAAATGGTAAGCTTTTGTAATCTTAGAAGGCTCCTAATTCTTATAATAATTAATTAATGGAGAAAAACACAACCGAGGGACATACAGTGGTACCTACAAATTGCATGGTAAAATAATCATTGCTCTAGTGTCATTATCCACAGAGGAAATTGAGGATTACGTTTGTATGGAACAAACGCCACCAGCATTTCCTCTTAAGCCGTGTACGCACGTTCGAACAAATTTGCATGATACCCAACAACTTGGTTCGCACGTGCGTACCACTAAACACACCCTTATGCGAGTTTCCTGTCCGCGCGAAACAGTTTCAAAAGAAGAGCATTGCTGTCCCTTTTGGCACAGCTTTTGGCACGAGAAGTACATACACTCGCACCATCTATTTAGATTTATATCTGTGTTTTTAACACTCTTTTAGTAGGTCAAAGTCGAATCTATAGTCGCGACACAGTTCTAGATATGTTCTAAAAACACGCATAATGCAATAAGGCCGAAAGCTCCAAATCATTAGTACTAGTTATAGATCATCATCATCATCATCAGCCTATAATGTCCCACCGCTGAGCACAGGCCTCCTTTCACAAATGAGGGAATGGGCAGATACTCCACCACGCGTGCCCACTGCAGATCGGTGGAGGAAGGCTAGTGGTCAACCTACTGTTGAAATTTTTCAAGCCGCCTTGTTGGCATCCAGCTAGCTTAACGACTATCACAATTAAGTGATAACGGCTTTACGTGCCTTCCGAAGCACGGAAACGCTCGATTTGAAATACCACTAGGCGGTCACCCATCCAGGTACCGACCACGTGTAACCCATGTCACACGTGCTATAAAATTATACAGGTCGTTGTTTTGGTCAACGACGAGCGACTCAGGGTCGATAATACAAATGATACAGATGCTAAAAAATATAAAAAAAATACTATTTTTTTTTTAAATAATAAAAATAAAAAATTTAAATTTGAAAATCATGTAATAAGCTAATACTCAACGGGAGTACGAGGGAGTAAAGGGGTGGGGCGATGGCGGCTTGTGCCTAGCTCTAGTCTGTGCACGTGCCTAGTAAACATACTTTGCGGTAATTTTATTTCAAATTAAATTACAGTATTTAATGGAATTAAGTCCATTTTTGGGGAATATTTTGTACTTCCGCTCCTGGGTCGCTTGTCGCCGACCAAAACAACAACAATATACTACTTAAGTCACACGTTTAGTAATTGTTGTCAGTGCGATCAGAATGTAAATATTATGTAATTAATCTAAGCTTGTTTTGAAAAGAGCAATTGCTTAGTTTATTGCCGGCTCTTCTCAGGAAATGCAACCTTCCGAACCGGTATTGGAGTTAGACTATTCATAAGTGCCTGCGAAGGTCTATTTGAAATAAATGATCTAAAGTAACATAGTATTTCTGTCTATGAAAATGTAATACGTTTTATATTACGTTACGTTCACAAATAGAGTCTGGCAAACGAAAGTTGAGCCTGGCTGTAATTGATACTCTTTACATGGCAACATTCTATTAATGTCACTTTCGACACCCGGCATTAAAAGTGTCAACTAGTTTACCAGAACCAGTTTTGATACTATCCCTTTATTCATAATGGCTTTATAGCTAAATCAGTGTTATAGTGTCCACCTTCTCCTTCTTTCGATCACCTTAATGTTCTACAATATGCTAAATGAACTTCTAAGGTCGCTAATCACTGAAACATCTATCCGTATTGTTCTAAGAATGTAAAAAAAATATAAACTAGAAAAAAATAAAATATCCACAATTTTTGAATTTGAATTTATATAGTACGCATAGTTCGGGATCAGATAACCGTTTGTAAGGAATATTTCAGGATATTTATTTATTTATTTAAAAGCATTCTATATAAAAATAAAATATTACGAGTTTATGTTGTTGTATGTTAACTCATTTACATGCAAATATGACTTAGGAAAATCAAACATAACTTAATATTTATATAATTTTTTTGTAAAGTATCAAAACAATTTATTCCTACTATAGTGAGTGATACCACATCTAGATTTTTTTAATTTGCCGCGCTTTTTCAGGTTTTACTTTCGTATGCCAGACTTTAGTAATAGTTCTCCATCGTAATCCACTTAAAATAAGATTGTATACTTTACCTACTAACTACATGACGTGGTAGTTCATGCAAAATTATTCATAAGTTATAATAATATCGCGTGCTTGTATGAATCTATTTGTAAGCTTTTATGTCAGTAGGCTATTAGACAGGCACAGGGTTGGATTTCGTAGTATACTTTTACTATTTGTACCATAATGTTGTGATGTGTAGTCACAGATATTAAAAAAAGTCGGATATATTCTCGCTAACAAAAAACTATGTCACTCGAGTCGGCCACCACGCTGTACGTACAAGCCGGTACGCACACATTAGTTGAGCGCGAGTAATCGACTCTGTGTAAACGGCGATAGAGTCTAATTTCCCGCGGAATAGCCAACTAAGGTGTGCGTGAGAGGTGGCCGACTCCATAGACACAGTTTTTTTTTAGCGAGAATATGTCCTCCGTAGTCTGTGATGTGTAGTATGTAGTATCGTAATGCCATTATATACTACGCGAAAATACCATAATTGTACCTTTAGGTCGATTAGGGAAATAAATTAAAAAATATTACTTTAATTACGAAATAAATTTGTAATAGTTGTTGTGGTTGTAGTAAATCTCTCTATTGACTCCTGATACTTTCATGCGATGCTGTGAAAGAAAGTAAATGTACCTAATGTCGTGTCAATGCCAAAGACGAAGTTCCGGTTGACGAATTGGCTGAAATAAACATCTACTTGCCTAAATTTGGTTGATTTGCACAATAACAATAAAACAAAAATTTCCTTCCAAATGCATTTTTATTTAAATTCATAACAAAATGGGCGAAAAGCGAAACGTAGTATTATTTTCGACTAAGTAGTATAATTTTATTTTCCATAGGCAATAATTTTCTGGGGGTCTGAATCCAACCCTGGACAGGCAGGCTGATTGTTATTTCAAGTGTGGTGCTTACGATCTAGGTCGTAATCTAGTTTAAGAGTATTATGTCCATTTTCAGTTGTCTATAGGTGGGTACTGACCGGCGTCTAGCGTTGCCAGGCGTCCGGATAAAGCCGGACATAGGTAGGCTTTTTGATTGCGTGTCCGGCCAAAATGAACGGTGTCCGGCTTATCCGGCTTTTGTTAGGCTTTTTACATTTCGCAAACGAGCGAGCGCCGAGCTTGATTTTACATATTTTTTTTTGTCGTACCTGTTAATACTGAGACAAAATTCTCAATAATGTAGGGTGTCCGGCCTTTCTACCCAAATGTCCGGCCAAACTGGCTGGTTTGTCCGGCTATTAGGTTTGGCGACCTGGCAACACTACCGGCGTCACATGATTATGCTGATATGATGTTAGCATGATTGTTACGCCGTGCGCTAAAATCTGTATATAGGTAGGGGTGGATATCTACCAGAGATGTTTAAACTGTATTTTATCACGGTAGATCCCGAAGTGGTCCCTTATGGTCTAACCATGGGAATCAATATGCGATCTCTTTGGCATAACCTTAACAGCCAAAAGCGTGTTTCATCTTAGGCTTCGTCCCTTATGGGCGGGTCAGAGGCCAAACGCAAGCCCATTTAATAAAAAAAAAAGTAATGATTCCCCAACGGCAAAGGCACAAACATCACGATTGGAGTATTTCATATTCAATATTTATCACATGTCGACAAAACTTGAGAAGTATTGAAAACGCAAATGGAACTCAAAATAAACTTTTTAACAAAAAATTAAACCGCCTTCAAAGAGTTCACTAAAAAGTATGAAATAAATAAGGGGTGAAATGCGTGTTCAATCCCCCCAAATTTTAGAATAATATTAAGATAGATAGATTTTCATTTAGGTACCTTATATCATCTGCTCTACATATATGTGCTTATACAAGCACGTGTTTTTATGTTAAAGTAATCAAGTATAGAAAATTTTGACCCTCCTGGTCCTGGCTACAGCCCAGCCCCCCTAGACAAGATGGTTATCGACAAATCGTTATCGTTAGTAAACGATCAACCTTTGTATGGGATTGACATACGATATTGTTAAAAATCACGTGATATATCGACTTGAAATGTCAATCCCATAAAAGGTTGATCGTTTACTAACGACATGGAACAATTATCCTCGATGACTAACGATGTCGATTGTCGACAACCATCTTGTGTACTGGCCCTGGAACGGTATGATGCTAAAATATGGCGTAATTAATCCACACAATCCCTGATAATTGACGATAGTGACAACTAAAAGAGAAATGAAATATTTGTATTCATTCAAATTGATATGGGTCTAAAATCGCGTTACAATTAAATTAATTCCCATGTGACATTTGTGAGAGATTATATTGAAATTGAACGAGAGACAGAAACACGCAACATTTTTCAACAAGAATAGGTACGCAGGATTCGTGCGTAACAAATTCTGTGATCATTTTTAGAACAGCTGAAGTGTTAAATAACATAAAATTATATTATTCACAGTATCTATACTAAAAAGGGAGAGTGAATTTTGTGTGTTAGTGGAGGATAATTTCATCAACAAATCCGATTCTTAAAATTATATCACTAATCTGGGGGCACGGAAGTGCCCCCCGCCAAGACAGCCAAGCGAAGCGAAAGGGCACTACCTACCTTTTCTCGAAGCGCTTCGTCGTTTTTTTGAAACCTCATAACTTGGGTTTGGATTATACAAGATAAACAAAATTCTCAAAATATGATGTCAATAGTAAACGTATTAAACATATTAAGTATCAATAACATAGCTCTTATACTTTAGATTTTATTGATATCTAAAAAACCCCGATTTCGTCACTGACTCACTGATGATCATCAAAACTCATAGGGTACTTCCTGAAGTTCTAGAAATCTGAAATTTGGTATGTAAGCTTGCATTAGTACACAAACAACAAAAAAAATTTAAAACTTGGAAATTTCTCACGAAAAAAAAATAAGCAACATACAAAAAGAAGTGAAATCCCACCAAAAACATTTCTATGTAAAATGTTGCCGCCAAGACATATGGCTCGTACTGTCAAAAGGTTATCAGATCTCATGTAGAGCCAAGCTTATAACTCTACATGCACTTACTCTACAAGCCCTAACTTCACAAACTCTACACACCGTAGTCAAAATATGTGGCTTGGCCGTTTCAATACTACTAATCTAATAAACGATTGAATAACAAAAAAAGTAACGAGCGGTGAATACATTTTTCACCTTACTGACGGTAGCGAAACGGCCAAGCCACATATATTGGCTAAGGTGTAGAGTTTGTGAAGTTAGGGCTTGTAGAGTAAGTGCATGTAGAGTTATAAGCTTGGCTCTACATGAGATCTGATAACCTTTTGACAGTACGAGCCATATGTCTTGGCGGCAACATTTTACATAGAAATGTTTTTGGTGGGATAGGACATTTTCTCTGAGTGCTATAGGCAAATTTTCTAACTAAATAAAGAAAAGGCTGTATATTCAATAACCCTTGCCTATTCATTTAGGGGTAAGGAAACGACTACTACATTACTAATGGACAATTCATGATTTGCATCATAATCCGTAAGTCGTGAATGATAGCCACAGGTGCACCTATTCGAGGTGCACTTTTCAGTTGAGGTCCTGATTTGGACGAACCGATTGGGTCGACTGGCAAATCAAAAGGCTCCCTTCGGAATGAGACAGCCTTGTTCACGATTGCAGTAAATTAAAACTGCGTCTCCATAATTTAATTTAAAACGTTCCCAGCTGTCGTAATGGGAACCAGACCTAATAAGTGGACTTATTAGGTTTTTTACAGGTTCATTCGGAATCCGTTTCGTGTAGGTCGTATTGCTGGTAGAACTGTAAACTGAACAATAAAAACAAAACTATAAGTTGTCCGATCCCGATTTTGCAAACTTACTCAAGTACAGACGAAGCCATAACTATGTATACACTCAGTGAAATTACGATTTTACGAAATTATAAACGAACATAATTAATTATAGGTACTATTATGATTTGAGTAATTTTTTTTTATCTTTATTTTAAGAGTTTATTCGCCAGTGCGAATATGACACTCTGTACAATTAAACAAAAAATATAGCAATAATAATTAAATAAATTACGGAGAAACAATAGGGCAATTTTCACAATTTTTAATATCGAGACTATTCTGTCGGACAAAGGGTCTGACAAGTCGATGTCGATTCCCAGCTGGTTCCTTATGACTTCGTTCCGGACACACCTCGTCATTATGTGATACACATCTTCATCATCATTACAGATATCACACTTTGGCGATATCGATTTTCGCATGAGTCCAGAACGAATCATACAGTTCGAGAAAATTGCTTTTGAATTTCAAAAAGTGTGTATTATTCTTAGTATGTCTTCGACTGTACTTATACTATAAACTCGATACTATAAGTAATGTTCTTGAATAATTAGGAATTGGGAACTCTCGCTACTGATAATGAACGCCACGAGTCACGAGGAATCCGGTTTACATACAAACTATGTGAATATTGGATTTACTTTGCTTGTTCAATTATATTAGTTATCAAGCTTACCACTCCGGGGTTTCCCCCGCCATCCCCTTTTTTACCCCCCTAAAGAGTTTAATTTCGATAAGCCCTGTCTTAGTGAATGTCTACGTTATATAGGCTGACTGGTAATTAGTAAACGATACTTAGACACATGATTGTACTCATGATAACAAACAACTTTTCCAAAGAAACATTTACTTTTTATTTACTTAGCACATGAGCCCATAATATTTAGTACCTAACAAGAATAAGGATACACCATCAGCTTTTATTTAATTTAGGTATTTATCCCTATTTGTTTCTTTGCGAAAGTTTTTGTTATCATGAGTACAATCATGTGTCTAAGTATCGTTTACTAATTACCAGTCACCCTATATAAGAGTCATTTATAGTTAATATTAAATCCTATATAGACTAGCTATGCCCAGCGGTTTCATCCGCGTTTCCTTGGAACTGTATATTTTTACAGGATAGAAGTTACTATACAGGGTGTTGTTTTGGTCGGCGACAAGCGACCCAGGAGCGGTAGTACAAAATATATATTCCCCAAAAATGGACTTAATTCCATTAAATACTGTAAATATGTTGAGAAATACCTTATTCAATTTGAAATAAAATTACCGCAAAGTATGGTTACTAGGCACGTGCACAGACTAGAGCTAGGCACAAGCCGCCATCGCCCCACCCCTTTACTCCCTCGCACTCCCGTTGAGTATTATGTCTACAATTTAGCTTATTACATGATTTTCAAAATTTTAATTTTTTTATTTTTATTATTAAAAAAAATAAAGTATTTTTTTTAGCACCAGTATCTATTGTATTATCGACCCTGAGTCGCTCGTCGCTGACCAAAACAACGACCTGTATGTTATTCCAAGGTATAATACAGGGTGTTGTTTTGGTCGGCGACAAGCGACCCAGGAGCGGTAGTACAAAATATATATTCCCCAAAAATTGACTTAATTCCATTAAATACTGTAAATATGTTGAGAAATACCTTATTCAATTTGAAATAAAATTACCGCAAAGTATGGTTACTAGGCACGTGCACAGACTAGAGCTAGGCACAAGCCGCCATCGCCCCACCCCTTTACTCCCACGTACTCCCGTTGAGTATTATGTCAAAATTTTAGCTTATTACATGATTTAAAAAAAAAAAAAAATATTTTTATTAAAAAAAAAAAAAAAAAGTATTTTTTTTATATTTTTTTTAGCACCAGTATCATTTGTATTATCGACCCTGAGTCGCTCGTCGCTGACCAAAACAACGACCTGTATATCTATGTGCAAGTAACTCGCCTTAGATCAGTACTTGCCCAATATATATGTAAGTTAGGTATGTTAATTTACACTTTGAGATCACTGGTCCAGACAGACTTCTATGATTTGATTAATTCCCTATCAGATGGTACTTATGGCTTCCCTGCGGTTTAACTAGTCAAATGCATCTGACGTGGATTGTAATGGAACACGTTCGAGGAATTTGATGGATAATTAATTATCCAATTGTTTGAATTGAATATCAATTGATTTGATCTGTAGATACGTAGTTGAATGTAGACAGAGAACTGACAAATTCAGGCTCTTTTGATGGTATGTCATAATGGTCCATCGAGGAAAATTCCTTTAGGCGCCGATCCCACAGAGAAGAGTTCTAGAGTTCTGCGTTCCGAGTTCTACATTCCGCGTTGACTGTAAGCTATGTGGGGCCTTTGTAAGTAAAAAATGTGTATGATGTGCGATCAGTAGCGAATATTACAGAACTCTAGACTGCTTGCTGTGTGCACAATAGTCAACACGGAATGCAGAATTCGGAACTCGGAACTCGGAACTCGGAACTCGAAATTCGGAACTCGGAACTCTAGAACTCTGTGGGATCGGCGCTTTAGAGTAATAATACCGAGAAATCCACTGCAACTAGTCACTGATTTTGAACAGTAAGGACCAATCACTGCATCGTGTGTTCTTGATTTGGCCAATCAGAGAGCATGTGTCCTTGACTTGGCCAAACAGAGCGCAATTTCGGTGATGGAAAATACGCGGAATAGTTCAAGCAAAATGAACGTCATTATACGCTTCTTTGGGTACATTTTTCTATGTAGGTACTACTATTGAATATTCTGTGGTGTAGGTCAGATGGGCATGGCCATAGTCGCCTTTGACTTGTCCCATATTTACCGATACCTTCCTGTCATTATTGAACAATTCGACGTTATAAGTGTAATTTTTTTTCGGATATACGTTTTATAAGTAACTCCGTTAGTCTTTATTCTGTGAGATTAATAAATAAATAAATAAAAATCCTGGGACATTCCTCACACACGGTCATCTGATCCCAAACTAAGCAGAGCTTGTACTATGGAAACCAGATAACTGATATAATACTTTTTGTTTGTAAATACATACTTAATATACATAATTACACCCAGAATCAGGACATACAGACATGTTCATGCATACAAATGCATGTCCTGTGTGGGAATCGAACCCACGACCTGCGGCGCGTAAGGTGAACCTTAACCAACTGCGCCAACTGGCCCGCCCCGATTGGCCCAAGATTGGTAATAGCAGGAGGTTACCAATGTCCTGTCAACCTTTGCAAAGCCTACAAGTATGTCAACATTTTATGCAATTTGACTTTTTATACTACTAAATCGGTAAATACTAAAGCCATATGGACGCTTGCAAACCAAGAAGTATCGCTCACGCATTACCGACCTTTCCCCCCTTCCCTATGAGCTCTGGCGACCTTAAGCACTTATTACACATTCCTATTTTTAGGATCCTAACTAGGAAATAGGAACGTGTAATCGCAGAAAGAACGGTTAGTGTCCTAAGTAGTGAGATAGGAAGGTCCCAACCGCTCTGCTTCCTTAAACAGGAAAGTGTAATCGCGTCGCTCCGATTTAGGACGTTTAGGGATGTAACATTGTTCTTCAAAACATCGATGTTTTGAAATAATTATATAAGGCTTCTAAAGTCTTGGCGTATATTTTGAGGGATGAATGTATAGGTCATTAGTAATCAAGAATCAATAATAGAAAAATAATCCGTACATTGAAAGTACTACATTATTTATAAATTAATACTTGGTACTTACTTACATAAAGTTCAATTTTGTTTTATTTTAACATAAAGGAGCACATTTGTATTCATTAAAATTTTAATTTGTGTGATCAGTTTGAGAGAATAAAAAACTTAAAACATCGGAAGAACATCGATGTAAGTATAGTTATATTTTTTTAAAATCGACCTTTGTTACATCCCTACGAGTCGTCCGTCCCGCTTTAAGTATAGTTGCTATACTCTTTGCCGCGTCCTAGTTAGAAAGCAAGATAGTGTAGCTTCCTGCTTCCTTGTTAGAACCATCCTAGTTAGGATCCTAAATATAGGAAGGTGTAATAAGCCCTTTACTCACGCGCAGGAACACAACTGCGGTATTCTGTAAGGTGGAGGTACTTCCCCAGTCGAGCTGCTCTTTGAGCGAATAAACGCTATGCTCTACCTCTCTCAAAAAGCTTGAAGCTTTGAAGGTATCTTGGTTTTTTGCCGCTTGATCCGGTGACTTTTGATCCCCTTTGCCGATTATTTTATGAATTACATTTTTGTAATTCATAAAATAATCCAACAATCTATTACCAAACATTTTTTTGAAATATGAATTAGATATTATAGAAACAAATTCAAAAAAATGCTCAAATTTTGTTGATGAGTAAATATCTTCATTTCTTAACCCGATGGTTCTCGCCACGAGGGACGCGCGTCCTATAATAACAATGTCGAAGCTGTAGCAAAACTGATAAGCTGTTATGTAATTCTACTCGATTATATTTCATAAAAAATTAAAATTATCAGAATATTTTCATTTCATTCGATTTTCATTCAACCTGGATTTATTCGTATAAGAGTTGGTTGGTAGTAAGAAAATGTGAGGTAAAATTTCAAACCGTCGAGAATTCTCGTAGTACTTACATGGATCCGTGTGTGGTGAGTTGTCTCGTCCGATAAATTAATGGTGTGTGTGTGTGGCAGGTTTCACTAGGGAGAGGAGACGTGTTTAGAGGTATTTAGAACTTGGGTTTCCAATTTAAACTGGCCGTTGTCCAATTATTATACGTGATTGTTTGGAAATGTGGGCACCATTAGAGCATTAGATTTTGTTTGTAACAAATAATAGCACATACTTATTTGTTGATTGCATTGTATTTTAAAAATAAAACATAATAAATAATATGTTTTAGTAATAGCTGCCCCCCCGGCACCAACCTCGTTCGCGGGACAAAAAGTCTTTAACTAAAATCATGAATATTTTTTTTTTAATTATCGTTGATCCTTATGGCGCTGATCCCGCAGCGGTGGTCAGAGTTCTGCGTTCCGCGTTCATTGTAACCTATGCGGCCCTTTTGATAATTGCCACAGAAATACTTATATCTATTTCTGTGATAATTGCACACAGCGACCGCGGCGTTTGATGAGAACGCACGTGGAAATCTAACCAGAAAATAGAACTTTAGACCGCTCGCTTTAGGATCAGCGACTAAAAACAGCAAAGTAAGTAATAAAAAAACTTCATGAATTTTAATAAATAAAGCGAGCCCACGAGTTCAAAACAGAAATAAAACCATATTTTAAACTGTATAGTAAGATTATTGCATAACTACTGTGTATTGCAGAATTCTGAAGAAATCTCTTTTAAAGTTGCAAAGTGCTATAAAAATGTAAATAAATCGACTACTGACATTGCATTTCTATTTCACAAAAAAACAAGCAGCAATAAAACGAATGCCGGATCCAATTTATCAGAGGCGCATATAGAGTAGATAGTTAGGTACGGGGATGTAGTCAGGTTAAGAAAAGGGGCAAAAACGTAAAAATTGAGAAACTGATTAATTGACAGATTTACGTACAGCTCATATCAGACAGGCTCCTTATGTAACGTAGGCATTCATTCACCACGGAAGGGTTTTTCAGAAAGCTAGTTAATTATAAAAAATAACAATGTAAATGTTTGTGCTTATATATTTTTTCTATTAAGACCACAGATTAAGACCGTAAAACACCTGCAGCACCAAAGGTAAACATATTCTTCAATAAGCATTATTTAAAATTCGTTTGCTGATGTTTACAAGACAAAATAATAAGCAAATTAGTTTACTTAAGGGCCAGTATTTCAACAGCCAGAGGGGCTAAAAAAGAAGCTAAAGCAATATTGCTAACGCAATTCATTTTTCGAATTCTCGGCAGATCCTACGTAATTTCAATATTTTTTGGTATACTAGTCACTCATTATATACAATTCAATTCAATAAAAGATTCAGAATTGATGAATTGCATAAGATCTGCTGTAAATTCGAAAAAATGAATTGCGTTAGCAATATTGCTTTAGCTTCCTTTTTAGGGGGGCTGATCTGACTAAATTTGAATTTATAGTAGTTTTTCATAACTATCAACCCTGTCAGTTATATAATTCATAATATTAAACCAGTCTGCTGTTTGCCCATTGCCCAATTAGTGCAACCTAAATACAGCCCTGGATAAGTAAATTTCCTTTAGAAATAAGGAAAGGGAGCGTTTATGCTCTGCAAAAGTAGGTTATCATTCAGACTTCTGATTATATTTTTACAATGAAATATGTAAGTACCTATCTTATTATATAAATATTTACTGGGTAATGCTCGGCACGTGTTGCGAAGTGTTAAAATTCTTTTTTTTATTAATGAAACATCCAAGTGCCAACAAAATACTGTGCCTTAGATTAGCTTAACATTAACAGAATTTTCGACACTAATGAATATCATACACATACTTCAATAGGGATGTTCTTTACCGTTATGGAGTTACCATCATATCTTCAAGGTCCATGGTCTGATCATAATACATTTTTCAACACACTTGCTCGTAAAGTGACTTTTATTGCACTAATTTCAGTTTCATAATGCATCTTATTACGCATTAGTGCTTTTAACTTTACATTACTGCACAGTTTTATGATTTTTATGCGCGCCATATTTGTTAACGTTCTCATTGTGTGGTTGATTTATTATCAAAAAATGTAGTCCAAGAAATAAAAGTCTGTTTTTTTCCTCGCAAATGTATTGAAAAACGTTGAATGAGACGTGTGCATTGTTCTGCGGCTCACGCGCTTAATACCGCCTCGTCTGTAATTACCAACTTTGCACACATGTATCATAATGTACTATTATATGATATTACATTGTGCTCTGTCGTTTCACAGGCATCCCCGAGGCACTTATTTTATACAATGGCGAGCTGTTGGCGGCACCGGTGCCCTGAACTCTTTATTACCGACCGTTTTTTTTCGTGGCTTCTACTTAACGCTTTCTATATATGTAATATGAAAATACGGCAACATGTTTGGTTATTACCGAGCCTTAAGGTGGTGAAAATGGACTGAATTCGCAACATTAGGCGTCGATTTCACCAACTGAACTAACTTAAGTATCTTTCCATCATAGATACCGGCACAGAATATTCAATAGTACTCGTATACCGGCGCGTGTAACCAAGTCTGGTATTGCTTACATTACAACAATAATATCAAAGTTATTGCAACGTACACGTCTGTTTAAACTGTAGACATTTCTAACCAAGTTTTGCAGGGTATAAAGTTCATTTAGTATTTACTTTAAAACTCTTGTCAAAAGTGACTTCTAATTGAGAGAGCCGGAAACTGAATGCAGAATATGATTTTATTTGAATCTGGCTGGAGTCTAGGTTTAGCACAAAGTTTTTGGTACCTGGGTTTTCTTTTCAAACTTAAAATTTCTTAAGAATTTCTGTTGCTAAATATTATTTCATGTTTCAAAATGTTCAAACGAACGTATCCCTTCCAACTTCAGCTTTCTAAATATTCGGTTTAGAAATTATTTTATACAAATGTTTATTTAATATTTCTGTGATATCTTCATTAATTTCCCTTTTACGATGATTAATGTAGTTCCTAATCCATTTATCTTAATTTGAAATGGCTGGGTGTGGCTATTTTTATTAAGGCCAGGTTCTCCCGAAAATTCGTAAATAGCAGTGATTAAAAATTTGAAAAAATATGTTATTTTACACTCTTTAAGCTTCCTATTTCGGCCTTTCGGTCTAATGGTTCCCATTTCATTTGAATTATATAAACTTTTGGGTACTGAAACTTATACCATAAAAAATACATGAAAATGATCATATGACGGCCCTCATATTTTAAATTATGTAAAATTCCATCCTCCTAAGTCCAAAAATAAGCTTTTTCAAACGTTGTTCGCGCTACAACTCACTCGCCACGTCCATCAGTCCCGAGCGGAACGTGTTGGAGGTCGGACGTATGCCAGTTTTCTCTAGGTATACACCATCCCCTGAGTGACGAGTCAGGGATAGTCAACTTTTGCCTAGACAGTCGTATTTATAATATTATTCATAATGAAAATAAAAGATTTAGATTCTTAGTATCATAACTCGCCTTAATAGAGATGTCACCGTATTTTTGTGAAAACCGTTAGTTTATAATCTACCTAGCGAGATTATAAACTCCCCGATAAATTGTGAACTGTACCATACAGCTTACAATATTACGTATTCATTTCCGATAGTTTATAATCTACCCATGTCAAACCGTCATATTGCAAACGAACCTGTACTTGCCGACAGAGTTCACAATCTGTCCGATTTTATCACTCGTAATATTGTGAACCGTCCCCGATTGGTCATTCTTGGCGGTAGAGCGTTTTGTAGAATACTAGAATCAATATCTGACATTTTCAATTGGATATAGTTTCAAAAATATAATCAAAACACTTACACGAGAAATTATATTAAAACATAAAAAGTATAACTCAGGTTATGTTCGGCTACTAACAGTTATTATTCACAAAAACTTTACTTATTATTTAAATTCTAGTTTATTTTCACAAATAATTGTAACTTTATGATAACTTTCACTTATTTTAAACACAAAATCAGTTAAAAAACACCAAAAAAATATGTTTGTTTACGTTCGGTGATAACAAATGACATCTAGGTAAAGATGGCGGCGCGGGACATGACGTTCATCCAATCAGCGCGCAAAGAGCATTCCGTCGGCTTCAAGTATGATGCCAGTTCACAATATAACGGTTTGTTGCGGATAGATTATAAACTATCGGAAATTGATACGTTATATTGTAAGCAGTACGGTACAGTTCACAATTTATCGGGGAGTTTATAATCTCGCTAGGTAGATTATAAACTGACGGTTTTCACAAAAATACGGTGAAAGAGATAAGACAGGTTGGTTAACGAAAGCTGGCATGTTCACAGTACTCACACATATGCAATTTCATGATACAGTATGTTTTATTACATGATTGCTTGTAATTTCAGTCAATTCTAATGGAAGAATGCAAACAAGACCACTCATATTTATGAGCAGTAACAAAGGCAAAACAATCAAACAAAGGAATAGAAAAGGTAACAAACAGAAAGGAAAGAACAGAAAGGTAATAAAGGAAAAACAAAAATCTGTCTTGGTGTTTTTGTACAGAATGAAATCACGGTACAAAAATATTTCATTCTGTACAAAAAGTCCAAAACAGATTTTTGATTAGTTAAAAAAATTGCGTTCAATGAAAAATAAAAACAACAATATCTTGATATTGACTAGGATATCTCTACTATGATGAAATGGAAAAATAGCTATAAAAATATACCAATCACCGGTGCCGCGCCGTCCGCGAGCCACCACCATGCAGGCGGCGCTCTGGTAGCTAGTGGTTGGATTGAGATGAGGCGGTGCCGGGCCGTTGCTGCGATGGAGCGGTGCTGATATAGTGAGCGATGACCCTAGCATGGTTTCGAATAAACGTATTTCAAACTCATTAACTGAGTTCGGAAATATAATATCTATATCTAGTCCTCTCAAGGAATTCATAATCACTACTCTCAAATCCAGCGAATTCTACGAAAATACGAGTTGATCCTTTACTAACGATGCCACAAACATTGTAACATGCAAGGTAATGTTTACAAGGAAATACCGAGAAACTAGTACAAATCAACTTATAAGTTTGTTAACAAAGTCTGAGCTGCGAAGCTCCAAGTGGAATTTCATATTATGTGAATTTGTTATGCTTTTCAAACTTGTAGTAGATGGATGTATGTAGGCGAATTTAAGTTTTTGAAGTTAAAATATTTATCCCTTTAGTTGGGCGATAACTCAGTCGAATGTGACAAAGTTCGTGCGAATCCTGAACCGAGTTTTCGAAGAAGGAAAATATGCACGGTGGCAAGGTACTTCGTTGTATCCATCTGGCTGGCTACTTATGTTGAAAATCTGTCGTCAAGCACCTACCCGGGCGCAGAAAATTATTCAAGGTATATTAAAAAATCTATAGGTTACGGAGCTTGTTTTTCTCTTTTCAGTTATTTTTTGTTTTACGCAGTCAGGTTTTTTGTTTCTTTTAATAATTTGAAGTTTTGTGACCTAGACTAATAAATCCCACCAAAAACATTTTCATGTAAAATGTTGCCAAGACGGGACCATATGGCTCGCAGTGTCAAAAAGTTATTAGATCTCATGTAGAGCCAAGCTTATAACTCTACACGCCCTAACTTCACAAACTCTACACACCGTAGTCAAAATATGTGGCTTGGCCATTTTTGAATTAAAGGCGAATTTTTTTATACAAAAAATTCCTTAAAGTGACCACAACCGGGCTCTTACCGGGTCTACCCTTCGGCGGCAAGACCCTTATTAGTGAGGTTTATAGTGTGGCATTTACATAACCCTAGCTTTTGGAAAAAGTAGCCACTACTCGAGTTACCATGGTGATGATAATGTTAAATCAATTGATTTCATACTAAATTTCACTCGAATTAAGTTTGTATTATGTTCCTAAATGTGTCAGAATTTAATTCAATTATCCGGGGAATTCGGAAAGTGTATACAGGTTGTTGTTTTGTATTCGTGTCATATTTATAGAACTGATAGTAAATGATTTATTTAGTTATTTATTATTAAATAGTTAATTAATTCTGGTCTTGATAAGTAAACGAAATGATGATTTGTGATTAACGTCAAATCAGAATAAGACTTAAGAGGACAGGATGGCTGCAAGAAATTTGAAAAAGAGATATTTAACAAATCTGTTGCTGTCGCGTTATTGCTGGGATATAAATGTATGAGGGACCATAGAGACAACTGCAGCTTGGATCGATTATACCTATTTAAAATAGACAAAATCGCTATTTCGTAATCCCCAGTTTCCTCCTCCAATACTGGATCGTTTTTTTTTTTCAAGAATAGTAATAAGAAGGGCTTTGGCTATGTCTGTCGGTTTTCCTTCGATTTTTTTTTGCTGGACGTCTGATAAGGGCTGTAAAAATGGTCAGTTTTGTGATTTTAGGAGGCTCTTAATTCTTATAATAATTAATTTATGGAGAAAAACACAACCGAGGGACATACAGTGGTACCTACAGATTGCATAGTAAAATAATCATAGCTCTAGTGTCATTATCCAGAGAGGAAACTGAGGATTACGTTTGTATGAAACAAACGCCACCAGCGTTTCCTCTTAACAACTGCATAGAATAGGTCTGCGATCCGGGGGCGAGGGAAGAAACCGGGCCGCTGCGCAGCCGTCACCGACCTATATCTTATAAATCTTTATAAAACATCGTCAAACAATGGGGGATTTTTATTTTTACAAAACTTTAAAACTAATATGTAATTTTACGAGCATGATTTTATAATTGAATGGTGTACTGGGAGTGACAGATTTTATTTGATGGCACGTCATGCTCGTTGCGTTTTGTAAGAGCACGATGTCTTAATTTTAAATGAATTAAAATCATTTATAACTTTTGATTCCCAGCTTTTAGCGCCTCAATATTTTTTATATAAAGATCTTGTAAAATTTTCATTACAATTAATATAAAGTTGTTGTTCGTACTATACCAGGTAAATATCAACCTCCCACAAATGCAAAACAACACCCGGTATAGGGCTATTAGACCCGTGATACCTCGGTAGGGCGGTTCAAACCGCAGGGCGGCAGGTAAGTTTGCCTATGAATTATGTTGCGTAACTGACCCTTGACCGCGGTTTCAAAGCTTTTTTTCTCAAAGAGCAGCTCGACTGGGGAAGTTTTTTTTTTAATGACTGTGATAATTACATAACTTAACTTACAGTAAGTATTGCGGTATGCGCGGGGCGATGGCAAGAGACCGGATGGTATGTCTTTGATTCCTTGGAGTGTCGGTAAATCGCTGGTGTGGGATGCCACATGTGTCGATACACTCGCGCCATCTCTCGAACCGGCGACTTGTAAAGCTGCAGGGGCAGCTGCGGCCAGTGCGAAAAATTCAAAATTCAATAAATACGCATCGATTGGACCCAATTATATTTTTATGTCTTTTGCGGTCGAGACCATGGGTCCGTGGGGGTCCGAAGTTCGCCGTTTTGGTTGCACTTTGTCTTCAAAATTTATCGAGGCTTCCGGAGACCAGTGGGCGGGGAGTTTTTTCCGCCAACGCGTCAGCTTGGCTATCCAAAGAGGAAACGCTGCCAGTCTTCTGGGAACCTTGCGGTTAATCGGTAGCAGCGGCAGACTTGAGGAAATTTTCTATATATAGATTGTAATTTGTATATATTTGTTGTAAATAAAGACATAATCCTGTACTTACAGTAATAAATAAAAAAAACCGGCCAAGTACGAGTCGGACTCGCACACGGAGGGTTCCGTACAATAATAATAATAATGTAACCTTACTCAAATTGACTGTGAAATGAATAGTAGGCGCAAAAGTACCAAAATGCATCTTAATTTTTTTTTTATATTTCACAATTTTCTCTATACTTGTGCTGTAAGACCTTGCTTTTGCCAAATTTCATAATTCTAGGTCAACGCGAACTACCATATAAGTTTTAAAACCTATAGGGTACTTCCGGTTGACCTAGAATTGTCAATTTTGGTTAAAACACACGAAAGGGAAAATTCCGAAATCTAAAAAAAGTTGAAAATTAAGAAAAATTTTGGTACTTACAAGTTTTCGCGAAAATCTAAATTTGCCCATAATAATATCTTTTTATCGTGTAGACTCAGGGCCTTGATTTTTATACACCTAATAGGGACTATAGACCTTAGTATCTGGTATACATTTCAAATAACTTGGTTTTCAACAACGTTGTTCTGAGTTTTAAGACGTTAAAAACGTATGGACATTTTATTTACTTTATCGCCAGACGGTCTTTAATTTAAAATGTCAAAATAAGAGCTATTGTAATAAACATTACTAACCTACTTCTAAGAACCAATCCTACCCATCATGAAACTTGGCACAAAAATAGATCATACATTGGAATAACATAGGATACGTTTTTTTTTTGAATTTTGTACTAAGGCGATGATAGCTCAGTGGTAGTGACGTCGGATACCAAGATGAAGGTCCCGGGTTCGAATCCTACAATGAGCTTGAGCTTTCGGTGAAGGAAAACATCGTGAGGAAACCATAGCACGGTGGTAGGGTATTTTGTAGTACCCGCCTGGCTGGCTACCACCCTCAAGTTGAAAATCTGTCGCCAAGCACCTTTCGGTGTGTTCCGATAGCTGCACTTGAGAGCCAGTTCCTTCTAGGCTTTGTGTGCTTACCACCTTCGGCCGCATCATCACTTACCATGGTGAGATTGCAGTCAAACACAGGCCTATAAACAAAAAAAAAAAAAATGCCGAGAAAATTAAAAGATCCTTCGGGAACTATAGTATACCTATAACCTTTTTAAAACGGTTTATTGAATCAATTGATCTTCTCCAACGCGTAGACTTATTATAACTTGAATTTATAACAAGCAATCGTCTCCTCGATAGATTTTATGAAAAACTTTCACACTTCCACTAAGTTGAAGTATAAAAGTAGAAGTTTAAAAAATATCGCTAAATACCTAGAAGCCAGAATATAAATTGAATAAAATTAGAATTACATTTATACAAAATGTCAATGTGACAATTTACTTTGACTTAAATGATACATTTCTAAGACACTTGTCCGACCGCCGACGATGAACGAGTAACTAGTAAAACTAGCAACTAGAAACGAGTTGGTGAGCAGCGGGAAGCGAGTGTCTAGTTCCGATAGTTTTGTCGCTGGGCTGTAAGCGAGTGTGCGAGTGCGACGGGCGATTACTCGCGCCACTAGCTCGCGGCGGCAGAAAATGACTGCTAATTTTATTGGTCTCTCGGCGTGAATTCTGACCGCCAAGCGAGCATCGCTGAGCGAGAATTATCTTTGATAGCTCTTGTCGCTTAGTGACAAACTAGTGGAACGAGTCCCCGCCGGCAGTGTGAACAGTGAGTGATCAACTATCAATATATGCATCTCTTTTGTTTACACGGAATGCTATATCTATTGTACGTTTCATGAACGAGAAAATAGTCGAATAGATAGTTACTCGTTGACTCGACGGCGGTGGGACAACGGCCTATTTCGGATTTGACTTTTAAAATAGAGTAAACTTGATAAAAAAAAAAACTTGCGTAGGTAGTAAAGGTAATCTCTCGCCATTTATCGTTTTTCTGCCGTCTTTAGCGTATGAAAACTGCAAGTAGCGTTGCGAACTACAAATAAGAACTATCTTGCTGTATTTGTAACACGGCTGAGTTAGGGATACTTTTAAGGGGCAATTTATACGCTTTCTATAACAAAGTACAAAGTTCTACGAGAACTCTCTAAGAACTAAAAACTAATAAAAGTTATCTTGATCTATTATTCAATACTAATTAGTCAGTTAGATTATTATCCAAAAATGTTGGACACGTATTTTTTGCTTTACCAAATCATAAAAAAAATTACAAAGATGAAGCGAGGCATTTTTTTGCGTCGGTTTTTTTATTGTTTGGCGTCGGCATAATTAGTATGTTTTTTACGCAAAAATATATGAAATAATACTTTTTATGAAAGCTAGTGACTCATGTTTAGGTCAACCTACTACCTTTTGAGCTAACAAATAGGATCGCTTAATTTTCACGCTTGGCGGGTTGAAACATATTTCTAGCTACACATCTCTGGTGGCTTACCACCCTAATGGTACTGGCCATAGTCGACCAGCATTGTATAATCATAAATACCTGATCTGAAAAGATCATTCCCATGCTTCTGTGATAAAATATTCAGAGCGATCGTATTTTAATGGTTTCGTGGTAGCAAAGGGTAAAATAACTTTGGGTAAAATAGTGTAATTATTAATTCAAATGTCTCCGAATACCACAACTCAATAAGATAGATTAATATTCAGTATAACTTAAGCTGCCATTTTGGTGTCCGGTTGTTATAATATCAATGCGATTGTACCTACGTCTCTTGATTTCTATACAATGGGGTAATACATCACTGTCGCGGGGTACGCCTAGTGTCCTATAGCTTCTTATTACATACATCAGTCCCACAAATTATATACATCATCGTTCTATCTATATATATAAAATTCAAAGTCCTGCTGACTGACTGATTGATATATCAACGCACAGCCTAAACCGCTGGTCCTAGAGACATGAAATTTAGAGGGTATATTCTTTGTGACGAGTACCTAGGTATCCACTACGAAAGGGTTTTTCGAAATTTCACCCCTAAGTGGGTAATGATAGGGGATGAAAGTTTGTATGAAACTCCGTCAGTTTCGAAGTTAGGATCTTAAAATTTTGTGTTAAGGCTGAAGATTGAAGATTAATTTATACGTGTCACAGCGTTTTTAATAATTCCACCCTCGAAGCGGGATGAAGTTGTTTTGTTTTCTTTTATTGTTGTAGAAAAATATGTCATTTAGTTTCTGTAGACCACGCGGGCGAAGCCGCAAGCAAAGGCTAGTTAATCATAAAATAATAAGAGTTTGTGACGAGATAATGAATCAAAATCAAAATCAAAAAGTCATTTATTCAGTTTAGGCCTTGGTAAGGCACTTATGAACGTTATGTACATACAGTTGAATTTACCACCGGTTCGGAATACACTTAAACTGAGAAGACTCCGGCAAGAAACTCAGCAAGGTTTTTTTTTTTGTGGAAGATCTTTTAATATAATATTACAGCTTTTTTCCCAAATACTTATACAATATATACATTATTATTTTATGCTTATTCGTACAATTGTCACTTAGCCAGGGGGATGCAAGTGCAGAGAGAAGCTACTACAACCATATATTCTTGTCATCCACGTAATGAGCCACCTTATAGTAGGCTTTGTCAATTAACCTCTGCTTTATGAAATCTTTGAATTTATCATAAGACATTTTAGTTACTTCGAGTGGGATTTTGTTATAGAATCGAACGCAATTTCCGAGAAAAGACTTATTAGCTCTAGATAACCTGAATCTAGGTGTCACAATTTTATCTTTATTTCTTGTATTGAAGTTATGGCGGCTACTATTAATTTCAAATAAATTTAAGTTTTTACGGACAAACATAATATTTTCATAAATGTACTGTGACGGTAACGTTAAAATTTTAAATTCCTTGAATCGACTTCGTAGTGATTCGCGAGGACCCAAACAATAGAAATATTGCCTAATAATATCATCGGATATTCTTCACATTTTTTCTTCGTTTTCTTCTACACCGAGGTGTTCACCAGCTGCTTCCACACCACTCTGATTCTCCACACACGGATCACAAAATAGCAGAGCTTGTGCTAAATCAGATTACTACATATTTATAAATATGGACCTCATTAAACTTAATTTTTAACCTTATTATATGCATAAGCAAATCATTAGGTAAATTGATGAACCGTGGATCATTGCGCAGTGCCATACTACGTACCAAAACATAATTACGTGATCATACTCAAAAGAAAAAAAAAGATAACAATATCTTAAACTTTTTCTGAATACTTTTGTGGATATAAATATTATTTGTTCTCATTATTCTAGACCTCCCGAGATATTTTTATAAGGCAAATTTTTGTTAAAGTTGTGAAGGGTAGTTTCTCCAGTGTAGGTAGAGAAAATAAGAAATTCTAAAGAAAGATTTTCTTCTCAGTTTAAGTGAGAAGGAAATATTGTGAACTATGCAATGGTGGTAGATTAAATTGTGACGCTCATAAGCCTGAGAGAGAGCTTACACTGAACAAGATAAAAATAAAGAAAAAAAAAACAAGGTTTTTTATTGAGGCCAATATATATTGTTTTCAAGCCAATTGCGGGACAGTACTAGCGGCCTCCTAAACAACGTACTATATAGATGCGACTGTCCCGTTGTGCGACACTGGAACACCTTGCACATGGAGTCCAGGGTCGCACTTGTTAATCTTAGGTAATAATGTAAAGTTTTTTTTTAGTTTATTCTCCCTACTAACATTTTTAAGCACGTACTAACAATATTATGGATGAATATTATCTGATTTAAATAAATAAATTAAAATTATATAATAGTCGACCAACTTAATCATAAGACCCTAGAACCAGTGTCCATGTCAAAACGAATCAAACTAGCCGAAACTCAATGGGATTACGTCGTTTTATTGCAGAATTCATAATAATATTGCATTGTTATCCGATTCACCACATATGCATGCAAAATATCAGAAACCGGGAAATAGGTCAAAAAATCATGGCGAGATCCATTAATTGATTTGTACAATAAAAATTTGGAGAGTTTATTTGAATCACCTCCAATGTTGAGCAACATAACATTCATTACCAGCAACATATTAATATACTTGAAATATTTTATAAACCCCGCAAAACATAACAACATAATTGGTCGTGATTCGCCGGCATGGCATAGAATGTCGCATTTTTGTCCCGGGATCTAAAAATATTTTAATAGCCTCAAGTTATTCCTTAGGCACCAAGGATCAATAATAACGCCATTTCAACGTCTCTAAAAATCTTTATTTTTTTGTACAAATCTCGCCATGATACTTTAACTTGCAAGATTTGATTACAGACAATTAGATATGACACCGGGAGTGACCGGGAAAGGTGAAACTAAAAAATTACAGTTTAAAAAAACTAAAAAATATTTGAATAATATTTGAATGAAAAGCGCCCCACGCTTTTCATTCAAATATTGAACTTAATTACAAAAATTGCTTACATTTAGACCCTTACGGGATAGACAGAGAATATATTTAGGTTCAATTTTATAATTATTTAACACTTTTTAGTGCAGGGCTTTTTAAAGCGTGTTTTTTTTTAGTTTTTTTAAACTGTAATTTATTTTTTAGTCAACATAAATTATTCATACCATTTTATTATGTTACTTATACCATATTTTCACCCAATATCAATTTATTTCACATTTATAATGAGTGCTTACTCAATTAGCTTCAGTGCCTACTCTTTGACTCCACCAACAGACTCAGAAAACCATATTTGGCCATAATGCACATAATATGATTAAAATACGCCCAAACACGGCTAGAATACGATGCTCCGCTATGGGGTTCCAGTGCCAACCCTCCGACTTCATCATCAGACCCTGAATACTATACATGGTCAAAATTCATCTCACGACATTTCCAACAACCCCAAACACGGCTAGGATACGATGCTCCACTATGGAGTTTCAGTGCTTACCCTCCTACTCCATCATCAGACCCTGAAAACCATTTAAGGTCAAAGTTCATCTTACGACAATTCCAACAAGCCCAAACACGCCTAGGAAACGGTGGTCCGTTATGGAGTTCCAGTGCCTACCCTCCTACTCCATCATCAGACCCTGAAAACTATACATGGTCCAAGTTCATCTCACGACAATTCCAACAAACCCAAACACGGCTAGTATACGATGCTCCACTATGGAGTTCCAGTGCTTACTCTCCTACTCCATCATCAGACCCTGAAAACCATACATGGTCAAAGTTCATCTCAAGATAATTCCAACAAGCCCAAACACGGCTAGTATACGATGCTCCACTATGGAGTTCCAGTGCTTACTCTCCTACTCCATCATCAGACCCTGAAAACCATACAAGGTCAAAGTTCATTTCATGACAATTCCAACAAGCCCAAACACGGCTAGGAAACGTTGCTCCGTTATGGAGTTCCAGTGCTTACTCTCCTACTCCATCATCAGACCCTGAAAACCATACATGGTCAAAGTTCATTTCATGACAATTCCAAAAAGCCCAAACACGGCTAGGAAACGTTGCTCCGTTATGGAGTTCCAGTGCCTACCTTCCGGATCCATCATCAGATCAGCTCGATGGTACCAAATTATTGTATTGTCATTGGTACTTGATAAGTGTGCAAAATTTCAGTTTAATCTGACGTCTGGAAGTCGATGAAAATTACGTTCGAAGATTCCTTTACATACATTCATACATACATACATAGATACATACATACATAGATACATACATACAGGTGAAGCTAATAAAAGCGTATTAAAAAAACCCGACTGCGTAAAACATAAATTAACTGAAAAGAGAAAAACAAGCTCTTAAATCTATAGAATTTTGAATATAACTTGAATTTTATAAGGTATTGTTGTCGGGGACAACCAATAACCTAAGTATGCATTTTTTGTAATATTTGTTTATCCCCGACTGCAATACCTTATAAAATTCAAGTTATATTCAAAATTCTATAGATTTAAGAGCTTGTTTTTCTCTTTTCAGTTAATTTATGTTTTACGCAGTCGGGTTTTTTGTTTCTTTTAATAATTTAATTTATTTCAGACTTTTTAGTTTTATACAGAAAGAGTTGTATGTATTAGTAAGTAAATGAGTGTTACGGTAAAGGAACGCTAACAACCATCGCAACTCTGTAATTTACGTATGGTAACGGCTCAGTACCTACTGTCCTTGCATTAAACGTGGTTTTTTGCAGTTTACGTCAAAATAGTAGCATAAAAGTATTACAATATATACATATATCGAATGGTCTATTTAAAAGCTTTCATTTGATACCCATATTGTTATAATAACAAAATTTTTATTTTTAATACCCCCCCTATTTTTTATTATTAGGCGCTATATAAAAATAATATACCCTATGACACTCCCCCAGTCAACACGAATCTAACGACACCTCATATGCTTAAATCCATCAAGCCGTTTAGGCTGCAGAGCGGCACAAAGAAATAGACATACATACATACATACATATATACATACATACATACATACATACTTACATGCATACATACATACATACATACATACATACACTCGAAAAACATAACCCTCCTTCCGGGTCAGTCGGGTAAAAAACGCTTGTAATGAGTTCTGAGTTGGATATAAATTCTCCCGTCCAAGCGTTCATTCTCTACAATGGAAATGTACACGACTTATCAATCAAGTCAGATAAATTCTGTTATAAAAGGTCAGATTATTTTGAATGTTTGCAGTTCTAGCTTGATTTTTACGCCATATTGACGAAATGTTGATAAAAGCGTTTGTTTTATTTTTTATTTACGCCTTGGCGTTTGGTGATACGAGTAAGTTTTCTTATTCATCTATCTCTCTTTAGCTACTGTCAAGTCACCTGTGAGGGTTTTGTAATTAAACATGGAACCCTTAGCGCCTTTGCACATTATCAGACACGACCGTTCGACAAGACAAATTTCTTGTCTGGTTCATCGTACACATTCATGCACGACGTCTTATCCGCTGTCTGTAACCATATTTCACGGACGGACAATACACGCGTACCAAATGGACAGACGACAGAGTTTACAGTGATTGACTTGTACCATAGACATAGAAAACGGCCGTAGTTGTAGGCATTATTGGATACATCCATTAAATATGACAAAATCAATGAGACTATAGAGCTTAAATGTTCAATATATTCATTTTTATTTTACTCATGTAACATTACATGCATTGAATTATTACACAATTACATGTTTGATAAAAGTTTAATTAACGTAAAAAATAAAAATTACTATTCATTTTATTCAAACAACATTAATCCACTTCTTAACTTTACAAAAATAACATGACTGGGTTACATGAAAAATGAAACAGTAATAAAAATAAAAGTTATTTTATTAAAATTAAAATTGAGCTGATTTAAATAAAATAAATAAATTAACATTCTAAACACGAAATAAAAGCGTGGACACTATAGTTGTTTTGGCTGACGCAGCCACGACGAATGTGCACGCGCGAACTAGTTTCCATATATGAGTAGATGTCGTGTCTAAGCAAGACGTCTTGCGTAGGCGCGACGTCGAATATGCAGCCGACGACGACGCGTGTCTGATCAGACATAAGAAAAAAATTCTTGTAATGTGCACGGTCTCATATAAGAACCAGTGCGACTGAATGTCTTATAAGACATGTCTGATCAGACACAAGAAATTTTCTTATAATGTGCAAAGGCGCTTATCCTTACTAAATCTTAGTAGCTTTTTGCTTGCTTGCTTGCTCAAGTGACATTTGTATAAGTAAGCATATGTATTAGTAGTTAGAAAAATAACTATACTATGAAAAGATGCATAACTCGAACCAATTCACGTCGTTTCTCTAACTTCTACAATTTTATTTATATTTGCTGGTAATATCTTATTCTCTTATTAGCGATTCATCAATCCTTCAGTATCATGAGCCCTCTAACATATATGAATAAGGGTGAGAATCGTGTGAAACGAGGTGCAAAAGAACTGGGCAGCATGATGGAGTGCGGGACTGTTTGTAATTCTGCAGACTACAATAATCATGGATACTACTGCGGACAGTTTGTTAATAGTGAGACACCGGCACCGGTCGATGGGATTGATAGGTAAGAACCTGAGGAGGGTCAGAAACCATAAGGTAAACATAGTAGTCAGTCATAAAGAAGATTATGCTTGCTCTCGTTCTCGTTTCTTGCCGGTTCTTCTCTTCACGGCTGACTTCAGAACCAGTGGTGAATTCAGTTAGTTTACTTTGTTTATTTATACCACTAACTACAAACAACGACATACGCCTGATGGTAAGTAGATTACCTAGAGATTAATTTAAATATAGAGCAATTTTTGAGAGAGATTAGAATGTAAATGTTATGTAATGAATCTATGCTTGTTTTGAAAAGAGTAATTGCTTAGTTTATTGTCGGCTCTTCTCAGCAAATGCAACCTTCCAAAAGGGTATTGGAGTCAGACTACTCATAACTGCCTGCAAAGGATTATTTGAATAAATATTTGTGACCTTGAATAGAAAAGAAGAAGAAGGCCTTGAATAGTCTCTGGTGATTTAAATAAACACCAGGGGTATTACGTGCGTGCCGAATAAGACCTATTTAAATAAAGAAATATTATATTGACAGATGCTGCAAAGAGCACCACGAGAGATACAAACACATCCACTGCGTTAAATACACCAAGTATATGCAGCCGTACCGCTGGGAGTGCCACGAGGGAGAACCTATATGTTCTTCGGAGAACTACGGGGATCTTGTATCCGGTAGATGCATTCCAGAACTTTGCGTGGCTGATAGGTGAGTTCAACTGAGTTCCCACCAGTGTTAGTTTTTTTTCGGTCAGAGCGGGATTTTGAAAGCTCTGGAGTGTTAAAAGCGGGATTCTATCGTCGAGAGCGTACATACTAAAAAAACATATACATCGTGACTTTTTATTCTTCTTAGAAACGCAGGTCACATAATGTACCCAATGGTCATTATCATCATCATCATCATCATCATCAGCCTATAATGTCCCACTGCTGAGCACAGGCCTCCTTTCACAAATGAGGGTGAAAGGGTCAACCTACTGTTGGAATTTTTCAAGCCTCCTAGGAGGCCTCCAACTAGCTTAACGACTAAGCTTAAGTGATAACCGGGACCAACGGCTTTACGTGCCTTCCAAAGCACGAAACCGCTCGATTTGAAATACCACTAGGCGGTCACCCAACCAATGGTAAAAGGTACAAATAAATAAAATAAAAAATTTAAAATTTTTAAGTCAAATATTATTCATTAATTTCATTATGACGCATGACGTAGTTTTAAACACCCTGTTACGAGCGCAGTGTACTCGACTCGTGCTCTGGATTGGTATTTTCTACCATTGTATACGTAAACTTTAATTTATTAACTCGATTTGTCATAATTCTAATAAATTTAATAATTTTTTTAATATACAAAGATCGTTTTTTTTTTTTTATAAATGATTAATACCTATTCATTGGGTACATCATGTGGGCTGCGTTTCTAAGACGCATAAAAAGTCACGGTGTTTAATCAGGAGTCTAACTATCGGTATATTTTTTTGAAACTGTTTAACTTATCAAGGGCGCCAGTAATGACTTTGCAGCTTACTCATAAAATGCTATTTAACTAATAAACTGATTAAGTGGTCATGTAAATAACGTCAAATTGTTTAACAATGACAGCAACGTGACGTTATTTATTTGATCATTTATCAGTATTAGTAGTAGTAGTAGTTAAATAGCATTTTATGAGTAAGACCTTGTCCAGAAAGGGCGAATTCGCCGCGTCATTGCGTCCACAAGCATCGACGCAATGTATTGGTGACCAGCTTGTACGCGCGTAATGCATTCGCGGCGAATTCGTCCTTTCTGGACAGGGTCTTAGGCCGTAACAAATTTCTAAAGTCTCTATCGTTTAATAACTAACCCCCTTAATCATAAAGCGCTATTTAACTAATATACTGTTTAAATAGAGCGCTCGTAGTGTAGCATGATTAGCCGTTCTTAATCGATCGGCAAAGTTAAGCTACGCCTGTCGTGGTCGGTACTGGATGGGTGACCGGCTAGTTTCTTCTTCTTCTTCTTCAAATTGTGATAGTCGTTAAGCTAGTTGCATGCCTCCTAGGCGGCTTGAAAAATTCCAACAGTAGGTTGACCACTATAGTAGATTTCAAATAGCATGAGTTCGGTGACACATGGTATTTTATTAGATTTCTCAATGGTTAATGTTCATTTCGTCATAATAAAGGAATACTATGATAGATCGAGGTTTCATGAAATATTGTGAGTACTATTTCAGAGTAATCAAATGGAATTTCACTAGATATTGGTAAAAATCCCTTGACCTTGACGACTCATAGTATAGCCTACCTCCACCGATCCGCAGTGGGCACGCGTGGTGGAGTATTGCCAATATAGATATACGTGCCAATAAAGTGACGTAAATTACGTTTTATGAGAAAGGGGGTTAGTCACAAATAATATTAAACATTGTGACTTATACGTCACCTTGACATTTAGCGCACTTTGGCGCGGTTCTCCATCCAATACCACTACGAATAGGTAATCCCCGAAAAGCGGGACTGGGCATGTCCTACGCGGGACATTTAATTTTGAGCTAAAAATCGGGACGTTCCGCCAAAATCGGGACGTCTGGTAACGCTGATTTCTACCCTCGGCCACAGATACTATTGAGATCGTGGTGGACTCGTGGTCTAGAGCCCAAACTAGGTACATCGTGTAAGAGACCTTATCAATGATGATGGTACTCACTTGTATCCACTTAGCCATACCATTAAAATTCTGTCGCTAAGTACCTATGAGGGTATTCCAGAACATGAGAGTCAGTATTCTAGGCTATGTGGGCTTACCACTTTCGACCACATCACCTATCACGGTGAGATTGTGTTCATATTCAGGTCTACCTTAAAAACACTTAAAAATTATCACAATCATGCACGATATCCGTTTTTTTCATGACATAAAGAAGAACGAACGAAAAACAACAACTGACTTGATCATATTCACAATCTACCTTCAAGTCTACTTTAATTCTTAGTAGGTAGCTGTACATTTGACAGATTTTTGTATGGCGACGTAATCCCGGTTAGAGGATACCAAATATTTTTTTTACTATGCATCCTGGAGGCATTCACGAGGCATCCGTCATTAAAACGTTAGAGCAAAGCTGACAATTCTTGAAAAATC
Source organism: Polyploca ridens (assembly GCA_951394255.1). Lineage (NCBI taxonomy): Eukaryota > Metazoa > Arthropoda > Insecta > Lepidoptera > Drepanidae > Polyploca > Polyploca ridens. The sequence goes on along the minus strand of OX596259.1, from coordinate 1,932,887 downwards.
CCGAATATTGAGTTAGAAACAGAATAAAAACCCTAAACCATCAGATATAGTAGGAGACAAAATGTCCCCCAACATGACGCGCAACGCTCACGGTCCAACGTTGCCCTGTTTTCGGCAACATGCCCCGCAATGTTTAACGGAGATTTGTTGTACATTTTAATTGTCTCAGGACATTCCACGTAGTTGCTGAGGTACATGTTCCGCAACATGTTGCTCCATTTACCCCATTTGCTCCATTTTTGTATTTGACACTTATTTTTAACATTTACTCATATATCACTGTAAGTTGAACCAACCCACCTTTATTATTTCAGGAATTACGTGATGTGCGTGAAACAGTATGCGTGCCCGAATAGCCCGACGACTCAACTGCCATCGCCGGATTTCTGAAGATGGCGGCATAGATTTACATAGGGCATCGTGCCTCTATCTATATGGATAGTCGGTCTACCAAAGCATGACATGTATATTACTCCTCTTGAGGGGCTTCTGAGCAAACTGCTCTCTGTTACGCGCCGTAGATCGTGGGTTCGATTCCCACACAGGACATGCATTTGTCTGCATGAACATGTCTGTATGTCCTGAGTCTGGGTGTAATTATGTATATTAAGTATGTATTTACAAACAAAAAGTAATATATGTATGATATCAGTTATCTGGTTTCCATAATACAAGCTCAGATTACCGTGTGTGAGGAATGTCCCAGGATATTTATTTATTTAGTTCGTATTGCAAACTCCTCTGTAATTTGTGCCCCTGGTTTTTTAAAATTATGTAACAGCTTTTCCACGTATGAAACCATATTTTATCGGTAAGTGTTCCGATTCCTTATTTAATAAAATCACAATCACGTTTGCTGGATGAAAAGACGCCATGTTTTATGTATGAGAGTTGCCGTGACTTAAAATTTAATTTCCCATCATGTGAGGTACCTACATAATTATTTGTATCTCTTTTTTTTATACGACTATGTCGGTAAACAAGCTTACGGCCCGCCTGATGGTAAGCGGTAACCGTAGCCATATGGACGCTTGCAACACACGAAGTATCGCTCACGCGTTACCGACCTTTCCCCCCCCCCAATAAGCTCTAGCGACCTTACTAACGCGCAGGAACACAACTTTACACAACATAAAGTTATTTGTCTGCGGTAAGGTGGAGGTACTTCCCCAGTCGAGCTGCTCTTTGACCGAATAAACGCTACGCTCTACCTCTCTTAAGGTTTAGCTTACGTAAGCCATGTAAATTATTTATCTATCTGATGGTGAAAACCGCATCAAAATTTGTTGCGTGATTTGGGAGGAGTTAGCGGATGAACAGGAAAACGCGGAAAGCTTCCTTTATATAATTTAGAGATGAGGAGATTAGAGATTACATCTAGAATCTGGAACATGCAGACATGTTCAAGCACACAAAAGTATGTCCTGGGTGGAAATCGAATCCACGACCTGTAGCGGGGTAGGTAGGGCTTACCAATCACGACAGTCGTCAAAATGATTTATTATTATTAATTTTAGAGAATATCTTCTGATGTTGTCTTCTTTTTTTTTTATAACCTATTAATAATAATATTATTTACTTATAATAATATTATTTCTAATAATAATATTATTTTTATAATATATGATTCAGAGGTTTCCAAATGAAACTATGCTTTCGAACGACAATTTTATTTCTGTTTCGATACAAAAATTATATTATAAATATTTTATTAATTTATTAACAATCATAATAACATGCTTTTAAAATAGACAAACAAGCACATAAAGTCGATTTCTTAATAAACACTTCACTATCATTTATTGGAAAATACACACACAATTACTTAAGAGATTTATTACTAAGCTTAGGTATAGGGCTGATTTTTCAACCCTCAGATATGAGTGATTTAAAATTCGATTAGTTTTTGTGAAGACTTATCGGAGAAAAATTCATTTAATATCGTATCGGAGGTTAATCTACCGATATGAATTTTATATTAACATCCCCCGATTACCGCCTCCATCTTTTAGTAATTTCAAATCGGATTTGAATCATATTACGACATTAGTATAATAATCTACATAATGTAAAGGTAAACGTTCGTAGTAGACTGCAGGCAGCAGCAGCAGGCGACGCCGACGTGTCGCCGCGACACTTCTGGTTTCTATGAAATACCACAGACATACCTTCCGTACGTTCGTCTCCATACAAATACATAGAAACGAAAGAGAAAGAAGTAGTGTAGCAACGACACGTCCGTCGGTATGGTATTCGTAAAATCGAAACTTCAAGCGTACAGTCGAGGTCTTAAATATGTATGAGAACATTTAGTCGTATTATAATTGTATTCAGCTTCTAAAGTCTGTAGGATTATTTCAGCGGATGTTCATAATAGTTTACAAGTTGCTTAATTACTTAAGATAATGAACAAAACGAACTGTGAAGTTCTTCCACTTAAGGAGGATGTTTTGTTTATCATTAAAGTCAGACAAACTCAATCGACCTTATGACAAACGATGGTAGGAACGCCCAGAATATAACTGATTGAAATCGATGTAATGCGATAGCGGAGCATCCGATATCAAACAATGTGATGTTTGTTTGATCAAAGTACGTTAGAACTGCGGCGGTAAACTTTGTCGTAGATACAATGCCTTAGTTTGAATTACGTCGGTACTATCGTTGGTAGTTAAACTACACTTGAATGCAAATAAATCCCTTCCAAATAATTAGAAATTAAAAGTGAAATTATACAACGATTTTCTGTTATATTATTGACTCAAATTATGAGATATTGGTGCTGATTCTGTTGTTTACAACTAAACTAATTTAGTCTCACTATGTCTCTTTCTAACAAAGAACATAAGAAAAGGATGTAAGAAATGTAGTCCTGTTAAATTAGTCGAATGCTTTTCAAAAATTAGTCGCCATCTATCACGGTTACGTCTAAATACCTGCAAATGAAGACGGCAAAGTCTAATTTAACAGCTTTAAATATGTTCTATCCTTTTCAATAATGTTTATAAAAAAGTGATGTGATGTCATTGAAATTAGTTTAGTGCGATTTACAACAGAATCAATACCATTATGCAGGCAGAATTTTTTAACAGAAACTAATATAAAATGAATAATATTTCCACATTTAAATATAAGAAGAAAAAAACTTCTTTGACTTGCACAGAGACTCTTCATACAAGTCAAAGAAGACTTTTTTCCCTCTGGTTATTTTTCTAATATTATTTTTTGATTACTAATGACCTGTACATTCATCCCTCAAGAGGATGTTCACTAATTTATTAGGACTTTATATATATAGTGTGAGAAAATGGCTTTCGAATTGTACATTTTGACAATAAGTTAAGTAAAAAATAGTTTTTTTCGAAATAACTGAATTTTGTTATACATATTGCGTTATGTAGGAAAATTCTCGATTTAAATGGCGGAGTGTCTCGATTTCTTTACTCCCAAGTGTATCGTTAATAAATCTACTATACATACATACATTTACAAATATATACCCTTACAACGAACCTCGGGCATGTCAGTCTTTCCATATATAACAATAATTTCACAACTCTCAATTGCCAAAACTCTGAAATTTTTAATATCTTCTCGAGTTCCATTACTTTGTCTGCATTATTTATTCATTTAGAATACAGAAAGTATTGTTTTGTTTGAGAAGTACAAGTCATTTTCATTGGCATTTGTAAATAGACAACAGATACATGATATTTTTTATTCGTCGCCATTTTTTTTATGTCCACCGCTGTTTTTTTTGTTCCGTGGTTTGTGTATTATTATTTATTTATAATCATAAAGAAAAGGGTACATAATCTGTAGGCATTTGTATTATTGAATATTCTAATTTCTAGGTGTAAAATTCTGTTTCTTTACCTTTTTGTAGAATAAAACTGTTTTGCAAAAACTTAAACCGACTTCAAAGTTCACTAAAAAGTAATCAAAATCTGACCTGATGAATATGGGACCAAACGAGAGTAACCTTCCTTTTTTGATGTCGGTGCAATTTATACAAAAAAATCCCAAACTCGCATTTCTTCACTGTCAATTTGTTTGTTCGGCTAATCTCCGAATCACAATAGCTTTCAGCATGTTGACTTCGTAGAGCTTTCGTAGCACTTTCGTAGCACTTTCGTAGCCGTCGTGAAATGTAGATACAGCTGAGTTGAAGTGTGTTTGTAGGACATAAAGTGCAGTTAATATCTACGAGTAGGATAACTTATGAAATAATGTCTACTAAAATGTTGCTAGTTACACAAACAACTGCGTTAATACACCCAAACTGTAGTAAAACACGTGTAAAGGCTTTGCACATTACAATAGCATATGAAATAAGCTGCGACACAGTGCTTTAATAACAATGTCCTTTGTTTATACTGTCCCAAAAGCAATACGTACAACGCACGTACCCGCGTATTGCTTTTGGGGACAGTTAGTTTATCACAAGCTGTACAAATCTCAGTGCAATCATTGTTACACCCGGTTCCGAAGCCTATAATTATTTAAGACTGTACATGTGTGAAGTGATTATTTAATTGTAATATTACGACAATAAACACATTGGTCCCATGAGGAGTTTGTTGCGTCGCTTCTTCTCCTCATACGGGACTTTTACGAAGCGTTGGTATAACGTTGTTTTATTGCCTGCACTGCGCCCACCGCGTCCTGAGACCACTGAACCCTAATCGTGGTGTTTGTATCGCTTGGCTGTCGCTGACTCCGACATTGTGGAGTAAATCATTACCTAATATGAAATTTATTGAGTTTTATTCAAATTCAAAATCATTTATTTAAATAGACCTTCGCAGGCATTTATGAAAAGTCTGACTCTAATACCGGTTCGCAGCATTTGCTGAGAAGAGCCGGCAGTAAACTCAGCAATTACTCTTTTCAAACAAGCTTAGATTAATTACATAATAGTTATTTACATTCTAATCGCGCTGACAACAATTGCGTGCCCCGGTGCGGCCGCAAAACTACAAAGTAGTCGGAATTGATATTTAATAAGTAACTGGCAAACTTAAGCAGACCAGCCCCCACAGGCAGCACCTGTTCACAATGATGAATTATGATTAATGAATATTTTACGAGTAAAACACGAAACACCAAATAATACTGGGTAATTTTCAGTCTATACTAGTATACAATAAAGCTGAAGAGTTTTTTTTGAATCATTGTAAAAATGCGTTAATCTTTGGAACTACCAGTCGGATTCGAAAAATTCTTTCACCAATAGTAAGCTGCATTATCCCCGAGTATTATAGGGTACTATTTATCCCGGGAATGCGGGTGAAACCGCGGAGGACAGCTAGTATCTATATTCCAGATTGCTTTATTAAAGTCGATCCCTTCTTGTTCGTGCCAAATCACTTCACAAACAATATGCAATGCAATTTATTTTTTTAATTGAATTTATAGCTCTGCTATGTATTTCTTATAAGTGGAAATATTTTTTATTTAAAAAAATCAAGAATTCAAAGTCAAGTCTAGTAAAGCCTTGAAGTCAAGAATATAATATCTCAAACATCTTCATGTTAAGGTGCGTCTACGCGAACCGAGCCCGAGCCGGGCCGCTCTTCGTTCGTCGCTCGCGATGTCAAGTGTGATAACGAGCCTTTCAACATGAGCTCGATGTGAATCTCTGTGTTCGTTAAAAAACTGACACTTGGCGGAGCGCAGTCGAGCGCGAGCCGAACGCTCTTTCGAGACTCGCAAGTCTATCTACGATCGCTGCTCCGCGTGTGCTCGGTTCGCGTAGCATAGACGCACCTTTACGAATATCAATATTAAGGTGCATCAACACCGCAGTGGAGCAACACTGCAGCATGGTATTATTACATAAGTTACCTAATGGTACCGTGTTGACTGCGGTGTGGATGCACCTTTATCCTTGACGAATTAGAGCTTTTACATCTGAGAAATATTCTTCTCTTATATCCAAATTAAATGAATTCATTGGATCATTTGAAACTTAAATTGCTAAGATATTTTTAAGGTGAATAATGAAAATTGCAAATTCTTGCCCCCTTCTTACAGAAGATGATTTAAATCAAGTTTAGTAACTACAGTCAGTCGGTCACTTTCTAGCGCCATATAATAAAAAGAGACGAGACTATTTTAAAACCATGTTTTATAAGGAGATAGATATCCTCGAAATGGAGTGTTTTTAGCCAACGCATTAGCTTAGATATCCAAAGAAGAAACGCGACCAACCTGCTGGGAACCTTGGCGATCGGCATTAGCGGAAATTTCATATGAATTTGTGAATACCTAGATTATATTTGTATATGTTTTGGTATAAAGCGATACTCGGAGCATTATATTCGTTCAGTTAGATAATTTTTCGATAATTATTAGACCATATTACCTTATTTTTTACATTATTTACATAAATAAAGTTACATTTCCAAAATACAATCTTAGATCGATTTTGTAGCACATTTTCATATACAATTAAATACATATAACATTAATTAAATAGCACATGTAGAATTTATTACATAAAATGTACTGTATAACTATTATTTTTATTGACACATTAGCCCTGATTCTGTTGTTCACAACTAAACTAATTTTAATGTCACTATGTCTCTTTCTAACAAAGAACATAAGAAAAGGATGTAAGAAATTTAGTCCTGTCAAATTAGTCCAATGCTTGTTTTAAATATAATTTTAGTCGCCATCTATCGCGGTTACGCCTAAATACACGCAAAATGAAACGGCAAAGATTAATTTGACAACTTAAAATATATTCTATCCTTTTTCAACCATGTTCGTAAGAAAGAGATGAGATGTGACTAAAATTAGTTTAGTGCGATTTACAACAGAATCGGCACCATTGTAAGAAATACATATAGATATTACTTTACTACACAATTTTCAGTTTTAGATACATAGATATTTTATTTACAAGATGTAGTATTTCGTTGCAGCGTATATACAATAAAATGTTCACGAACTTTAATCAAATTAGACAATTGTAGACCTTAGTATGACACTTGTAAAGGTTTATATACTATTATTATATTGTAACATTGGCCCGCTTTGTAGCACTCCACTTGCACTTAAATTTTATGTCGTATACTCCTTTACCGGTACAATAGTAACACTTCAGTCGAACCTGGAACTACAATGTTACAAGCCACTTTGTTATACGGTAGCAATTGCAGCATCCAATTACTCACAGACAGTCAAATACGCGTCACATAATTTCACGTCTGTGAAGTTATGCCTCGCGCTACTCTCCCCACAGTCTCGCCTAAAATCGTTTTCTCGACGCCGTAACTAACTTCCGAGACGCAAACTTATGTGTTGCAACAAGATCTTCTAGAGATGCTGCTACTTCCCTTTTATGTTAAATTAATAATACACTGTACATTCATTGGTCTATTTGTACCGTCAATGTCGTACTTACACCACAGAATAATAATAGTACTACCGTACAGAAGGCCCACTCTCTAATAAAATCTGTGTTTAAGAGGAAAGGATGGCTGCATGAAATTTTAAAAATAGGTATTTAACAAATCTATTACTGTCACGCTGTTGCTGGGATATAAATGTATGAGGGACGATAGAGACAACTGCAGCTTGGATCGATTATACCTATTTAAAATAGACGAAATCGCTATTTCGTAATCCCCAGTTTCCTCCTCCAATACAGGATCGTTTTTTTTTATTTTTTCAAAAATATAATAAGAAGGTCTTTGGCTATGTCTGTCGGTTTTCCTTTTATTTTTTATATTCGGCAAATTTGTTTGCTGGATGTTTGATAAGGGCAGTAAAAATGGTCAGTTTTTGTCATTTTAGAAGGCTCCAAATTCTTATAATAATTAATTTATGGAGAAAAACACAACCGAGATACATACAGTGGTACCAACAGATTGCATGGTAAAATAATAAAGTCATTATCCAGAGAGGAAACTGAGGATTACGTTTGTATGGAACAAATGCCACCAGCGTTTCCTCTTAAGTACGAAAAGATACAAACGCCTCTCCTTCTATCGCACTGTTTTTTTTTATTTAACAGTAACACAAAATTTTACGACCAATAACCTAAACAGAGTGACTTGCGAACTAAAATTTACCAGTAACAAAACTAGTTTTGGTTCATTACAAAATTATTTGATTAAATGTAATTAAAGTTAGTTTCCCGACAGCAAAACGTCAACTTACATAAATAGTTTTGTAGAACCTTTTTTTCAGTGCGACACGAGATGCGGTATATCTTCATATCTAATCTGTGGAATGAGCTAGACTATACATAAGTCGCACTACATCTGTACGGGTGCGATGCGCTCTCGGGCCTCTCGGTAGTACTCGTGCAGCACTCGGCAGCGCTCGTGCTGTGCGCACATGAGCCGGGCGGGCGGGTGTCAGGCGGGCCCGCGGACCGGCCGCGGCACTTCCAGCCGATCTGGGATCGCTGTCAGCGATGTTTCCGCGAAGCGAACCCCCAGGCGTGTTCTCACGCGCCCGTTCTGTGACAGATATCAAGTTTATAAATATACAAAAGTAATTTCATGTGGGATTGTATTGTAGTATGGCGCATATACGGCTCTAATGCTACTTTCTCCCGCGTACAGTTTATTATTTTCTAAAATAAAAGTAGCCTTAGTTACTCCGTATAATATCAGCTATCTAAAGTCCAATAAAAATCGGTTCAACCGTTTCGGAGATTAGATGAAACAAACACACAGACAAAAAAGTTTTGGTTGTACCGTGTATACATAATTTCATAATAGTATTTACTTCGTGCTTTGGTGCCTAGGTACCTATGGTATGGTTTGTAAAAGATAGCTTGATCTCTGCGACAGTTGTTTGAGTCATTAACCTTATAGCTTTACAATAAGTTCATCTGTTTAATCTGTGGTTGATTTTATGATGACACAGATAAACCTTATGCTAAAGCCATAAGATTAATTTTCATAGGACTCATACAACTGTCGCAGGGATCAGGGTATCTTTTACGTTTATAAACCATACTGTAAATTATTCTGTCGCTTCGAAACGGCTATGGCATAGAAAGCCATTGGTCCCGGTTATCACTTAATTGTGATAATCGTTAGCTTGTTGAAGGCCTTGAAAACTCCACTAATAGGTTGACCACTATCCTACCTCCACCGATCCGCAGTGGGCAGGCGTGGTGGAGTATTGCCCATTCCCTTTCACCCTCATTTGTGGAAGGAGGCCTGTGCTCAGCAGTGGGTCATTATAGGCTGATGATGATGATGCAATTACTAACAATCTGTTATTTCGATATTACAAACAGACACTTTTAATTTTATTTAGGAGATAAATCGCCTGATTACGCTCCGAACACGTTTGACCTCATCTGGCCGTATCTGCTGGTAAATGTAGTAGATAGGTATATATTTGAGAGATGAGTGATAGAACTGTATTTCGAGATTCCCCGATTAAGTATATTGCGAATGTTCATGACTTTGATTGACGTTCTAAAATATGGACCTCATTAAGCTTAATTTAATAGGTAAAAATAAATCATTAGGCAAATTGATGAAACGTGGGTCATTGCGCAGTGCCATACTAAATAACTATCAAAACATAATTACAGATAACATTATCTTAAACTTTTTCTGAAAACTTTTGTGGATATAAATATGATTTGTTCACATTATTCTAGACCTCCCGAGATATTTTTATATAATGAATAGGCAAATTTTTGTTAAAATGAGAAGGGAAGGTTCACCAGTGAAGGTAGAGAAAATAAGAAATTCTAAAGAAAGATTTTCTTCTCAGTTTAAGTTTTAAGTCGAAGGGCCCCCCTTCATGGCCAACGCAACTTCAACGCACGCATAGCTTGTACTTTCATCCAACGTAATGTTTGACTGCGAAAAAAAAAGAGATAGCATCAGAGCCATCGGTTATCAGTCGGTAAATTCCGCTGCTCACACGCGGCCGCTTCGCTAGGTCGTCATTCATGATTTCGCATATCATAAAACTTGTTCCAGAAGTATACTTCTTGTGAAAAAATCTTACAAGTTTGTGAACAAAAAGTTAGTTATTTAGAATCTCCAATACATTTGCGAGCCTGGTATCTAAATGTTTTCTTTATTTTTAAAATTTATAGGTACATTAGATATGGCCAAAGTTCAGGTAAAATTTGTGCAAAAACGCTGTTTTTAGGAGGCTTTTACTGAATTTGTTTCACACTTTTTTTTTAATTTCGCTTAGTTATATGGCTAGATATAGTGCACAAGATACTAATTTGTTCAAAACATCTAACGAAAAATGTTTAACAACGCCATAATAAGTACAGAGTTTTTGTATGTCGATGCCGTATACCAATGGAGTTATGAGAACAGGATGGAGTTCAACGACGCTAAGTGCTACGCGATGACTTTCGGTCGAATGCGGCACTCAATCACCTTTTACTATAAGCTGAATGGTTGCAGCATAGCTCGTCCTACAAACATGAAGGACTTGGGAGTCACATTTGACCGCAAATTAACATTCCACGACTATATAACTGCGTTGGCAAAGGAATGTTTTAGGCGTTTGGGTTTCGTCCTTCGAAATTCTCAGGACCTACGTAACCACCATGTGGTACGGCTAATTTTTGGGGCTCTAGTGCATAGCAAGCTTGAGAGTGCTATGTGTGTGTGGAATCCACATGAAAGTACATACGCTCTCCTGCTTGAAAAGGTACAAAAAACCTTCCTCCGGTACCTATACAAGCCCGTCAACGGTTACTATCCGTATATGTATCCTACGAAATTTCTTTTGGGTTCTCTAGGGTTCTATAACTCCTTGGAAGTCAGACGGGAAAAGCACCAACTCACATTCATGTACAAAATCCTTAGGGGAAATATTGATGCACCAGAACTGCACGGTTTTATTACAGAATTCCCATGGCCACCATCATCATCAGATTAACATCAGAGATGGTTCCATCATCAGATTAGCTCCATGTCCTAATAATATTGCATTATTATCCGATTTACCTATGCATGCAAAATTTCAACTCGATCAGAAACCGGGAAGTAGGTCAAAAACTTGCAAGATTTGATTACAGACAATCAGACTTGTAATGAGTTCTGAGTTGGATATATAAATTCTCCCGTCCAAGCGGAAAGGTGATTCTCTACAATGGAAATGTACACGACTTATCAATCAAGTCAGATAAATTCTGTTATAAAAGGTCAGATTATTTTGAATGTTTGCAGTTCTACCTTGACATTTTCGCAATATTGATGAAATGTTGGTAAAAGCGTTTGTTTTATTTTTTATTTACGCTTTGGCATTTGGTGATACGAGTAAGTTTCTTTATTCATCTATCTCTCTTTAACAACTGTCAAGTCACCGTATAGGGTTTTGTAATATTATTGTATTATTATTATTTAGAAACAACTGTAATATGAAAACAAAGATCCACAAAAAAATGCCTTGCTGAGTTTCATGCCAGAGTCTTCTCAGTTTAAGCGTATTCCGAAGATGGTATATTCAACTGTATTTACTTAACGTTCATAAGTTACCTTACCAGGGCCTAAAGCAACTTTTTTATGTCGTTCTTAGGAAAACACATATATGTATGTCGGAGAGTTAGATCATTGGTCGGGCTCGGTTGGATCATGATGTTATACTGGTACAAGGGTTGGGTGAGATAGTGCCAGCGCTGATTTGACTATAACGTCAATAACAGAGTCAATGAGGGTATGCGTATTGTTTTTGGGACAGTTAGTTTATCACTAGCGTGACATCCGGTTCTGAAGGCTTTAATTATTTAAGACTGTACATGTGTGAAGTGAAGTGATTATTTAATTGTAATATTACGACAAAACACATTGGGCCCGTGAGGAGTTTGTTGCGTCGCTTCTTCTCCTCATACGGGACTTTTACAAAGCGATGGTATTACGTTGTTTTATTGCCTGCACTACGCCCTCTGAATCCCGATACCACTGAACCCTAATCGTGGCGTTTGTATCGCTTGGCTATCTTTGACGCCGACATATATTGTTATTACATTACATTATTGTTCGCGAGCTATAGTTGATTAACTTAGCTATTTAATTTTGATTTACTCAAAACAATTCACGAAGTTTCTCTAAATTCTACAATTTTAATTATTTTTGCTGTTAATTTCTCATTTTCTCTTTTTAGCGGTTCATCAATCCTTCAGCATTATGAGCACTCTATCTTATATGAATAAGGGTGAGAATCGTGTGAAACGAGGCGTGGTACAACTGAGTAGCATGATAGAGTGCGTGACTGGTTGTAATTCTGCAGACTACATTAATTATGGAAACTACTGCGGACAGTTTACACATATTGGGACACCGATCGATGGGATTGATAGGTAAGTACCTGAGGAGTCTTAGCAACAGCCGGCTCTTCTATGAACAAATAAGGTACCCATAATAGTCAATCATAAAAAAGATTCTTGCTTGCTGAGTTTCTTGCCGGTTCTTCTCATTATGGCTGACTTCAGAACCAGTGGTGAATTCAGGATTTTACTTTTAAATGCCATTTTTAAATTATACCACAAACAAAAAACAGCGACATGCGACTCGCCTGATGGTAAGTAGCCCATTGACTAATTTAAAGATTGAGCAATTGTTGTCAGTGAGATAAGAATGTAAATGTTATGCATGAATGTATATGATGTAATGAATCTAAGCTTATTTGGAAAAGAGTAGGTAATTGTTTAGTTTATTGCCGGCTCTTCTCAGCAAATATGACCTTCCGAAATGGTAATATAGGCAGACTACACATAAGTGCCTGCAAAGGCCTATTTGTATAAATTATTTTGAATTTGAATAGACGCCAGTGGTGTGAATAAACCAATCACTTGCGCGGAATCTCAAGACCTATTTGAATAAAGATATAATTGTTGACAGATGCTGCAAAGAGCACCACGAGAGATACAAAGACATCCACTGCATTCTTTACACCAGGTACCTCCAGCCGTACCGCTGGGAGTGCCACGAGGGAGAATCTATATGTTCTTCGGAAAACTACGGGAAGCTTATAATAGGCAGATGCGCTCCAGAACTTTGTGAGGCTGATAGGTGAGTACCTACCTTCGACCACATCATTTGCCAGTGAGATTGTGGTCACCTAGGCAAATCATATAAGAGCTACCAAATTAAATGTTTACGATGTATCCTGGAGGCATTCACGAGGCATCCGTCATTAAAATGTTATGGTGCGTCCATGCTACGCGAACTGAGCACGAGTCGAGCCGAATAGAATTTGTTCGTTGCTCGCGATGTCAAGTGTGAACGTTACAATTAGCCTTCAACGAGCGCGATGCGAATCCCTTCGTAAAAAAACTGTCGATCGGGCGGAGTGCAGTCGAGTGCGAGGTGAATGCTTGTTCGAGGCTCGCAAGTCCATCCACGCTACGCGAACAACGATAGAGTTCTGCTCGTTCGTGTCTCGGCTTGTGCTCGGTTCGCGTAGCATGGACGCACCATTACAGAATAGCAAAGCTAATAATTCACACAAAATTCAAAAATCAGACAATTCGCGAAAATAATAATACTAGCAACAGAATGAAAACCGTTTTCCGGAGATTTGTTGTACATTTTAATTGTCTCGGGACATTCCACGTAGTTGCTGAGGGACATGTTCCGCAACATGTTGCTCCATTAGTGTATTTAATGCTTATTTTTAACATTTACTCGTATATCATTGAAAGTTGAATCAACCCATCCTTATTGTTTCAGAGATTTCGTGATGTGTGCGAAACAGTATGCGTGCCCGAATTGCCCGACGAGGCCGACGACTCAACAGCCATCGGCGGATTTCTGAAGATGGTGGCATAGATTTACATCGGGCATCGTGCCTCTACCGATGGACGGATTATAATTCGAACAAATTGAATTTCTGATTATTATGTTATTGTATTTAAAAATCAACATGAATGTAATTTATAAATACTCAGGTTTAAAAAAAATGGTCTTTATTTTTCATAGTATCTTCTTAATAACTTGGTTTCGCATTTTAAGTTTTGATAAGTACAATTTCGACTCGTAAAAAATGGCGGATTATAGTAGTTGTCAGATATTCGAGCGGCGGATTAGCGAGAGAGTACTGTTATAATTTACTGTCAAACTTACATTAAAATAATAGTGCTCTGTCATATGCCTTTACAAGTGCTGATTTTTATTTTTCCACGTCGGATTTCTTGTGTTGGAGCCATGAGATGGAACACAGATCATAACTCGCGCGCTCGCGCTCCTCTCTAGCGTAATTTGATGCCTTGCTCCCAGGAGTGGGCAACGAAAAGATCTCGAATTTGTGCGCAATAACAGTCTTTTAAGCCCTCGAGCCCAGTAAGTAATAATCACCGACATAAAATAAGTGAATCTCAAATTCAATAAACTTGATTCAAATTTTTGAATCAAGTTTATTGAATTAAAATCATAACCAACGTGTCACCGGTCAATGAGGGTTTCATCATTTTGTGTCACTTGCTAATATTAATATAACATTTTATCTTCCGCGATCTGTGCGCCTAGTATCAAAAAAGTGGATCACTGTAATGTGTATACACTTTCCGTTGCACTCTGTATAATAAATTGTATATTTGGCTACACCGGATTGTAAGCTTGCCAAGAGTTGTCAAGGAAGTAAAACAATTTGAATGAGAAGGAAGGAGCCAAATTGCTGTTTCGACACTTGGCAACTACTCGCGTAAATCGTTTGGCAAACATTCGTCGAAGCTCTTGAAACTGTATGTAATTAAACTATTATGTTACTCTTCATTTACTTGGAACGGTTTATGTTTGATTAACTGCTAGCTTGAGATTTCACTAGAAGTTATCCAGAGTATTATTTTATATTTATTTGATTTGTTATAAAATCTATCATCCTGCATAAAGTTTGACGAGGTGGAGCAGATCTCGCACGCAGGGAACTCACTCGGTATTACTACAAAAGATGAACTAAACACAGTTTCAACACTTGTTTAGCTAGACAGTGTTTTAAGGCTTAGACATTGGTTAAAACCGTGTCTAAGTTTCTTTACTACAAAACTGTGTCTAGTTGATGTTTAGTTAAACATGATATAACGTTTACAATGTGAGCAAAATCGAAAGTCATTCAGTCATTCGTTCCTACGCGTTCCTTAACACGCAGATATTTTAATGAATTATCAACGTTATTTGAGTATTTTGTGGTATTTTATGCTATTCTTAAGTCAAATTAATAAAACAATTTGTTTTTTTTTAATAAATCATATAAAATTATTACTAATTTAAGATGTTTAAAAATTTGTTTTATTCAAACACACGTTTTATTGATTTATAATACAAAGTTGTATGCGTGTTGTATGTAATGGAGCGTTCATTTTATTTGGCGCATATTTTGACATTTACGCTCGGTGTTCAGTTTAACTAGATACAATACAATTTGATGAAGTTACTTGTGTAAATTAAAAGTTTTCGAAACAAGGACATGTTCTCAAAAATCTCTATAATTATGTTCCCACAAAAATAATTGTGTGATAAGGAATGTTATGAATGGTCAACGAATACTGTTATGCATAGGTACTAGGGTCCAAGGACCAAGCGCCATTGTTATTTTTTTTGGTTAACGGCAAATACGCTTTCTCGTAGGTAGATAATTTCATGATAGTTTTTTTAAAAATTTATCTCGGTATATCGTAGCTTCTATTTCTAATAAGTAATATTTTAAATTACCGCGCGGCGGCGTAGTGTTGGATGGCTATGGATAAAAAAAACAATAAAATAACAAGTCTTAATAATGATAAATTATTTACGTAAACCAACGTCACTGGATATTTTTTTTTATTTGATGTTAGTATTATATTCGAATAGATCGTGAATGGTTTAATTTATTTCTCTAACGCTATCAAAATCGTACATACCAATAGGACCATAAAATCAATTATATCAAAAATATCCATATTTTAAATCAAATTCAATAACAGAATGGAAAGTTCTAAGGTTACGATGAGAAATTTCATAGCAAAGTGTTGTTAAACATCTGATAAACAACCCTCCGCGTGTGTTTAAATTCTGAACCATGTCTAAGGCGTGTCTAGCTCAAAACAACCGGTAAACACTGTTTTGTAGTAAGGAATTTTATAAACACGTGTTCAACTGATGCGTAAGTTTTTTGTAGTAAGACCGACTATGTTTAGTCATAAAAGAATTAGCTCCTAGCATTACAACTATACATCATTTTGTTCGTATTGTGAAGGAGCAGCAGAAAACAGTTTTTTTTTAATATTACATATAATACTTTTTTTTTTACAACGGCTCGGCCGTTTCTCAATTTTACTACAGAAAAGTAATTAACAGTGAATAAATTTTTTACCTTACGCCCATGTGACGGTAGCGAAATGGCCAAGCCCCATATTTTGACTAAGGTGTAGTGTTTGAAGTTAGGGCGTGTAGAGTTATAAGCTTGGCTCTACATGAGATCTTCTAACTTTTTGACTGTGCGAGCCATATGGTCTCGTCTTAGCAACATTTTACATGAAAATGTTTTTGGTGGGATAATGTAATAGTAAAACCTAAACGTAAAAAGTGAATGAACCTTGAAGGAAATTGCTGTTAATGTTAAATTAACGATTTGTTATTCATGACACTTGATCATACTCTTCACTCGTCAAAGACTTTGACTACCCTCGTGTGAACAGGGTGTTAAATTGCCTTAATGAAATCAAAGGGCCAGTATCTGTACCCTAAGAGTAAATAATGTATGTATATAAAAGGTTATTTATTGCGTTTCCATTAATTTTGTATGGAACATATAATATCCATAGTTAGGATAGCAAAGATAGAAAAATGGAATTGGTCGGGCCATTTATCGAGGGCAAGTGAGGAAAGATGGAACAGCATTACAACTACATGGTACCCAAGAGATGCTAAAAGAAGAAGAGTTAGACCATATGCTAGATGGAGAGATGAGCTAGTTAACTTTGAAGGTACACTATGGCACAGATCCGCAAGGGATAAAAGTGAGTGGAAGAAGAAGGGGGAGGCCTTTGCCCAGCAGTGGGATGAAATATAATAAAAATAAGCGAAATATTGTAAAAATAAAATAATAATTGTAAGGCTTAAATAAATAAATAAATAAACATAATATCCATGCGTGTTCCGGGAGAGGCACTGTGCCATTTTTTATAAAACAAATATATAAATGCTATAGCTATGGTAACAATTTACTTCGTCAATTATATAGGGTGGTGACTGGTAATAGTAAGTAAACGATACTTAGACACAATTGTATATGATAACAAACAACTATTCCAAAGAAACAAATAGGGATAAAAAAAGACGTGTGGCACTCGGAGACTGCCGCGGTAAAGCTATTGCATAGCTGTTTTTATCAACTTATGCAATTATAATTATTTATTTATTTTATTTATGCAGTATTTTTTCCTTTGTTTTTTTTTCTTTGATATTAATTCAAGTTACACTTTTTGAGCGTGGTGACCGATAAGAAAACAATTTTTTTTCTTTTATTAAATAAATGAGAAGTTAATATATGCAATAGACAACCAATGCCACCTAGAGCGAGTTGTTGAACTAAAGAGACAAGCGTGATATTTCAAAAAGTCATTAAAAGTTGTGCTATTCATCGATAGATGGAAAAACTAAAAAGTATCACCGCTGTGCCGGTCGGAGTGGGGGGTGTTAGGTTTTTTCGTAACGGAATTTCTGGATTCGGTTTCCACGCTCAAGGCCCGCGCTGATGGTGTATTCTTATTCTTGTTAGGTACTAAATATTTTGGGCTCATGTGCCTAGTAATTTAAAAAAAAAGTTTCTTTGGGAAAGTTGTTTGTTATCATGAGTACAATCATGTGTCGAAGTATCGTTTACTAATTACCAGTTACCATAGGTTCCTTCACCTAAAAGTTCAGTCTCTGGAAAAATAGAAAATTGGGGAAAAACTGAAGTCTTCTTCCCAAAGTCATTATGGATTTTTATATGAGTTTTTGTACAGGGCTACATCTGTCGAGTTAACTGGTATACAATTAAAAATAATACCTTCATCGGTGTGACTAGAGGTGTCTCCAGATTTGCATTCTTGTGTTTCGAAGAGCTGGATCCGGAATTACCTGAAAAGAACAACATAAATTTACCAGTTACGAGTTACACCTTTTACCAGTTACGAGTTACAGTTCATGGTAAATAAGTTTTTGTTAAAAATTTAATTTTTAATACAAACTTTTTTGGTGACTATACTTTTTGTTGATTGTACTTGCATTGTCATCTAATATACTAATGTATACCAGATATCAAGTCAATCCGACCTCTGGAAGTGGGTGAAATTTGAATTGCAAGATTAAACCCGAACAAACATACATACATACATTGCAAGTTAAATAAAAGCATGTAAAAAGGAAGTATCATTTATTTTCACTTTCGTGGAAATTATATTGTAAAAGTAAATGTATGTCAGCTAAAGGTTTAGAGGGCTTAGGTAACTCGACCCACGCAAATTTCAACCGACAGGTCGAAAAGCCATTTTAACTCTCTTCTTTTTGTATCCGTTGGTATTATAATAGGCTACTTTCCTGAAAAAAACTAATTAGTCCGTCATTTACATTATCAAAAAATATTAGACACGTATTTTTTCTTTTTTCAATTAAACAAAAAAATACGAAGATATCGTGTGTTGAAGTTCCGCGTGACGTCACGGTGTGGTACACTTTTTAGGAACAAGTGACGTCACGAGCCCCCACTCCCGAACTTAGTCGCGCTTTATCTTCGTCAATTGTTAATGATTTGGTAAAGCAAAAAATACGTGTCCAATATTTTTTTTTAATCTAACTGACGGACTAATTAGAATTATTATATTTTTACCCAGGCAACATCCCTATTGCGAAATATTGTGTGTATGTTAGGTACATGATTCCATGAGTGTCGACGGAGTTTGTTAATAATAACTGAATTAGTAATCATCAGTGAAGTGAAATGAATGCGTGTTTAGTAACTGTTCAAGCTGTCTCAAAAAGTCCGTGAGAGTCTTAGTAGAACAGTCACCATTTTACTAAAACATGACCAGATTTGTATGGATGGTGATTGATTTTGTGAGAGTGTTAGATCTTAAATATCAAACATATATTATGTGACGAAAATTTCAAATGAGACAAGGCTGTATGACTGAGCCTTTGTCTACCTCTTGGCGAACTAAATAAACAACAATAATAAATAATATCAGCAACGTAGAGGTCTCAAGCCGCAAGACAAAAAATATCTAGTTTCATACTGAAGCATTTATTTATTTATTTTAATAATTCTATAGCAAATTGATAATATTTAATAAAGTATATAATTATATTTAACAAGAAATTCTGAAACCATTTCTTATTTTACGAACTTGAAGATGTTACTGATTTCGACATAATAATAAGAGATGTTAATAAGATTACCTTATGTGAATTTATGTAGAAAGCAAACAAAATCAGCAATTTATTTATTACATTTTACTTTGATAGAAACCGCCGAAGGCCATTTAATAATGTAATTTCATACATTCCTCTCTTATTACACCAGGCACGCCGATAATATCTTCTATTTATTTATCCAAGAGAGAGCGTTCGTGCGACAGGTGGTCTACACAAAAGCCAGATACTTAGGCGGTTATCACACTACCACGCATCACGCTGTCTGTTGCGTGTCAACGCACCTACGCGCGTACTTGCGGGAGTGCAGATCTGCGGTATCATCGTGCGGGTTATTTACGCACTCAATCGCGTAGTTGCCTTTTGTGGATTCACGGCGGCTCCGACGACGTTCGCTGTGGTCTAAAATCACGGACGGCACTGCGAGACTCGGTGTGCCATACCTTGCATCTCGCTCCGCACCCACGCGCGTGTTTGCATGTTTCTCCGCATGTAGGAGCGTGATCTGTATGAACGCGCGTGGATGCATTTTCTGTGTTGGACTGTGCGTCTTTTCTATACAAACGGAGATAAGCGACGTTAAAACACGCATTCACACGCTACGCTGTGTGGTGCGTGGCAGTGTGTTAACCGCCTTAATTTTCCGCGTAAATTTTTCATACAAAATAAACTTTCCACAAACAGTCTCGTTGACAGACAGTTCTTGGAAGAGAGATAAGCGCGCAAAGAGTGACGCGATGAAACGGCTAGAACCATTTAAGGCGGCCCTCTGTGGCCGGCGCAACTTCAACGCAAGCATAGTCTAAAAGCTTGTTGTTTCATCCAACGTAATGTTTGACTGCGAAAAAAGAGAGACAGCGTCATAGCCGTCGGTTCTCAGTCGGTAAATTCCGCTGATCACTCGCGGCCGCTTCGCTAGGTCGTCATTCATGATTTCGCATTCATAAAACTTGTTCCAGGAGTATACTTCTTGTGAAAAAATCTTACAAGTTTGTGAAGAAAAAATTAGTTATTTAGAATCTTCAATACATTTGCAAGCCTGGTATCTAAATGTTTTCTTTACTTTTACAATTTATAGGTACATTAGATAAGGCCAAAGTTCAGGCAAAAACGCTGTTTTTCGGAGGCTTTGACTGAATTTATTTCACACTTTTTTTTAATTACGCCTAGATACACGGCTAGATATAGTGCACAAGATACTAATTTGTTCAAAACATCTAACGAAACATGTTTAACAACGCCATAATAAGTACAGAGGTTTTGTATAAAAAGTATGACGAAGTGAGTCCTCTTAAAGACGTGTTTGACTACAATCTCACTATGGTTATGTGGCCGATGGTGGTAAGCACACAAAGCCAAAGGGAACTGGCTTTCAAGTGCAGCAGTCGGAACCACCATAGGTGTTTGCTTGAGGGAGCCAGGCAGGCGTGTACTATAACGAAACACCTTGCTATGGTTTCATCGGAAGATCAAGCTTATTGATGTATTCAAACTTACTTTCGCCACGGCATTCGACGTGTCTACCACTAATAATAATAATAATAATAATAATAAAGCCTTTATTTCCCAATATTACAATTAATTTCATTTAACAATACAATAACTAATTTTATTCAACATGTATATTTTATATTGATAATTAAATTATAATTTTTGAACTTTAATAGATAAATTTATTTCAAGAAATATTTATTGGGTTGCCCATCTCTGGACATAGGCCTCCTCCAACCTTTTCCAATGCTCCCTGTCTTTTGCTTGGCGAGTCCAAGCTGATCCGGCTACTCGGTAAATATCGTCACTCCAGCGCAGCCTAGGACGGCCGCGCGGGCGTTTTGCGTCATATGGATACCAATATAAAATTCTTTCGTTCCATCTATTATCTTGAAACCTTGCTGTGTGTCCCGCCCAACGCCATTTCAATCTGCTTGCTAGTTCGACGGCGTCTGTTACATTTGTTATACTTCTAATGTATGTGTTTTTCTTTCTATCCTTCAGCTTTATACCGAGCATACTTCTCTCTGTGGCTCTTTGGAACACGTTAATCTTTTGTACGATCTTTTTTGTAAAGGTCCAGGTTTGACACCCGTATAGTAATGTTGGCAGAACAACGGAGTCCATCGCTTTCCTTTTTAATTGTATCGGTAATTTACTTTTAAATATTTCTTTCAGGGACCAATATCTGTTCCAGGCTTTCTTTATACGGCGATCTACTTCAAAAGATGTTTGATTTAGAAACGATATATTCTGTCCTAGGTACACGTATTCGTCAACATAGCCAATATCTAGATATTCAGTTTGAATAGGTATTTTTTCGCTATTTGTCATAGCAAATGTTTTTTGTGTGTTCATTTGTAATCCACATTTTCTACTTTCCATATCTAGGGTATTTAACATGTATTTTAAATCATTGTGGTTTTCAGAGATTAAGACAATATCGTCAGCGAAGCGTAAGTTATTGAGATATTCGCCATTTATGTTGATGCCTATTTTTTCCCAGTTTAATTGTCTAAAAGTATGTTCCAATAGAGCAGTAAATAGATTTGGTGAGATCGGGTCACCCTGTTTCACGCCTCTTTGAATATTAAACGGCTCTCCCTTGCATTCTAGCCTAACCACAGCCCTGCTGTTCATATAAATTTCTTGCAGTATCTCTATGTATTTATTTTCGACTCCTTGTTCTTTCAATGCTAACCATAGAGGTTCATGTTGTATAGCATCAAAAGCTTTACGGTAGTCTATAAACGCTATATAGAGTTTTTTCCCATATTCCGAGTATTTCTCAATAAGTTGGGTCAATGTGAAGATGTGGTCTATGGTTGAGTATGTTCTTCGAAAGCCGGCTTGTTCTCTGGGCTGGTTGCTATCTAATATCTTTGAGATTCTGTTCAATAGTACTGTCGCGAATACTTTATACACTGTTTGTTGTAGACATATCGGTCTATAGTTTCCCAAGTCTGTCAGGTCGCCTTTCTTGTACAGAAGTGTTATAATAGATGTTCCCCATTCTTTTGGTATCTTCTTATGCGTCAATATGTCATTGAAAATGTGTGTTAGTATGGGCACTAGGGGGTCAATAATTGCTTTCAGAATATCGTTTGTTATTCCGTCCTCCCCTGGGCTTTTTGATGATTTTAGGTGTTGTATTGCATTACGGACTTCGTTTTCTAAGAGAGACAGCACGTCATCACATACCTCAGATATATTGCTTTGCTGATTGCGTTGCTCGTTTTCATATAGTTTCTTGAAGAATTCTGTTGCAGTACCGAGTAGGTGACTTCTATTTGATATTGTTTCGTTGTGCTTGTTTTTTAGAGACATAATCCATGGTTTCGATATATTTAATCGTAGTTGTGCTCTTTTGACTGACGATCTTTTTTGTAACTCTTCTTCTATGACCTTGTATCTGTGTGCTTTATAATCACGCCTAATTTGTTTATTTATAAGTTTGTAAAGTGCGTTGAGTTGATTCCTTTCGGAGCGTGTTTTATTTCCTTTATTTTTCAGTCTGTTTCTTTCATTTATAAGTTTCTCTATATATGGCGATAACGGCATTGCGTCTTTATTTTTGATTTTTGGTAGGTCCTTTACGGACTCCTTTATGCTTTTAATAAGTTCTCCATATGCTAATTCCTTGTCTTGGGGTACGACACTGGCAATGTGGTCTGCAAATATATTTTTCAATGACTCTAGCTCTAGGGGGTTTAGCCTGGATATCTTGCATCTGTAATCTCTACGTGACTTAGTTTTATTACAATTTTCTAATAAGCTTGTTCTGACTAATCTGTGATCTGTAGGAAAAGTGGTATTTAGAACTTGTACATTTGAGATAATATTGATGTTTTTAACTAAAATAAAATCAATTTCATTTCGAATTTTCCCATTTGGTGATATCCAAGTCCATTTTTGTTTGGGGTTTTTCTTAAAGTGTGAGTTTGCAATGTAGAGCTGGTTTTCAAAACAAAACTGTATTAGTATATCCCCTCTTTCATTTCTATCTCCGTATCCCCATGGACCCATAGCTTTATTATCATCAGCTGTTGGTTTACCAATTTTAGCGTTAAAATCTCCCATGACTACTGTGTCTTTTCCTGTATTGTCTAATGCAGCCTGTAGTTGTTTATAGAATACTTCTAGATCTTCTGGAGATGCGTTTTCTGTAGGTGCATAGCACTGTATCAGGTTGACTGTTTTACCACCAAGGGTTATGTCTAATCGTATGACTCTATCAGAGAATATTTTGATATCAATTATATTAGATTTTAGATTTTTATTAACGAGAAACCCAACGCCATTTCTTCCACTTTTTTCGCCATAATATATCATGATGTAGCTTTCGTTTTCAAGTATTTCTTTTCCTTCTTTTTTCACTTCTGATATGCCGATAACATCCCATTTAAATTTTGTTAAGCTATGTCGTAATTCTATTTGTCTTGCTTCATTTACCAGTGACCTGACATTCCAGGTACAGATATAGATGCTGTTTTTCTTCATTCTTGACGATATATTGATTTTATTTTCAAATTTTGTGTGATTTTGACATATAGTTTGGTTGGAGGGTTTTGGTCGAATCTTCCCGCGGGGACCAGCCGTATTGGGAGATGTTGTAGGTTCTTTCGGATCTTGATCTCTGTTGGAAGAATCTTGGTAGATGCTTGGGAAAGGTGGAGGGGCACAACTCAGTTTTTTAGGTTTTCCTGGACATCTTTACTCGCCTGGGTGCGAGGGCTGGGATTCAGTTGTGACGGACGCAAGTAGCTTATAATGTTTTGCGGTTTATTTTTCTTTTGTGCTTGGCAAATTTTTTCTTGACTACCGCTGGCTTGTATTGCTGCCTTGGGTGACTCTGATAGTAATCTTTTGTTTGAGATTTTCTCTGCAGGTGCTCGGTGTGTTACGTTCTGTGGGCCTAATGTAACAATCTTGTCGTAGCGTAGTACTACCTTTTTACCAGACTCCCATTCTCGCTTAAGTTCGTCTTGGAGTTCTTTCCGTTTTTGAAGTACAGCTGGAGAGTAATCCTCTTTAATATAAATATTTGTATTTTGAAGAGAGTTTTTCTTCCGAAGAAGTTCAAGCTTTCTACCTGTTGTTGTTAGTGTCACCACCACTGGCCTGATTTTACCGCTTATCTTTCCTAATCTTGTAACGGTTTCAATTTCCCATTTCTGACATTGTACTTCCATTTTTGTATTGATTATGTCCAGGATCAGATTTAGTAAGTCTTCGTAGTTCCTTTCCCTTTCTTCAACGCCAAAGAAAAGTAGATTTTTCTTTCTTATTTGTTTGTCTATAAAGTCTATTTGTCTTTGTTGTTGCTCGACTTTATCTTCCAACATCCTCGTTTTAATTTCCATAAGGTTAAATTTTTCGTCTATATTTTTATTTATCGCTTCCTTAATATTTACTTCCATATTTTTCATGTCATGCTTTTGCTGTGCTAACTCATCTTGTATATTGTGTAGTACTCTTAAGATTTCTTCCATATTTTATTTAATATAGTACAGCGCCCTCTGTCCGTAGTTTGGTATAGCTCTTTATCAGTGGTTCAGTAACTGGCTTAGTACAGCGCCCTCTATTAGTAGTCAGACACAAACTATGCGGATCTATCTGAAGATCATTCAATTTTGCCACTCGACGCTAGATGGCGCTGTTTAGACATCTCAGTTGCCCACAATGACGATAGTAATTTGTTGATTTTTATGGTTGTTTTGAAAAAAATATCGTCCTAAATTCCACTTTTAACACTTTTTGAGCATGTGTTTATCTTGACTGACCTGTGATCTTTTGTGTTTGTGTCTTCTTCCTTTGTATTTTTCTCGAAATTTTGTTTTCCAGTAGAATCCGTTATGATCTGGTTTTTAGAGTTTCTGTCCAAAATATTCCGGTTCTTGGGCTAATAACGATTATGCAGGTGTTTCCCAGCTTAATCTACAATATTATCACTATTTTAGAAGGAATAACACATTAAATTATTTTTAATTCCAAATATCTAACAGAGTCAATGTGTACGATTCAGTGTTGCCACAACCAAATCTACCACTAAGCCCACAGTAAATGTCATATTTGTATGATACAATAGAAACAGTGGTAAATTCAACTGTAGGTACCTATTTAACGTTTATAAGTGCCTTACTGGGGCCTAAACTGAATAAATGACTTTTTGATTTTGATTTTGAACAAAAGTAAAACAAAACTTTTTTGAGAACTCGTGATTTTTTTAAATTTTTACTTAAGTTTTAATCAATATAAACTTCACAATCTTGAACTTTTATCACTTTGATTTAAGCACTATAAAATTTACTGTAATACAATATGTATTTCATAAAGCTAACTCCACTCCATATTTTGGATGTTATTGAGTTTTTTGTTACCGACGCGTTTTCTTGCGGCCCAGTGTATAAAGTGTTAGATATTTACTAGATATTTATTCATATTGGTTGGATCATATTATTATGGTAGAAGGATTGAGTGATGTGGCAACACTGACCATAACGCAAATAGCAAAGCATATAAAAGTGAGGGTATTTGTATTTGTAAGAGTTAGTTTTTCACAAGCTCTCGAGCTAGACACAGATCAGTACGATCATTGTTTTACCCGGTCCTGTAACTTATTATAAGTTTAGACTAAGATTGTGAAGTGAAGTGATTACCTAATTAATTGTAATATTATAACAGTAAACCTATCGGGGCCCATGAGGAGTTTGTTGCGTCGCTTCTTCTCCTCATACGGGAAGCGATAGTATTAAGTTGTTTCATTGCCTGCACTACGCCCACCGAATCCTGATACCACAGAACCTTAATCATGGCGTTTGTATCGCTTGGCAGTCGCTGACGCTATTAAAAGCAACATAAAATACTCAAAAACTCCGAATACTTTATAGAAAGTTTTCATAAACTTTTCATCACCTAGTCTTGCCACTTCAATGTTTTCCAACAAAGTTACATATCCTAAAATATATTTAGAAATCTATTTCAAAGGCAGAAAGAAGCAAAGATTTTTTTACCCTTATTTGACATAATTGTGTTACCACTGAACATGAAATCATGAAAATAACACACCAATAATCCAATGCAGCGATTGTAATTTGTATCGGGTCTATTCGCGCACAGATTTTTATCAAAATTTAATTTAGACTAACCTCGACGTTAACATGACGTGTGATACACTAATATTACAATGAATTTAGTTCGCGAAATCTTAAAAAGTACCAATGTAACGATATTTTTTAATCCCGCGTTCCTGGGATGAGAAGTACCCTATAGTTTCTGCGATCCAAGCTATGCATAAATTTATTAAAATCGGTTCGGCCATTACATAATAAAGCGGCCTGTAATATGCTTTTAATACGATAAAAAAAAACAATTGTACTCGTATTTTCCCTTTTTAACCGACTTCAAAAAAGGAGGAGGTTCTCAATTCGGTTTTTTATGTTTGTTACCTCATAACCCCGTCATTTATGAACCGATTTTGAAAATTATTTTTTTATTTGAAAGGGTACACTTCCCGTTTGGTCCCATTGTCATCAGATCAGGATTTGATTACTTCTTAGCATACTTTGAAGTCGGTTTAAGTTTTTTGTAAAACAGTCCAATTATTACCCTAGGATTTGAAATTCTAATTGGATAACCTTTCTTATCGGATTTACTTAGTTTACACCAAAAATCATAATAAAACAAAACAAAAATAATTAAAATTTGACACATTTTAATTAGAATTTGGAATTGAACCCGCAGCCAAGATATTATCTAAACACACCGGAACAAAAATCAAAATACTAACCAATAGTGTCTGAAGCGGCTGAGGAGCTACAGCAGGTGTTTTTGAAGAACCTTTTAATGGCACCCTTCAGGTCCAGGGTGTAGGATCCATAGACCAGCGGGTTCATGCAGGAGTTGGAGACAGCCATCGCGAACAGCAGGTCTTGGATGCGATGCGACACCTGGGAGGCTGACTCCCGATCTACCATGTACCTGGTTATAAAGGGTTATCCTTGTATAAAACAAAGTCGAGTGTCGAGTGTCTGTCTGAACGCGATAAACTCAAAACTGCTGCGAGTTTTCATGCAGTTTCCCCAATGGACGTAGTGATTCTCAAGGTGTACAATTCATTAGGTTTTGTGTAATATGGCTGAAATATTTTAGAGAGGTAGAGCGTAGTGTTTAATCGCTCAAAGAGCAGTTCGACTGGAAGTAATTCCACCTTACAGAATACCGCAGCCAAATAACTTTATGTTGTGTTCCTGCGTCGGTAACACGTGAGTGAGTGATGCCTCGTGTATTGCAGGCGTTCATATGGCTTATGGTTTTAGTTTTTGAACGAACATTTATAAATACTATCCGAACCCGAATATAATATGGTGGAAATTTGGTCGAATTTCAAATGATTTTGGTATTACGTTTGTATGGGCTATTCATCCTCCACCTGGGAGTAACTATTTAGTAATCTGTGACCTGGGTCTTAAAATAGTGACTCTGTAAGCTGTAGACCTCGCGAGTCTCGATATTCATATGATTTTTTTTCGACGATTGAGAAATTTACGAGAATCAGTTGAGAAATGCGACGGAGAACAGCCAAAAGAATTTTAGTCCAAGCTGAAACGGAGACGCTTCCGTCGCTTGACTCGCTCGGTAAACATATATATGGACTCAGTGGCATTAATGAGTCCTCATTAAAATGGGACTCTTAAAATCGTAAATGAGATATTTGTGAGAGGTAGAGCGTAGCGTTTATTCGCTCAAAGAGCAGCTCGAATGGGGAAGTACCTTCACCTGACAGAATACTGCAGCCAAATAACATTAATGTTTAATAAATAATGTTGTGTTTCTGTGCGTGAGTAAGGTTGCCAGAGCTCATCGGGAAAGGAGAAGGGTCGGTAACGTGTGAGAGATGTCTTGTGTGTTGCAAGCGTCCATGTGGCTACGGTAACCGCTTACTATCAGGCGGGCCGTATGCTTGTATATCGACTCAGTCGTATAAAAAAAAAGTTGTCATCTGTGGGCGGGGGCACCTGGATACCAGTTTGGGCCTTGAGGCTCGGTTCAGCGACGTGCTGCTAGAATTATTGACGATCCCGAGCTCACAAGCGGTTTAGAGCCCCTCAGTCTGAGGAGAGACTTTGTCTCCTTATGTGTGTTCTACCGCTTGTACAACGGACAGTTTTCTGAAGAATTGTTTAAGATGATGCCCACGGGTACCTTCTACCATCGCAACTCTCACCATCGACGGGGAGTCCATCCTCACACACTGATACCAGAATTGTTTCGAACTGTGCGGTCTCAAAGGTGCTTCCTTCCGCGGACGCTCAGACTGTGGAATGAGCTCCCCGCCGTGGTTTTCCCAATGGAGTACAGCATGGGGTTCTTCAAAAAGGATGTGAAGAGATTTTTACAGGGTCGGCAACGCGTCTCTGGTGTTGCAAGCGTTCATAGGCTACGGTAACCGCTTACCATCAAGCGGGCCGTATGCTTGCTACCTAAGGAGTTTAAAAAAAATTAAAACAGTACGTTTTTAATAATGATAATTTTATAATTATCTACTTTTGGAACAATACCTTTCCGTAACAAAACCTTTAAAATTAATCCTAATGAAATCTGCTGATAGGGTTACCAGACTAAATATAATTTTAATTTGGGTTTGGGACTGACAAAAAAAATGGAGATTCTATATTTTTATTCCTTTTTTAAATCGTAAACACAAAACAGCCTATCATTATAAAGTTTAATATGAAAGGGTGAAAAAGGCAAACGTTAAAAATCTTTTTTGCAAACAGCCTTTATTGCTTTTGCTATTCGAACACTTCAAAGTTTATTTTTTATTTGCAGACGAGCTATGAAACCACGCTTGATTACTCTAGAATTCACTAAAAATGTTTTTATGCGATATTCATGTTTTTGGATACCGCAGTAGGTTATATAAATATAACAGAGTCTAGCAAACGAAAGTAATAGACTGAAAAAGCGCGGAAAATTTAAGCCAGCCTCCCAAGTAGAGTTGAAAACTATCGACAATTTATTTAATTATACTTATCTATAGATGGTACTATCGATTAATATTATCATTTACAATAATAATTTAATATCGTTTTTAGCATATTACCTTCTACCGATTCACGCAAAACAAATTAGTCACAGTTGCATAGGCTTGCTGGCTACGTGAACTAACAAATAAATAATAATAATACTCATACTACATGGTTTAATTAAATCTCGAGGATGTAACATCGAAGTATAATTATTGATACTATTGATCAAGGTTCGGTAGTATCGATAGTCTATCGATATTATCACGATTAGTTTAACACTAGTGTCAAATGTCAATTCATTCCATCGTTCGTATTCAACGGCTAACATATTTTTTTGATTTAGTGGATAACGACCCGTCTATACCCGTTTTTACCGACTATTCAGCATACCAACTTAGATGCATTTGATTTACCTTATGATAACGTTTTGCATGTTGCAAGTGCCTCGTAATTTGTAAACGGCAAAAAATTTTTGTTGGCAATTTATGTTATATTTTGTACCTCTCATATAATTTTTTCTCCCAGCTTTTACAAAATACTTTCCATTTGCTTTTTAGTTACTTTTATAACGCTCTACAATGATTAATAAGTTTCCAGTATGAACGGTACCCCTATCAATGGTTCCCAAGTAACATGGTATACCTTGCCATTCTCCTTTGGCACATAGTTCCCGGCCAAAAATAACTCCCTCGGGGAAGTGGGTGCAACGCGGGCCGGAATATAGTATTTTATATGTGTATTTAAAATGATTGACACGCAAACAATCAACACCCAGAACTATTTGCTCGTTAAAATCCATATTTACACTTTGGATACCGATGTTTTTACTGGTTTCAGGATTAGAAGATATCGGTGACAGTTCACTTTTGACAATTATAGTCATGCGTCTTAACGATATCCAATCGATTTTTTTGTTGTATCGAGAAAGTTAATAAAGCTTAATTACTGCTTAATACCGCCTCGTGTGTAAATACCAACTTTGCACACATGTATCATACTGTACTATTATCGTTGTTCTTAATTTCAGATAATTATTACGGGATATGTCTATTAATTGATATTTACCTGGTAATGTAAGAATATTCTATCACTCTTTTGATATCGTACGGATATATCGAATTTTTTTGATAATTAAAAATATTTCAATATTGATAATCCTATTCAAAAATAATCGATATAATATATATCGGTACTATTTGAATTTCCCTTCGATCAAGCATTGTCAATCACTATAGGTAAATGTTCCGTTTCATGCAGCAAGTATTTTAAGGATATCCTATTACTTTATTTTTAAAATTATCAAGCTATATAATGTGTTGAAATTATTTCTTAGTTATGTATAGCGATATTGTATTGTATTTTTGCAATGATATAAAATGGAAATTAAAATATTGTTTTGTATAATATTTTATTAGTTATTCGCAAGTAGTATGAGTGAACAGGAAAATGTGAACTGTCACCGATATCATCTAATCCTGAAAACAGGTGAATAAACAACTATATTGCGATTCCTACCATTTGTTTGATTTGTAACAGTTAAAATAATTGACACTATTTTTATCCATTATGCATTCCCATTAGCCCCATTCCTTATTCAAATAAATCATGCACCAACAACGTCCTACGTGAGAGATCGTGACGCGGACGCCGAGGGTGGCGTCGCGGCGTCGCATTGTGCAATGATAAAGAAGAAGACACGTCTGAGAAAAGGGTCATGGCGAGATTTGTACAAAAAAATAGAGATTTTTAGAGACGTTGGGATGATGTTATATTTGATCCTTGATGCCTATGGGACAACTTGAGCCATTTAAAATATTTTTAGAACCCCGGGATAAAAATGCGAATTTTTATGGCATGCCGGCGAATCGCGACTATTCGCGACCAAAACCGTTATGTTCTTGTTATGTTTTGCGGGGTTTATAAAATATTTCATATATATTAACATGTTACATTAGTACAGCATGGGGTTCTTCAAAAAGGGTGTGAAGAGGTTTCTTCAGGGTCGGTAACGCGCGAGTGATACTCCTGGTGTTGCAAGCGTCCATAGGCTACGGTAACTGCCTACCATCAGGCGGGCCGTATGCTTGTTTGCCATCTCAGTGGTATAAAAAAAAATGTTTTGCTGGTAATGTAATCTCAACATTGGAAGTGATTCAAAACCCTCTAAAATGTTTTATTTATTTGTACAACTCAATGTATGGAGCTCGCCATGATTCTTTGTATAGCGTACAAGCGATATTTTTTTTTGAAATATTGAAGAAATCTTGAACTAGACTATTGATGTGTGCACAATAGTGAACAAGGAACGCAGAATTGTGATACCAGAACTCAAGACGGCGCGGTACGGCGGGCAACGGGGTGCGTTGTGGGCCTTATAGTTACCACGTGGCGCGCAGATGCGATGAAGGTGTGAAAAAACCATGGAAAAAAAGATTGTAGTTTTTTTTGTCTACATGTTCATAAACAGGCGGGCGGGCCACCTGATGGTAAGTTGTCACCGCTGCCTATGGACATTTGCAATACCCCAGGTTTGCCAATGTATTGCCGACCTTGAAGAGCTCTTTTTACACCTTTTTGAAGAACTCATATCGTAGAGTTGAGGGAAAATCGTAATGAGGAGCTCTTTTTACTGCCAAGCTGACCACGATCTTAAGTGTGAGGGAGCGACCATCACGTGAGAGAGAGATAGTTACCACATAGCCATGGTGGCGTAGGGCAGCCAGCAGAGCGCGAACACGGTGACGATGGTGACGGTCATGCGCAGCGTGCGGCGGCGCGCGCGCTCCAGCACGCGCTGGTCCGACCGGCGCAGGCGTACGTGCCCTATGCCGTTACGTTGGACGCACTTTTCTGTGTGACATAGAGAACAATATTAGATAAAAAAACAGTTTTTAGGAAATTAAATTAAATTAAATGACATAGAGCGCTCGTGGTGTAGCATGATTAGCCGTTCGTTAAGCTACGCCTGTCGTGGTCGGTATTGGATGGGTGACCGCCTAGTGGTATTTCAAATCGAGCGTTTCCGTGCTTCGGAAGGCACGTAAAGCCGTTGGTCCCGGTTATCACTTAATTGTGATAGTCGTTAAGCTAGTGGGATGCCTCCTAGGCGGCTTGAAAAATTCCAACAATAGGTTGACCACTAGCCTGCCTCCATCGATCCGCAGTGGGCACGCGTGGTGGAGTATTGCCCATTCCCTTTCACCTTCATTTGTGAAAGGAGGCCTGTGCTCAGCAGTGGGACATTATAGGCTGATGATGATGATGATGAAATTAAATTAAATTATTTTTTAGAATACTCTTTCAAAATTTGGAGCAGCCCGGCTCTACCTTACAGAAAATCGCAGCCAAATAACATAAATGTGGTGTTATGTTTCTACAGTGTACTGGGTTGCCAGAGATGTATGAGGAGCTGCAGCGCTGTGAGTTTAAATTCCTACAATTACAGTAGTACCCAACTGACATGGCTTACCGATGTACCTGCGCAGAAGATACATTTTCAAATCTCGGGAAACGCTATTGGTCGGCAGCTGCCGCCATTTTAGCGCGCGCCGTGGGGAGGGGCCTCACGCGCGAGTCAGACGGAACTAACAGCCTTTATGAACCTTATAGTAGTGATCTAAGGTTGATTGTAAGTTTTAAGCATTCTTTCGTTAATCTTCGGGGCCATACCACAGAATAAATAATAGTATTAACGTAGCCATACTTTCTTTTCTGTGCGAACGAAGATTCACGACGCGTCATATCATTTGTGTAATATTGTACCTAGGGATGGGCAGGGAAAGAAAAAAATATGGGAAGGAAAGAAAAATACGGGAAAGAATGGAAAAATACGGGAATATTCCCGAACGGCGGGAAAATACTCAAATGGCTTTTTGTACCTAAAAAAATATATTAGTTGATGCTTTTGATTGTTATTTCAACCATACTCGCTGTTGTACGTACCTACATTACCTACGCGCGGACCCACGTGGACCTCACACACAGTTCCCCCGGGACCCGGGACGGGCTACGTAAGCGTCGTGCGTGTGCACGCGTGCTCGTTCTGCACGAGAGCCCACCCCCTCTACAGTGCAGATTACTGCAGATGACAACCATTGTGGCGTTTAGGGTACAAGCCCGGCATAACCTGGCCGCTCCAGAGTGAGCGGCCAGGTTATGCCGGAAATATAATGTGTGGATTCTCCCAACCCCAATGCCCTGCGGTTCGATAAAATACAGTATTCATTTTATAGCAACCTTTCGGCTAATGAGTTAAGTCTTATGACCTTGCCTTCACCAACTCCTCATTGCCGATAAGTCTATCATCGGTACTTGGCAGATTCATCCGAAGGTGAAATGAGTAGTCCACCCACAACCGGACGTTGTTCTTTGCTGTTGCAGAAACTGCTGCTATGCATGGTATGAAGTACCACTTAACTCTAAAGAGGATTCTTATACTTTTCTAGCAGTAGTTTCTGATTTTGACTCAATAGAACAGCCGAAATTAAAGAATTTTGGTTGATAAAGCCATACCCCAGTACCCCAGGAGATCATGATCACGTTGATCTCCAAGAACATATCCTGGAAAGTACTAGAACTACCGCATATGGCCTTCCACCAGGGTACCGGGTTCACTTTTGATACTCAAGACCACATGAAGTTGCATCCCCAAAAGCTTTTCTCTTCGACCTGTAATTCAAAAATTATATTTACATCTTTGACCTCAATCCACTTTTCCAATAAATTCAATCGCTACAAACTCTTCTTCGCTGGCACTAGCATTCTGCGCTGTGGTTTCACACGTTATTTATCGTGACACGCGAGTTATCCAGTGGCAATCAATAAGGGTAGTGCTGGCGTAGTCGTAACGAAAGCAAAGTCATAAACGGTTTTCCCAGCGTGGTAAGTCCGCGAAGAACCGAACTTGCTATGGTGGGCGTTAAAGTCTCCGAGGACTATCACCCGGTTATGGGGCACCGTTCCAGCACAGTGTCAGTCGCTTCTTGGACGCGTTCAAAGAAGCGAGTTGTCTCAGTGTCGCCGCGATGAGACTTGTAGATGCACGCCAGTCCACCCGTATATACCAACTCACCGTAGTCCACGCCCAGCCAGAGAGTAGACAGGTCTCTGTCTTTTAGGTTATTCAGACGTCGACAACAGAGGCCCTCCCGGATAAACATGCACACTAGATAAGATGATACGATGTATCGCTCAGGCTGGTTATCTATATCTCTCTCAAGATTTTGAAGGACGGCGTTGATATTACTGTGGACTGACTGAACCCTGATATTGCAAAATCGGGTCCCCTACTAGCCGACGGGCGGCCAGCGGACAGCCGTTTCACCAGGTCTCCCTGACCCCCGTATCAACCCAACACGCCACACAAATCAGAGATCGCCCAAATCGCATCGCTAGACCCACCATCATACATGCCGCACACTTCGGACGTAGGGGGCTGGCTCTCGTGAACCCTATCGAAACAAAGCGAACTGCTTCCAGACAGATTCACTCACAAGGGTGATCTCTAGCCAGTCGGACGAGTATGTACTACCACCAAGCCGGGCGGCGTGGGAATTGTATGGGGCCGCCGCCTGTCCACCACAACCCCAAAACACCCCAAAACGTCACTTTTTTAACAACAATGCACTTCTTCGTCACAAATTTTATTTTTTATTTTTGTATGATATGTGTATGACCCTAATAGAAATCTTGTTAAATGTTATTCAAACGATTTGGTAAAGTTCTCTCTCGCTATAAACGCAAAATCTACTAAATGTGACCATTTGAGTATTTTCCCAGCCAATGGGAATATTCCCGGGTTTTTTCCCACCAAATTGGAAATTTACTCGAAGTTGGGTTTATTCCCGGGAAGAAACCCAACCGTAATTGTACCTAAACTTTAGAGCTTCATAATTTGCAAAATTAATACTTTCTTTTTGTAAGTATCTGTAAAAGTAAAGAACCACTCTCTGTGAGTGTCACAGAGAGGTCATTAAATCACAGTGTCCCTTCTTTGCGTAGTAATAGATAGTATTCTTTGGTGGTTACAATTTAAACGACCCATAACGAATTACACTAAAAGCAGCCTTTATATTTCTTAAGCCCCGACAGTTGTTTGTTTCCTTTTAGGACAACGAAGGTATAAAATAGGTATTTAAAATCCCACCAAAAACATAAATGTGATTATGGGAGCCAAGTTCAATATGATAATTATGTTGTAGTTATCGACTTTACCGACAAAAGACTTGAGATCTAAATGGGGCACCCATTCTTTGCGTTCTGTAGACAATCCTGAAATCTAATCTAATGATATATATAAAATGCTTTTGTGGGTACGTAAATACGCAGTTTTCTCAATCACCACCAACCCCAATCAACATCCCGTTGGGGTGGTAAATACCCCTTGGTCTCCAGGTGGTAGTAAGGGAGTTTGGTCGCGGTGGGTGGAAGGGGGTGGTTGTGGGTGGCGAAATGTTAAAACATATATTGCTGTCCTTTTTCTAACGCATGAGGACTTCTGAAAAGATCTCAAAATTTCTGGAATGGAAAGTTCCAAAATGTGTAAAACGGTTATAATCGATCTGGAATGTACTAGAAAGTTCAACAAATATCTGGAATGATCTAGAAAATTCTAGAGTGAATGCAAACTATTATAATCGATATAGCATGTTTTGAGAAAGTTCTACAAATTTCTGGCTTCATCTAGAAAGTTCCAAAATGTCCAAAACTAATAAATAACAGTTTTATCGAATCGAGTTAGAATGTTCTAGAAATTTCCCGAATGATCGGGAAAATTCCAAAATGAGTGCATTTGATTATGATCGACTTAGAATGTTCGAGAAAGTTCTAGATATTTCTAGAATGATCTAGGAAGTTCCAAAATGAGTGAAATTTATTATGGTCGATTTAAAATGTTCGAGAAAGTTCTAAAATGAGTGCAATTTAAAATGTTAGAGAAAGTTCTAATTTTTTTTGGATTGATCTGGAAAGTTCCAAAATGTGTATGAGTGTTATTATTGATCTAACTAAAAGAACCAAATCGAAATCGAAAATAGAAATCTATAATATCTGTTAAAAATGTATCCTTATAATATATTTTTGATACCACTAAATATGCAATGTATTTTAACCCGAGCAACGCCGGGATTCGCTGCTAGTTGATATATAAAAACGTATAACATTCTTAAGTATTTAAAACACTTGTTGTTTTCTGCTAAAACAATGTTTGCTAATTAAAAATATGCCTTTTTAAATTTGAATAGTCAAACTAATTACACAGTGCAAATAAGTTATGATGTATTAACCATAACATTTGACGTTTTTCTTTTCTTTTGAGGTACGGAACCCTAAAAACGAACTTTTGCTATAACAGATATATTGCCAGAAGATTAGTTTCATTTCATTTCAAGAAAAATACACAAGCTTTTAGGTAACAAGGAAATAACAACCAAAAACCTATTAGGTTTATGTATATATTACCTAATATGGGAGTTTGCTTAAAAAAAAAGAAGACATTTTTAGACACATGTTAAGCGTTCTGCCTCTAAGCATAATACCCAACACGTGCCGATTTCAAAAAACAAATAATACGATGAAAAACAACGGTATGTTTGTACGGTGGAATTATTCACAAAAGCTCTGTACATTCATACACCTATTTTCACACATATTGGTGAGGTTGACAAATAGTTTCTAAACAAAGAATATTAGTCTAGTAGGGTAAACCAAGGTGTAACTGACCACTTTCAATAATTGGCCACTGTTTACTTTAACTGTATAAATTAGGAGTTATCCTAACAGTACGCCATCCATTATTACTTTTCGGTATTAACTTTTTTTTTTTTTTTTTTTTTTTTTATTTATTTACCAATACATAATTACAGTGTTAACAAAAATTAATATTCCGTCAAATCGCAGAACGATTTGTCCACAGAACAGCCCTCGTTCTTGTAGGCTATAAAATAACATAACATTGGTACCTACCTACATTTATATAATTCCGCTAATCTTGTTGCAACAAAAACATTTTTATTCTACGTTTAATTTGAACCTTAGATTTAACACCATCAAACAAATCATGTGGCAATTTATTAAACAGCGTTGGAGTCATCCAACGCCTCGTTCGTTTGCCGTAATAATTGCATACCCTGGGTATTGCATACCTTGGTCTATTTGACCCACGGGCTAGAAAGCTATATTCCTTTTCCTTCTTGTTATCCTGTATGTTATATTGTTCTAATAATATTAAAGATTTAACTTTTTCATGTACACTTAATATTTTACATAATCCAAACTGGTTCCGCCATATCCGAACTCTTTTTCAAAATTTCATATATGTCGGCGGTCAATCCTTTTTCCTTCCCTATCCTTTCTCCTTATCGCACGCACGCCTACCTGCATATGCGCGTTGCCCTCGACGCGCCCGCTAGCCGCGCCATAGGACTGGCTGCAGATAGCGCTGAACGCCGATGAAGAAATAATATTTTGAATATTGACATTCAAGAAGAAAAATTGGAAGAGAAAAGTCGCAGTCGCTATCAAAAGAAAATAAAATAAAGAAAATTACGAAATACCTGAAAATACTAATAAAGAATTCTACGCTGATCGCAAGGACCCGCAACATACATCAGAAAGGTAGGCGTGCACAATACCTTACCTTTTTTCCTCTATCCGATTCGCTGACATATTTTCCATCCTAGATTACAGTCCAAATTCGCAGTTTCACCATTTTTGGTCCGTCTACCCGGATTCTCATTTTTCATATCCTTAGGGATCATCCATAATATAGGTTTAGATTCGTCTAAATACCTAGCCCCGCTGTTCGTTCTAGATTCGTCTAGATACACCCGCTGTTTGTTATAGATTATTCTAGATACACCCGCTGTTCGTTCTAGATTCGTCTAGATACTCGCATATTTTTTCAGTCTAGATTTTCTAGCAACTTCCTAGTTTCTTCTCAACCGCACCTTATTGAGGTTACCTACCTATTTTGTCGTAAATATAATACTTACATAAACCCGCTTACTTCAATTTAGGATACCTAACCTACATAAAACTGCTATTTTCTATTAGTAGAAATATAATATTCCATCTCGTTTCGTTTATTTCATAATTTTGTGTTCAACTACTCCGTCAATATGCCTAAGAAGGGGTCAACTGATCGTTTAGGTTTAAAATGTAAGAAGCCATCCTTACCGCCGATCGAAATTATGACATTCGATGGGGACATTCGAAATTGGCCTTTATTTTACTCAAGCTTTAAGTCTATGATACACGACAATCCATTGCTGACGGACGCTGAGAGGTTGTACTATTTAGTAGGGAAGCTCTCAAGTAAGGCCAAAGCAGTGTTCGCTGGTATCGCGCCGTGTGCCGAAAATTATGACGCAATATTAAAATGTGTCATTGATAGGTATCAAGATACGCGTACTCTCGCATCTACTTACTTAGATCAGATGTATAATCTAAAGTTGAGCGGTCCCGCTTCTTCATCTAAGTTTCAAATATTTATGGATCAATTTGCCACCGCAGCGAGCGCACTTAAAAACCTGAAGCTTGATAATTTGTCCGACTTCATGATGTTGCATATCGCTTTGAAGAAGTTAGATGAGGAAACGATCCGAGCATTTGAATCACAGTATCGCGAAGAGAAGATGCCTACTTTCGTTCAGCTGACAGATTTTATTAGAGGACAGTTTAGGATTTACCAAAGTATGAAACCGACCACGAGTACGAGTACTATTAGTTCTTCACGAAATACGAATAAGCCGCGAACTCATGTACCAAACCCGCAATCTTATTTAGCTGTTTCCGCTTCTCAGAAAAAATGTATGTGTGATAATATCGTACATGATCATTTTTACAAGTGTCCTAAGTTCATGGACTCTACTCCATCCGCACGGTTCAAATGTATTAAAGAACATAACGCATGCATTAATTGTTTAAGTTTAAAACATAGATCCCGCGATTGTAATTCAAATTTTAAATGCCGCAGTTGCAATCAAAAACATCATTCTTTACTGCATTTTAATAATGACAATAATCAGACCGCATCGCAAACCAACACTAGTGGAATGATTGTTGCGTCTGGAATCGAACCCGCATCGAGCGCACAGTCTGCTAGTGCTGCTCTACCGCGAGTTCCGCCGTCGCCCGTCACATGCGACACGAACGTATCATCTTTGCATACATCTATTGCTGCGTCAATTCCGGTATCCGTGAGTAGTGATGGTCACAACGCACAATGTATGCAACTAACAACGATATTGCTGTCAACCGCGCATGTTGTTATTTATGATCAAATGGGACAGGCACACTTAGTAAAATGTTTATTAGACTCGGGATCTCAGAGCAATTTCATAACACACGAATGTTGCGTGCGTTTAGGTTTGAATTATAATAAAAATATGCAAATAATAGTGCGTGGTTTCGGTGGTTCTGAAAAACCTATTAGAGGTTCCACTGATTTTAAAATATTTTCGCGTTTTTCTAATAACGTTAATTTTAACGTATCGGCACATGTTGTCGACCGCATCACGGATAACCTGCCGTCGGTTCCCGTGGACGAGTCAGCGTTCGCGCACATGACTTCACTCCCGCTCGCGGACAATACGTTCGCTACGCCCGCTGAAGTGCACGTACTTCTTGGTGCATCATTGTTTCCGCACTTGTTGCTACCGGGTAAGGTACATAGAAAGGTGAATGGAATACCGCCCGCTATCAAAACCGTCTTAGGTTATATTATTATGGGTTCTGCTCCCGTATTATTACCGAATAATATTAAAATGACATCGGCATGTTGTGCTGTCGTCCAACATTCATTGGACCACCTTCTCAAGAAGTTTTGGGAACTCGAGGAGGTTACCGCTCCGCCCGCACACAGTCAAGATGATATTGAGTGTGAGAATCATTTTCGCGTTACCACTACACGTGATTCTAGTGGTAGATACACTGTTGCTTTGCCGTTTAGTGACGATGTCTACAAGTTAGGAGATTCATACTCTACCGCACATAGACGCTTTCTGTGCGTAGAACGCAAGTTGGACTCGTCAAATACATTGCGCGCCGCATATAGCGATATCATTCGTGAATATCTCGATAAAGGTTATATTAGTGAAATAGGACCTTTTAATAATATCGCTCGCGATTCCACCGCATCCTATTTCGTCCCGCATCACTGCGTGCAACGTGAAGATAGGACGACTACCAAAGTACGTATGGTTTTAGACGCCAGTTGTAAGACTAGCACAGGGTTGTCTCTAAATGAGGTGTTACATACAGGCCCTAATATACAGGGTGATTTGTATGCCATACTTTTGAACTTTCGCCTTTTTAATATAGCGATTTCTGCCGACTGTCGTCAGATGTTTTTGCAGATTGGTATGCAGGAATCAGATCGCAGGTTTCAACGAATTCTTTTTAGATTTCACCCGCAAGATCCTATATCGGTTTTTCAATTTAATAGAGTTTGCTTTGGAATGAAGTCGAGTGTTTTTCATGCCGTTCGTGTCGTTCATCAGCTCATCGCCGATGAAAGGCATAAGTTTCCCACAGCTGCTGCGATTGCATCCAGTTCGACGTATATGGATGATGTATGCTTCAGCATAATGGCGGATGACTCATCGCAGAATGATGAAGCCGTCGCTGTAGCTGCCTGTATCGAGCTGATTGACATGTTTAAGTGTGGTCAATTTGACCTGGTGAAGTGGACTAGTAACTCGGTCGCTGTTCTGCGCAACATTCCCGCATCACATCGAGCTTCTTTAGATCTTGAGATTGACAGAGGCGCTGCACCGCAAAAAATATTAGGTATGCATTGGGATAGGGCTGGTGATGTCTATAAATTTAGGGTTGTCACACCTGAGTCAGGATGCAGTAAACGAATTATTTTATCAGTCGTCGCACGCTTATGGGATAATTTGGGTTTAGTGGCTCCCGTTATATTATATGTCAAGTTACTTATTCAAGAGCTTTGGTTATTGAAATGTGATTGGGATGACACGCCTCCTCAAAGTATCGTGAAACTTTGGTTACAATTTTGCAATGAATTGCCTTCGCTCAACGACATACGCATACCGCGACATCTAGGGGTTGTTCAGGGTTGCGTAGCTAATCTTATAGGTTTTGCTGATGCAAGTGAACGCGCTTACGGATGTGTAATATACCTTCAGGTCATCGTTGGGAATACTAGAACGGTTAGGCTAGTATGCTCTAAGTCCAAAGTTGCGCCGCTTAAAACTATTACTATCGCTAGGTTAGAGCTGTGTGCTGTTCTTCTTCTATCAAAGTTGATGCGTAAGGTACTTGATAATTTTGAACCGCGGTATAAAATCACTAATATATTTGCTTTTACTGACTCTAAAGTCGTCTTATGTTGGATAAACTCTTCGCCGCACCGTTGGCAAACGTTCGTTGCTAATCGCATTGCCAAGGTTATTGATAATATTCCTGTCGGTAGTTTTCATCACGTAGTAGGAATTGAAAACCCTGCTGACTGCCTATCGCGTGGCCTCTCTCCAGCGATGCTCATCAATCATCCGCTATGGTTTTCAGGCCCACCGTGGGTTTCTAAAGATCCAGCAGAGTGGCCTATCGCAGAGTTTGATCTTGGCGATAATAATGAAATGCCAGATCTAAAGCCGCTTGTACATACTGTAACTACAACCGCAACTGAATCGCCAATTTATACACTCGCTCAACGTATATCTTCATGGTCGAAGCTTTTACGAATTGTTGTATTCGTTTTAAGATATTTAAAATTTTTACCCCGCAACCATATCGTGACTTGTTCCGATTTAGATTTTGCAGAAAAAGAAGTCATAAAGGCTTTGCAATATATTCACTTTAGTCGCGATATACATAACTTAAACAATAATAAAAATTGTTCACCCGCTATGCAAAGGTTAAAACCGTTTTTGGATAAAGACGGTATTATTCGCGTCGGTGGACGGCTATCGAATGCTAATTTAGATTTTTCTCAAAGACACCCGCGTGTTCTACCGAGACACGATCACGTGGTTGATATAATTATCGATTATTATCATAGGAAGCATTTACATGCCGGACCCGAACTGCTGATGTCCTTACTTAGGCATCGTTATTGGATACTCTCCGCGCGGCGAGTTATTCGCCACCGCATACACAAGTGTAATACTTGCTTTAGAGCAAAACCGCAGCCATCTTTTCCTATGATGGCGGATCTGCCTGCTTACCGAGTGAACCAGGTTAACAAACCGTTTTCACATACAGGCTGTGATTACGCAGGACCTCTACAATACACGCCAGTTCGTGGTAGAGGAGTTAAAA
Organism: Polyploca ridens; assembly: GCA_951394255.1. Lineage (NCBI taxonomy): Eukaryota > Metazoa > Arthropoda > Insecta > Lepidoptera > Drepanidae > Polyploca > Polyploca ridens. The sequence continues at coordinate 1,890,238 of OX596259.1, read as the reverse complement.
GCCGCAAGGCATGGCTTTGTATTTTTACTTGCCTTACAACACGCTGTATACATATTGAAATAGCCACGGAGTTGAGTACTGTCAATTTTCTCGCTGCACTCAAACGCTTTCTTTCCCGCCGCGGTCCGGTTCAGTGTCTCTACACTGACAACGGCACAAATTTTGTAGGTTGTCGATCATACTTACGAGATCTTTACAAGTTTCTAGATGAGTATCGTCCGCGTCTCGAGCTTGAGCTTTCTGAAAGCCGCATAGATTTCAAGCAAATACCGCCTGCCAGTCCTCACTGGGGTGGATGCTGGGAGTCTATGGTTAAGGTAGTTAAGACTCATTTATTTAAAGTCATAGGACAACAGATACTCTCTTATGAAGAGCTTTCGACAGTTCTTATTCAAGTTGAGGCACTTCTTAATTCGCGTCCACTCACTGATTTGAGTAGCGATCCCGCAGAGCCGTCTGCTCTTACGCCGGCTCATTTTCTACATACCGCACCTCTTTTTTCGCTACCCGCCTCTCACATAGAGTCAGGTAACTTGCTAGAGAGACATTCGCTATTAGATAGATTAGTCCAGTCATTCTGGCGGCGATGGAGAGTCGAGTATTTGCATAAATTGCAAGCCCGTGCCAAGTGGACCATCCCATCCACTCCGATTCAGCTAGGATCAGTGGTGGTTATTATTGTAGACAACGCGCCGCCTCTTTCATGGCCTCTCGGTGTAGTTGAAGCTATCCACCCCTCGAAGGATGGTACGACGCGTGTAGTCACCGTTAGGACGAGTAAAGGGAGCTTTGTGCGCCCAGTGGTGCGATTGTGTCCATTGCCAAGCCAATGATTGACTAGTGTTTAATACTTATACCTGCTCAACTTATCTTAATTTAAAAATTATATTTCTAAATAGGTTCAGTATCCGCATTTTCATTAATATTTTTAAATTTTTAAAGGTAACCCTTTAAGGCCGGGGGGAAATGGTTCCGCCATATCCGAACTCTTTTTCAAAATTTCATATATGTCGGCGGTCAATCCTTTTTCCTTCCCTATCCTTTCTCCTTATCGCACGCACGCCTACCTGCATATGCGCGTTGCCCTCGACGCGCCCGCTAGCCGCGCCATAGGACTGGCTGCAGATAGCGCTGAACGCCGATGAAGAAATAATATTTTGAATATTGACATTCAAGAAGAAAAATTGGAAGAGAAAAGTCGCAGTCGCTATCAAAAGAAAATAAAATAAAGAAAATTACGAAATACCTGAAAATACTAATAAAGAATTCTACGCTGATCGCAAGGACCCGCAACATACATCAGAAAGGTAGGCGTGCACAATACCTTACCTTTTTTCCTCTATCCGATTCGCTGACATATTTTCCATCCTAGATTACAGTCCAAATTCGCAGTTTCACCACAAACAATTTATTATAGTTTTTATTTAATGACTTTCTAACTTTTTTATCAACTAAATATTTTAAGAATCTAATCTGCAGACTTTTTATTTTATCTAAATGTGTATTGAAAGTCAATCCATAGCTTCCTAGTCCGTAGCTCAGTGTTGAGTCAACCATTGCATAGTACAGTATATACATGATGTTCCTACTAAGTACATATTTAAGATGATAAAATTTGCCGAGCATTGATCTTAATCTATTGCATACATTTTCTATATGAAGATTCCAGTTGAAATTATTATCTATGAGTAGCCCGAGATATCTATAGGATGTAACTATTTCTAAATTTCTGCATTTACAATCTTTCTTTTTATTATGGAAGCACTCATAAGTATGACCTTTTATACATAGGTTGGAGTCTTTAAATTTATTGTAAGGTGATCAAATTTTCATATATTTAGTCTTATTTATATTAATGATTATGCCATTATCATGAGCCCACTTTACAATATTATCAAAATCCTCCTGCATTTTTTCCTCTATAATGCCCACATCAGTACCACTATATAAGAGACAAGTGTCATCAGCATACATATACATCCGACAATGTTTAATAACGTTTTGCATGCTGTTCACATGCATAATATATCCTAATGGTCCATATACTGAACCGGTCGGTACGCCATATTTTATCTTTCTGCACTCGCTTTCTACTCCACTTACATATACTTTCAAAAATCTATTTTCTAAGTACGCTTTGAACCAATTGTTAATGGGCCCCCGAATTCCACATTCATTCATAGCTTGCAACAAGCCACCATGACCCAAGGTGTCGAAAGCTTTTTTAAAATCTATAAATATAGCAACCACCAAGTGCTTGCTATTTAAGCAATTATTGACATCATCATTAAATTTTGCCAAAGCTGTAGCAGTGCTTCTTTCTGGCCTAAAACCGTGTTGTACTCCGCCTAAAATATTGTTATTTTCTAGAAAGGTATAAATCTGTGATACTACTACTTTTTCGACAATTTTGTTAACAGTACTTAAGATAGCTATTGGTCTATAATTAGTGTAATCGGCATGGGAGCCTTGCTTGAAAATGGGACGGATTACTGATACTTTTAATTGTTCTGGGTATACACCTTTCTTCACACACACATATTTATGAAATGGGCCAAAACAGGACCTATACTATTTTTAATTTGTTTTAAATCACATACTCTAATTTTATCTGATCCTGGTGACTTGTTGCAGTCAAGCTTATCAAACATGGCTTATTGAAACATGGTCTGCGCTTATCTTTTTGAACCTAAAACTAACAATACTCTCATTAACGTATGCTTTTCGATCCAAAAATAGCTGATTACATTTATGTTTTATGGAATCAATCTCCTCAGTGAAAGTTTTACAAAAATTGTTGCAGACAGATTCCATAGAATCGTTATTTTTAAGCATAAATTTCTCAATTACGCTATCAACACTTAATTTGCTTTTTCCTAGCCACGAGTTGATAGTACACCATATCTTTCTCAAATCACCCTTACAGCTAACAACCGAGTCATGTCTGTGTCTATTTTTGGCAGTATTTATGATTTTATTGGTTTTATTACGATACTTTGTATATTGTAGTCGCTTATTATTATTTTTTGTACTCCTCAAGTAGCTTTCATTGAAGTAATTTTTTTCTTCACTATGAACACCAACGCCAAAGATATCGACCAATTTGTAACAATCGGCGTGCATGTTCTGACATGAATGATAAATCTTTACAAAAATCTTAAGGTAACGCTTGATGTAAAAAATTTATTGTGTGGTAGGTAGCGTGTTTGTCATAAATCTATTGTGTTTGATATGTTGTACAGATGGTAAGTGATCCTTTTTAAAGTTCTATTCTGTCAGCTTCTATTGTAAACTTAGATTAGTCGGGTGGCTTGTAATTAATTGTCATTTTTGCATATTTTCAATCATTGGCCACCCATTCAAATCAAATCAAATATCAAATATATATTTATTACTATGATCAGTTACATAATGTGTTTTACATCGGTCCCCGCACTAGGCAAGCCTGTATCGCGGGAGACCATCTAGAATTAACAAAAACAGTTTAACAGTGTAGGTACAGGTGAGCACAAGATATTTAGAACTAGGTAATTAATTAATTTTACATTTACATATTTTATGTGAGATGGCAGCAGTTAAAAATCATCCATTAAAAATATGATTCTAGCACAAAGTTTAAGTCTAGAACTGGAACTTCAAGGTATTCTTGAAACGTCATCCCACTATCTCGACTCGGTCATCAGAGGGAGTTAGCTAGAGTTAGTTATAGAAGCAAAACGATGAATAGTCAAGATGAGTCTAAAAATCTGTAAAGAAATAAGAAAAACAATGTGTAGCTTGTTGCGACTATTGCCTAAATCCAACCCAAAATTTTATCTAGGGCACTCCAAGGTTATTTCGTGCACTCTCTGTAAAAAATAATAAATCATATTCCTGAGGATGAATGTTTTTCACGGTGAAATTCATTTTAGTGCCATACTTGTTAGATATTCTACATCTGATGATGATTATGATGATGTAGATAATTTATTTAAACTTGTTTTCAACCAGTATAAATGAAAACGGTTCTAAGTTTCTCGTTCCTTTAGAGTTTACAAACAAACTGTGGTATACTGATCTCTAGCGAGCTAAGATCCTGATTTTCTTTAATGAATTAAGTACAATATTGCTAGAATTTGGCTTATTGACTTTTTGTTTTGTATTTCTAATCTTAGTTACTTTATTCTATATTTTTTCATGATTATTTTCACATGGCCAATAATTTGTGTTATGGTGGCTAATTTCTAAATTTTTATGGCCAGTTACTATAAAAACAACTACTTTTTCGTTCGATTTCAATATCTCTACATAATTCTGTTTTATTTGATTTTTTACATATCAATATCGATAAACGGATTCACGCTTTAACAAAAGAAAATATCTCACTAATATTATAAATGCAAAAGTTTGGATGTTTGTGAGTTTGGATGTTTGTACCACGATCACGCTTCAATAACTCAACGAATTTAGATGAAATTTGGCACACAGATAGAATATGTTCTAGATTAACACATATGATACTTTTTATCCCTGAAATCAATATATCCCTCGGGAACGCAGGTGAAACCGCGGGGCGCAACTAGTAAGAATATAAATTTCTTGAAACATTTTGTCATAACAATGACAAAATGTAACAATATAAATTGGGCAATGTGATTAAGTGGCCAGTTACTGGTGAGTTTACCCTATTAGTCTTAGTATAAATAATAAAATATTTGGTTTTTTGGCCTCACTCCCGTGTTCAGCGCGCTCCATCTGCCTTGTTCTATAATCTGAGAAAACAGAGTTCAATACTGAAACGCCCACGTGCTACAAAAAGTCGCTCATAAACAACATACTATTGTTTGTAGCTCCTATTATCCGAACTACAAAACGTGGTACGTGGGCGAGCTCCCTAAATAACTCAAAAAAGGTATTTATTCATAATTTATTGTACAGTTTGGTTTATAAGAAACGTCGACCTCGATAGGCACCTTAAGGCGGCCCTCTGTGGCCGTCGCAACTTCAACGCAAGCATAGTCTAAAAGCTTGTTGTTTCATCCAACGTAATGTTTGGCTGCGAAAAAAGAGAGACAGCATCAGGGCCGTCGGTTATCAGTCGGTAAATTTCGCTGATCACTCGCGGCCGCTTCGCTAGGTCGCCATTCATGATTTCGCATTCATAAAACTTGTTCCAGGAGTATACTTCTTGTGAAAAAATCTTACAAGTTTGTGAAAAAAAAGTTAGTTATTTAGAATCTCCAATACATTTGCAAGCCTGGTATCTAAATGTTTTCTTTACTTTTACAATTTATAGGTACATTAGATATGGCCAAAGTTCAGGCAAAAACGCTGTTTTTCGGAGGCTTTGACTGAATTTGTTTCACCCTTTTTTTAAATTACGCCTAGATACACGGCTAGATATAGCGCACAAGATACCTACTAATTTGTTCAAAACATCTAACGAAATATTTTTAACAACGCCATAATAAGTTCAGAGGTTTTGTATGAAAAGTATGACGAATTGAGTCCTCTTAAGACTCTCCTCTAATTTACTTATTGCATAACAGAAAAATGTCTGTTGTACAATTAAACTACCTATTCATCAAAACATGTTCTATCATTCGGAGCCGACTCGGGGCACTCCAAATACAGTTGGTTAGGTTAGGTCAGAACTGTGAGAATATCGCGCGCGAGCCGAGCGAGCGAAACGAGCGGTGCCGCGGCAACAGTGCCCGGTTTCAATAAACAAAAACGAATCGTTTTGCTTACCAATGGTAGGTTTGTTTATTGCCAAACTAGGCATATAGATCATTTCGTAAGCTAATTTTACCTGTGATAGCTACTTCCATATGGGAGGGTCTGCTATGCAAAGCTTTGAGGTCTTTGCTTCATTATTAGTAAAGATATAAGAGTCTTAATTTTAATAAATCTTAACCGATACCGGTCCGTAAATTATTGAAACCGGGCCTTAGTGAGCGTATTTAGTGTGCAATTCAGTATTTTTGGTTCTAGTTTTGATTTGTCCTATTGGAATAGAGAGAATTAAATACATGTCTAATATAAACCTCTAGATTCACTATAACTAGCTAATATAGTGAATCTAGAAGTTTAATTTAAATTATAACCTTATTAGCATAGTATAAAGGCTAGATTGTAGTAACAACAGGTACCACTACTCACTACACCGTTAGTTACTTTCGGTGTCATATCTTACTTTTACACCGGGAAAACATTAAATCCTTTTAACATTATAAAAGTAACGCGCGTGAAACGGCAGGTAGAAGCTAGACGTATAAATAAATAAATACCCTGGGACATTCCTCGCTCACGGTCACCGGATCCCAAACTAAGCAGAGCTTGTACTATGGAAACCAGATAACTGATATAATACATATACTACTTTTTGTTTGTAAATACTTAATATACATAATTACACCCAGACTCAGGACATACAGACATGTTCATGCACACAAATGCATGTCCTGTGTGGGAATCGAACCCACGACCTGCGGCGCGTAAGGTGAATCTTTACCAACTGCGCCAACTGGCCCGTCAAATAAAATACTACTGTAAGTATAATACCACAGGGGATTGAAGGGAATACATATTTTACTTTGTTTGTAGTACATTAGTTTCTTCAAAGCTTTTGCTTTCGTCGAGATTCCCGCGTGTAACTTATAATGGATCAACATAAGTGCTATCAAAACATAGAGCTTTTAGGTAATGTTTATCTGAAAACATGGACATATTCCCGGACATTATGTTAATATCTTTAATGCCTAGATAAAGCTAGTCTCACATGTGATAAAAGACTAGCTAGATATTCAATTCTGTTGTAGGTGCCCTTCATGGCCAACGCAACTTCAACGCAAGCGTAGCCTAAAAGTGTGTACTTTCATCCAACGTAATGTTTGCCTACGAAACAGCCGTCGGTTATCAGTCGGAAAATTTCGCTGATCACTCGCGGCCGCGTCGCTAGGTCGTCATTCATGATTTCGCATATCATAAAACTTGTACCAGGAGTATACTTCTTGTGAAAAAATCTTACAAGTTTGTGAAGAAAAAGTTTGTTATTTTGAATCTCCAATACATCTGCAATGTCGGATCAAGATGTTTTATTTACTACATTAGATATGGCCAAAGTTCAGATAAAATTTGGGCAAAAACGCTGTTTTTTTTTTTACCTATATACAGATCTAGATATACCCCCTTACTCATAAAACGTTATTTAACTAATAAGCTGATTAAGTGGTCACCTAAATAACGTCAAATTGTTTAACAATGACAGCAAGGTGACGTTATTTATTTGACCATTTATTCAGTAGATTTAGTTAAATAGCGTTTATGAGTAAGGCCGATAGTGCACAAGATACATATTTGCTTAAAATATCTAACGAAAAATGTTTAACAACGCCATAATAAATACAGAGTTTTTGTATGAAAAGTATAGCGGGATGCCTGCTCTTAACTAATTTTAGTCATATCACATCTCTTTTTTACAAACATTATTGAAAAAGGATAGAACATTATTTAAAGCTGTCAAATTAGTATTTGCCTCGTGGGTGCAACGTAACCGCGATAGATGGCGACTAAATTTATATTCGACTAATTTGACAGGACTAAATTTCTTACAGCCTTTTCTTATGTTCTTTGTTAGAAAGAGACAATGGTGCCGATTCTGTTGTAAATCGCATTAAACTAATTTTAGTTACATCTCATCTCTTTCTTACGAACATTATTGAAAAAGGATAGAACATATTTTAAGTTGTCAAATTAATCTTTGCCGTCTTATTTTGCGTGTATTTAGGCGTGACCGCGATAGATGGCGACTAAATTTATATTGAAAACAAGCATTGGACTAATTTGACAGGACTAAATTTCTTACATCCTTTTCTTATGTTCTTTGTTAGAAAGAGACATAGTGACATTAAAATTAGTTTAGTTGTGAACAACAGAATCAGGGCCATTGTGAGACTAAATTAGTTTAGTTGTAAACAACAGAATTATCACCCTTATTTATCAACTCATTATCACGCGTAGTATCCAGGGTAATTAAATGTGAACCATATTCTACAAATTAGTTTGTATCACCAGTAGAATTGACCTGCATAAGTTTACACCTACTTAAAAAATGCACTTTTTGAATGACTAAGTAATTTTAAAACAACCATATCATCGTAATTATATGGTAAGGTTTTAAGAGGTAAGGCGATTTAGTACATTATGATACATGTGTGCAAAGTTGGTCATTAAAGACGAGGCGGTATTAAGATAAGGAAGCCGAGTGTGTAATGATCAATGAACACGCGTGTTAAACGACGTTTTTCAACTTACTAGGAAAAAATAGACTTGTATTTCTTTATAATAGTCAACCACGCTATGAAAACGTTAACAAATATGGCGCGCAGGTTTTTTGGTACAGCGATGCGCTGTCAAACTGTTTTACCCGTTTAGATTAAGAATGATTCATCTACATACATAAGAAACTTAACATAATCAAGATTATACCTATCATAAAACTGTGCGGTAATGTAAAGTAAAAAGCACTAGTGCGTAATAAGTTCTCGCAAGTGTGTTGAAAAACGTCGTATGACACGCGTGTGCATTGATCATTACACTCTCGGCTTCCTTATCGCGTTCGCCTGCGGCTATATGATTGACCTAAATAACACCATGGAAACTGAATTATATTCGACAAGCCATTTTCATCCCACAAGGACTTATCCGAACATTAATTGCATCGGAAATGGGTTAAATCATTTACTGAACTGAAAAGTTTGTTCTTCGAAACTTTTGGGTTTACGATTGAAAATGTAATTTGTAATAACTTTCGTGAGTGTAATATTGAGTTACGTTCTGGCAGTTACCAAGATTGACTTTAGGTTTGTATACATAACTAGTGTTCGCCACACGGGTTTACTCATATATCTGATTGTTCTTGTGATCGAAGTATCCTTTTTTCAAATCAAACAAAAAACTGTGTGCCAAAGCATATAATAGAATACGCCACAGTTCATCCAAATCCACCAGCAATATTTTTTATACCTACTACGAAGTCGGTAAGAAAGCCTACGGCCCACCTGATGGTAAGCGGTTGCCGTAGCAACCACACGCGTTAAGAAGAATTCAAATGACAACCAAGAATTCAAATGACAACCATGAATTCAAATGACAATCTAGAATTCAAATGACAACCACTCGCGCGTTAAGAAGAATTCAACCACTCACACGTTACCGACCCTTCCCCCCTCCTCAATGAGCTCTGTAGATCTCACCACACACAATATTAAGTTATTTGGGTGCGGTATTCTGTAAGGTGGAGATACCGCCCCAATCGAACTGGGGCCCAATTCTCACTTCCCTCGAAACTAGCCTTTGAATCGAACTTACGGTTCGAGTCCTATTCGACTGTAAAATTTCGAGGGGCGGAGTCAATTCGAACGGTCCCGACCAATCAACGCTCTAGCTGACTGGTTTCCCTTCTAAATATGCCGGCCTTGAAATTGCCAGAATAACGTAACGTTCGTAAAAGTTAGAATTCGTGCTTTTTTAGATCGAGCGATCAGTTTCGATTGGGTGAGAATTGGGCCCCTGGGGCCCAATTCTCACTTCCCTCGAACTAGCCTTCGAATCGAACTTACGGTTCGAGTCCTATTCGACTGTAAAATTTCGAGGGGCGGAGTCAATTCGATCGGTCCCGACCAATCAACGCTCTAGCTGACTGGTTTCCCTTCTAAATATGCCGGCCTTGAAATTGCCAGAATAACGTAACGTTCGTAAAAGTTAGAATTCGTGCTTTTTTAGATCGAGCGATCAGTTTCGATTGGGTGAGAATTGGGCCCCTGATCTTTGAGTGAATAAACGCTCTCTGCATATTATGTCTTTAAATATTGGGTCGCAAATATCCAAAACCTTTCACGTCTCATAACTCTTCTGTATTAGCTCAGAGTATATAAATACTAAGTACAAGTATTAGTCTTTGTATGTGAAAACTGTATTGCTTTTAGTATCTATTTCTTCTACTTGTTTTAGTTATTGTAAGCTGTTTGTTTACCAAATAAATAAAAAAAAAAATATATCCCCGCAGTTTGACCCACCATCACCATACAATAACATCGAATATTTTTAATACGGTCTCTAAAGAAGAAGTCGTCGTGGTTTCAGATCATTAAAACTTCTGTCAAGTTTGACTTGCCTTCAACTTACTTTGCCTCCCATATTTATTTTGCTTTCGTTTTTCTCGAGGCAATCTCCTGGTTCTCAGTATTAAAACTGCCTCTGTCAAAGAGTGCAACAACATTATGTTTTCTTTTGAGAGCACACTTCAAAGACAACGTTTCTTTAACAAAATGGTTGTTACTACACTTTTAAAATAAATAAATATACCTTAGAACAATTCAAGACCATTTGATCAAACTAAGCAGAGCTTCTCCTATGGAAATCAGATGATATACTAGTTGGAAATGCATTACATTTCATAAATAGGTAGTTGCAATATAAATATTAACATTCATTCGGAACCAACTAACATATTCAGGTTCATTTGTGCGCACAAATGTTTGCACTACTCGGGAACTGAAGGCTACGACTTATGCAGTGGCATATATTTTTACCTACCTATATATTTTTTACAGATTACATATAAAATCTCAAAATATCGGTACTGCAGATCAGTACAGTATTACCCAACTAATATGTCTTACCGATGTACCTGCGCAGAAGATACATTTTCAAACGCGGGAAACCGCTATTGGTCGGCATATGCCGCCATGTTAGCGCGCGCCGTGCGGAGGGGCCTCACGCGCGAATGAGACCCAACTAACAGCTGCAGTGTATTTTGAACCTTATAGTAGCGATCTAAGGTATTGTAAGTGTTAAGCATTCTGTCGTTACTCTTCGGGGCCATACTTTCTTTTCTGTGCGAACGAAGATTCACGACGCGCCTTATTAGTTGGGTAATACTCTACTTAATTAAACGTCTTAATTAACCGACTTCAAAAAAGGGAGAGGTTTTATGTTTGACGTTATGTATTTTTTGTATTGTTTGTTCACCGATTTTTCCCCCATTTGTGGACCGATTCTCGACTATTGAAAACACATGAACGAAACTCAAAATTGAAAAATAATAACATTTTAACAAAAAAAAAAATAACCGCCTTCAAAATTACATTAAAAAATCTTAAGTGTACTTATCTGATACTCTTTTGAAGTCAGCGAAATATTTTCTATAGAACACGTCATGCTCTTTCGCTGACTTCAAAACATTGTCAGATAAGAGTTATTTCATACTTTTTATTGTACTTTGAAGACGGTTTAATTTTAAAAAGTTTTTATTTATTTTTTATTTACTTTTTTATTTATTTATTTTTTTAGGTCAGCCAACAATTGTTTACACAGTTCATTTACAGTTTTTGGATATTAATATTAACATTATTAAGTGAAACAAATTACTTAAAGGCTAACATCACATTCATAATTAATGGTTTACAACATAATAATAATAAAAAATAACAGATCAATAAATACACATTCAAATAATAATAATTTACATTCATATAAAAACCCAAACAAAATATTAATTTGTATTGAACAAATTAATATAATGGTAAATTAATTAAATTCATCTTATGAAAAGAAATAGTAAAAATTATAGAAATTGTACATAAATCATAAAATAAATTAAATTATAACATATTCATAAAGCATTCAATAAACAATCAATTTAGCTGTATTTCTCCAATATGCCATACTTATACTCTCTGCACTTGCATTCCCACTGGCTTAGTGACAATTGTATGTACATATAAGCATAATGTATATTGTATAAGTATTTGGAACAAAAGCTGTAATATGAAAAGATCTTCCACAAAAAAAAAACTGCTGAGGTTCTTGCCGGAGTCTTCTCAGTTTAAGTGTATTCCGAACCGGTGGTAAATTAACTGTATGTAATCACTTAACGTTCATTCATAAGTGCCTTACCAGGGCCTAAACTGAAGAAATAAATTTTTGCATTTGATTTCAATATTGAAATTAATTTAAGTACTTAATTAATTTCTTTGAAAATGTTTTATAATTAAATTGATGTATCAAATTAATTAAGTACAATGAGTTTTATATTAATTAGATAATATAGAGGTAATTATCCTCAAGTAATATTAAAATTTGTAATATGCTTTTTTATTAATTAGTTAGTTTAAATATAAGTTGGCTTAATTGCTAAATTATTCGAGCAAAGGTACACCATGTACAAGAAACAAACAGTTCGTGGAATGTAAAGATCAGTGTTTTTCAATCTTATTGATTTCGCGATCCCCTTACAGGTTTAAAAATTCCCCGCGACCCCCTTGTCAAAGAATTTATAAATTAAAAGACTACGATAATGATTTTCTTTACTTTGATACCTTTACTTATTAGTCTGCAAGAAGCCGCGAGAGGTTTGCAACTAATAGACTAGGAGGGCACGACAGAAATGGTAACGATAAGGTAAATGGATGAAATTGGGTTCATCGGATAGAGGATACCTCTCTGATGCCAAATATGTCGGTCTGCCTGCGCCAATTGGTTGCGTTATCTAGTTATGGCGCCTGAAAAACTGTTTATCGTGACCGAAAAAAAATGATAAGGTAAATGGCTGAGCTCGACGTAGAAAGTAAGTAGTAGTTGTACTGATGTCATTATAAAAAAAACTGACCAAATATTTGGTTGCGTTATCTAGATATGGCGGCTGAAAAACTGTTTATCGTGACCGAAAAAAAATGATAAGGTAAATGGCTGAGCTCGATGAATCATGGAAGTATTAGTGCATACTAGCTTAGTAGTAAAAAAACTGACAAAAATTTTGGTTGCGTTCCGTAGTTATAAGCGATCTACGTAATAATTATCAATATGGATAATTTTAGTGTTTTACGGTTTTGCGGAATTTACATTGTTAAAATATGAAAATGTTATTAGTGCCACCCCCCTCCCTTTATATCCCCCGCTACCCCGCCTGCACTGAGCGGCATTCACGAGTCAACAGACATAATATAAGATTATAACATTGTTGTGAAAGATATTTTGCACTAGTTACCTGCACGAGCTTACAGGCAAGTTCGGGCAACACTTACTCGCGCTGTTCACGAGTTGACAAAAGTGTTTTATTATAAATATGTCAGAATTAATGTACCAGATTAGTGAAAATAGTGTAAAAATGAAATAGTTGTGTTGTTTAATGAGAACTCTTTAAAAAAATCATCATCATCATCAGCCTATCCCACTGCTGACCCTCCTTTCATAAATGAGGGTGAAAGGGTCTGGGCAATACTCCACCACGCATGCCTACTGCGAATTGGTGGAGGTAGGCTAGTGGTCAAACTACTGTTGGAATTTTTCAAGCCGCCTAGGAGGCATCCTACTAGCTTAACGACTATCATAATTATGGTATAATCGGTACCAACGGCTTGACGTGCCTTCTGAAGCACAGAAACGCTCGATTCGAAAAACCACTAGGCCCATCTAGGTACTAATCACGACGGTGGTAGCCGATCGATTAAAAACGGCTAATCATGCTACACCACGAGCACATTAAAAAAAGTGTTACAAATTCGAGGTAATCGTATCTGAAGTACGCAAATATATAATTACCAAATAACATAGATTGTCATTGTAGTTATCATTTATCATGTTATAAAAAGTTTACAGCAGTTAAAAGTACGTCCACTTTATTTTATTATAAGTTTACTAAGAAAAACGCAGTACCAGATACACATAATTGATTACCAGATACACAGTTGAAGAAATTCTACTTACAGTGCCTAATATACCGAGCACACCTTAATATTTATATTATATAATATTCTTGCTAAAAACAAAGATTATCAAGATGCACTAATAAAGTTATATGACGATGAGCCATTGAAGAATAAAACATGAGAAAAAATAGAACAATTTGTTTGCGACATGGATTATGATCCTGTGTCCCCTAGATGGGGCAGAGGGCGTCTACAGAAACTCTGGAACTCTGAAGATTTCCCGATCTTCTTCGCTTCGTCAAGCACAGTGCATCGCCAGGTTTGTTTGGGACGGCCACGCTTTCGTTTCCCCTGCGGATTCCAGTCCATTGCCTGCTTGGGTATATGGTCGGGGTCCCTTCGTAGAGTGTGGCCAATCCAGTTCTATTTGCGACGCTTGGTTGGTCGATCGGTGTTTCGTGGCAGCGTTCTCGGAGCTCTACGTTCTAGATTTTCTCGGGCCAGTGGATAACGAGAATTTAGCGAAGGCATCGGTTGACAAAAACCTGGAGCTGGTGCGATATTGCCTTGGTTACCTTCCATTATTCACACCCGTACAGAAGAAGTACAGACTTCACATTGGACCCGAATATCTTGAGCTTAACTCTGGGTCAGCTTCCGAGACTGCCATAAGGGGCGCAAATGCACGAAAGTTGCTCGGGCCTTGGCAATCCGATTGTTTGCGACATGTATGGCTGCAAAAATATGTCAATTCAGTCAACGAAGATCGCCATAAGATGCATTAAAAAAAACAAACCTAATAAAGAAAATGAGAAATTTTACAAGAGTCTTATGAATTTTGATGCTTCTTCAATGCCACCTTCAAAAGTAGAATTGGATCAGCATATTACGCGCAAGATATGTATGGAGCAATGCCTGTTGATAAACTCCCAGTAGTCTTTCGCCAGTCAATAAATTAAAGTAAATTGTTGATTCTATAATAATTGTAAAACTATCGACACGTTACAATAAAAATCTAAATTCATAAATATTATGGGAAAGTCCGAATAAATTTTTTCAACTAACTTTAATGTCTTAAATAACTAATATATTGATTTCAAAATTCCAAACAGCAGTTATTTTTTGCGTACGATAGACGGAAAATAATTGTTGGCGCGTTGCCGCTAACAACATCACTATAGGTTCATGCCTACCAGACAACTAAGCATTTATTTCATATAATACTCAAACTATAAAAGAAGATGAATATAACCGCTCACTGCTGGCGGGGCGGCGTGAGGTATAAGGGGAGGGTGTTCCCCTCCCTCACCGATATCATTTTCATATTTTTGACAATGCAAATTCCGAGAAAACCGTAAAACACTCAAATTATCCATAGTGATAACTGTTACGTAGATCGCTTATAACTACGAAACGCAACCAAATTTTATGTCAGTTTTTTTATTACTAAGCTAGTATACACTAATACTTCCATGATTCATCGAGCTCAGCCATTTACCTTATCATTTTTTTTCGGTCACGATAAACTGTTTTTCAGCCGCCATATCTAGATAACGCAACCGAATATTTGGTCAGTTTTTTTTAATTGACATCCGTACACCTAGTACTTACTTTCTACGTCGAGTTCAGCCATTTACCTTATCGTTTTTTTTTGGTCACGATAAACAGTTTTTCAGGCGCCATATCTAGACAACGCAACCACTTGGTGCAGGCAGACCGACTTATATGGCATCAGAGAGGTATCCTCTATCCGATGAACCAGAGTTCACCCATTTACCTTATCGTTACCATTTTTGTCGTGACCTCCTAGTATATAAGTAAGAGGTAAGTTGGACGCCCGCTTGCGCGAAGTCTACCTTGCCTTTTTCCTTTTGCCGGCGACCCCCTGACTAAGGTTTCGTGACCCCCTAGGGGTCGCGACCCACAGATTGAAAATCACGGGTATAGATAAAACGATGTCTAAAACCGTACGCGGGTGAAACCGCGGGGGTAAGCTAGTTAGAAAATAAAAATAATTTTTTTGTCGAAATATGTGGCTTGGCCGTTTCACTACTACAAGAACTATTGTATAACAAAAAAATAATTAACACTGAATACATTTTTCACCTTACTTGTGACGGTAGCGAAACGGCCAAGCCAATTTTGCCAATTTTGACTAAGCTGTAGAGTTTCTGAAGTTAGGGCTTGTAGAGCAAGGGCATGTAGAGTTATAAGTTTAGCTCTACGTGAGATCTGATAACTTTTTGACAGTGCAAGCCTTGTAGTCTTAGCAACATTTTACATAAAAATGTTTTTGGTGAGATTGGAAATACTTAGAGTTAATATGTGAAACGATTTCTTTAATCAAATTGTATAGTAGTTTGTGAATTGTATTTCGAATTGCCGGTGTCTAGGCTTTGTGTGCTTACCACCTTCGGCCAAATCATTACTTACCATGTTGAGATTGCGGTCATAAACAAAAAACAATAACCCCGGGAACACGGGAGAAACAACGCAGAACCTAGAATAAAGTTTATGAAAAACAACCCTTTTAGTTCTTTTCGTTCTATTAAAACGCCACGATTTTTTTATGTGTTTTTAAAGATTAATGGAATCATTTCTACTCTCTTAAAAATATTTTAGATATTTCGTCCAAATAACACTTCAGCAGGTTCTCACGGGCTCAAAGGATTAGTCGCATTTTTCCCGAGGGTTCAACAGAGTTCTATAAATGTTTTGCACATTTTCATTTACTAACTGGCTGTAAGATCAAAGAAATTTTTTTTTATCCTGGGTTACACCTTTCCCTATTCATATATAATCTAGCTTTAATATTAGGCTAATAAATAATTTAAATTTTCGTACCACTTGCTCGAAAAAGTGACATTCTATGCCACAAAAAGCGAACATAACAAAGTCTGTCATTTTTAATCTGTTAAAAACAGGGAAAGAAAATTGTACTGAATTTCATTCATCATTCATTTGGAACACTTACCGAAATTTATACTGAACTACATCTGTGTTTACACCATTGAGTTTGTATATAAAGCATTATACATCTTTTTGAAAAAGGAATACGCAAATCAACTCATCAACAATAAATGTACCGAACAAAAATGTAACTCTCTCTATCAATAATTGGACCAATGTTTCGAATGTTAACTTTTACTTTTAATTGTCATTATTTTTAATAAATGCTTATCTCTAATTATTATTGTGTAAAATTTTTCGCAAATGGCACGAAAAGTAGAGTATTTTCCTCGGTGATAAAGCTGTCTTAGTCTTAGGTGAACTTAAATCCCTCGCTACACTCAGGACTCGTCTTAAATCCCTCGCTTCACTCGTGATTTAAGTTTTTAACACCCTCGCTACGCTCGGGAGTAAACTTCGAGTCCTTCGTTACGCTCGCGGTTTAAATCGTCACCCGCGACAGAAGACACTACTTTATTCCCTTGGTTAATAAATCTACTATTTAACATTAACTTCTATATTGACTATATCTAAGAATGTGTCCATTAACACTTTTCTTATTGTCTCTATTAAGGGGGACACTTTGTTCTTGTGTTCTTTATATCACTTGGACTACGTTACACTATTATAACTATCACAACACTAACTCAAACGGTTTAGTTCTTTTGAGTCGTCTCACTATGTCTGTGTGATCGAGGAGCTGGATTGCCTCAACGTTCACATGATGATGAAGCCGGTTGTGGTGAGCTTCTGCATATTTTTTAATCACTGTCTGTACGAGCTCTACTTTTAGGTCCCGATCCATCGGGTCGACATTTCTGATGTACCAAGGGGCATTCACTGACCGATAAGGCATCAAAGACTGATAAAATAAAATAAAGGAGATTTCACTGTTTTATTCATAATAATGATATGATACCGAAATGTAGGTATGTATAATGTTTTGGAAAAAATAGCCAATATAGTCAGATTGTCAAAAAAAAATATTTTAAAAATGTAACCTTGCTGAGTTTCTTGCCTGTTCTTCTCGGCCGACTTACGAACGGGTGGTAACTTCAGTAGCTTTGACCTTCATAAGAGCCCTACTAGGGCCTAAATTGAATAAATGGCTTTGACTATGACTTTGAATCAGTGAACCCTATTATATCCAGAAAGGTACTACAAAGTACCCTATCACCGTGCTATGGTTACCTCACGATGTTTTTTCCGTCACAAAGCTCAAGTTCATTGTAGGATTCGAACCCGGGACCTTCGTCTCGGCATCCGACGTCACTACCACTGAGCTATCATCGCCTTAAATTTTATTGCGTTTAGTTGATTTTATTTTCTCCGCAAATGTTTAGGCGCCGATCCCACTGAAAAGAGTTCTAGAGTTACGAGTTCTGCATTCCACGTTGATTGTAAGCTATGTGACGTCTTTGAAAGTAAAAAAAGTGTATGATATGTGACCTGTAGCGAATATTGCAGAACTCTGGACTGCTTGCTGTGTGCACAATAGTCAACACGGAATGCAGTACTCGGAACGCGGAACTCTTTCTGCGGAATCGGCGCCTTAATTAATTTTGGAGCATATGTAAAACGATTTAAAATGATTGCATTCGTTTTTATTTGATTATGAATAAACTAGTATATTATTATGTAAAATACCTCTGAATCCGTTTTTAATGCACCTTTAGGATAAAGGTGCATTAAAAAGGGATAGCTTAATTCCATCTGTATAAGGTAAGGGTTAAGGGTGATTTTTGAGGAAAGCTTTTTTTGTATTTAGTATTTATTTATTTTGGATAAATATACATTATATTTGCTTAGGTCTAAAACAGAGATTTGCATTTAGGTGGTTACATGCACTCTTTAAGGGCATTTGCAAGCTAGTCCTATTACTTGAATTTAAAGATGACATTTCGTAAATGTACTCTTGAAAAGAAATAACATAAGACGTCTTGTATTTTATTTTGGAAATTCGCCTCCTAAGATGGTGAATGGGGCTGGCAGAGTTTGTATGGAGAACCATTAGTTACCTTTCAAAGGTACGACTTTAAACCTTTTAATACACTATTTGAAAGTAAAAGATTTTTAAAGTACATTAAGCTTAGCTTGAGGCAACAAATTGGATTTATTTTTAACCGACTTCAAAAAAAGGAGGAGGTTCTCAATTCGAATGTATTTTTTTTTAATGTTTGTTACCTCATAACTCCGTCATTTATTAACCGATTTGGAAAATTCTTTTTTATTTGAAAGGGTACACTTCCCGTTTGGTCCCATTGTCTTCTTAGTGTACTTTGAAGTCGGTTTAAGTTTTTGTAAAACAGTCCAATTATATCATAAGGTAAAACGGGGTAAAAAGATATAGAAGTCTGCGTAAGTAAAACACCGGGCGAAAAGTCAAGAGTGATTCTCTGATTACACTCTATTTCAAGGACAAGGAATCAGCAACACAACAACTGTACAAAAACCTTGATTGACGTTTAACATGAGGGATTTTTGTGATACATTGGAACTGATTGGAAAATGATAGAACTCAGTATCCAATCAAACCGTTCAAGAGAACCAATTCTAGATCTTCTATCTGAAATTATAGATAACCTTTTCGATTCACACAAAAATAACAGCCTTGACACCTACGCATTAACCACGTCTAAGAGCTGCGTCAGACCAAAAAGGTTTCAATAATAGCAAATGCTGCAGTGTGAAATGCTTTAGCTGGTTTTCGTATAGAGCCAAAAGAGGATATGAAAAAGCGAGACCCAGGCTGAATTAAAAAATTTCGAACTTGGGGAATAACTGACTAGCGCCCGAAACTAATATTCGATCTATCCTTTATTTTGAAATTGTGGATTGATATTACAAGCAAGGCGATGATAGCTCAGTGGAAGTGACGTCGGATACCGAGATGAAGGTCCCGGGTTCGAATCCTACAATGAGCTTGAGCTTTCGGTGAAGGAAAACATCGTGAGGAAACCATAGCACGGTGGTAGGTTACTTTGTAGTACCCGCCTGGCTGGCTACCACCCTCAAGTTGAAAATCTGTCACCTTTCGGTGTGTTCCGATAGCTGCACTTGAGAGCCAGTTCGTTCTAGGCTTTGTGTGCTTACCACCTTCGGCCGCATCATCACTTACCATGGTGAGATTGCGGTCAAACACAGGCCTATAAACAATAAATAAATAAACAATTCTTATAGTGTCAAGGATAGATAGAATATTAATCTCGGGCGAAGGACTTTGTGAAGTGACGTTGCGATTTTGTTTCATGTTTGTAAAATCATTTGAGTTTTATTGAATATTAAATCCGTGATAATTCAATGATCCGTGGCAATTTTTCCAATAAAGATCTATCCAAGTGCACCGCACCAGTGAAGTGAAATGGATGCGCGTCCATCGCGCGTCAGTCCACCATGACTTTTCAAGTTGTCTCAAGAGTTCGAGAAAAGTCCATCGATTTTTTAAAACCTGACCTTACTTAAACGGGCAGTTAGCGCATGACTATGTAAAAGTGATTTAACATGATAGCTTATTTTAAGTTACGCAACAATTAAATAGAACAAACATTGATGACGGCAGAATTCAAAAGGACGATGGTAATTTAATCAGAAAAAAAAACTCACCATCCAACTCCTTACTGCTCCTGCGTATCTCACAGAAGATGCAAACGTAGCAGACAGTGATGACGACCAGGGGCAGGAAGTACATAGCACACATGCAGAACACGGTGTAGGCCACCTCCTGCCGGTCCGTGCTGAAGGCGTCAAACGATACGCACTGCTCGAAACCAGCCACATGAGGATGAGGCAGTACACGGAACACTATACTCTGTGGACAAAAGCTTAGTATTAACATTGAGCTATTATTACAGCGTATAGAGAAGACGTTAGAAGCGTAAAGCGCTCATGGTGTATCATGATTAGCCATTCTTAATCGATCAGCAAAGTTAAGCTACGTCTGTCGGTCGGTACCTGGATGAGTGACCGCCTTGTGGTATTTCAAATCGAGCGTTTCCGTGCTTCGGAAGGCACGTTAAGCCGTTGGTCCCGGTTATCACTTAAATGTGATAGTCGTTAAGCTAGTTGGATCCCTCCTAGGGGGCTTGAAAAATTCCAACAGTATGTTTACCACTTGCCTACCTTCACCGATCCGCAGTGGGCACGCGTGATGGAGTATTGCCCATTCCCTTTCACCCTCATTTGTGAAAGGAGGTCTGTGCTCAGCAGTGGGACATTATAGGCTGATGATGATGATAGAGAAGACGCCACACATCACAACTATGTTCCGTTCAAGTGAAGCCATCCGGCCACGCTTGTTGTTGTAGAACGGTGAACGAAACGCGTAAGCGCCGTGAAAATCACCGTGAGAAATACTCCTAAAAGCTTTCTCATAGCGTTACGTGTTTCTACTGTCTGCTTAGATGACTAATTATTGTATCAGCGCAGAGAACTTTAGTTGACTCTAAAAAAATGGGACATAACCTTTGCTTATGATAGCTTCTCTATAGTTTTAGAGAGAAAAGAGAGGGCATTGCGGGGTCTTCCGGTCAAAATTTGGACCAGTCGTCTCGATCGCGCACACAACGGGTCAGTCGGACGTTTCTACTGCGGACCATTAGAATGTGGAATGAGCTCCCCATTACGGTTTTCCCTCAGCGCTACGATATGGTGTTATGAACTACATTTGCCTTTGAGATTAATTTGCATTGGCAAAGTGATGGTTGAAGGTTCCAGGCATGGAGATAGAGAGATTGTGTGTATATGCCGTGGGCACATGTGCAGCGCTGCCTTGAAACTAACTGCGCGTTCATAGTTTGAACGACTAAATACATATAATGAATGCCAATTTATCGTTTTTATCGATACTTTTACTGAGAACAAATTATTTTACTGACAACGAACTCATGTCAATATTTTTCTGACTAACTCCAACTAGTGTACATTAGTACCCAACTGATATGGCGCGTCGTGAATCTTGGTTCGCACAGAAAAGAAAGTATGGCCCCGAAGATTAACGAAAGAATGTTTAAAACTTACAATCAACCTTAGATCACTACTATAAGGTTCATAATACACGGCAGATGTGCATTCCGTCTCACACGCAAGTGACGACCCTCCGCACGGCGTGCGCTAACATGGCGGCAGCTGCCGACCAATTTGGTTCCCGCGCTTTGAAAATGTATCTTCTGCGCAGGTACATCGGTAAGCCATATCAGTTGGGTACTACTGTACACACTGCTTACGCTTCGCACAAGGTAATGAGTAATACGTCTATCACTCTATAAATATTCTTACTCTATGGTTCCAGGATATAAGATCTTATTCAGTGTTTATTATAATTGGTTTGCTAGATTAGTTGCATATGGCTAAATGTAGTAAACAAGCCCTGAAGGGAAATGCTTCCGACAGAAGCTGTCGGAGCACACGGTAAGCTTGAAAATAGCCTTTCAACCAAATCCCTCCTAGCACTGCGGAACGTATATTACCTCTATTACAACTGCATATAATAGCAATTCGTTTGAGTAAAGCTACGCCACAGAGTAGAAATAAAACAGATAAGTGCAGACAGCACATACAGAATATTCAAAGTGAAACGCACCTTAGTGTAATACAGTGTAGAATTTTTAGACGGGTTTGTACAGCCACGCAAATATGGTCTTAGGAGACTAATGATTGTTTAAGTTATTGTCATCGGCATTTACAGATTTCGAAAAATGTATAGTCGTACAGTAACTAGTACCCAACTAATATGACTTACCGATGTACCTCCGCAGAAGATACATTTTCAAAGCGCGGGAAACGCTATTGGTCGGCAGCTGCCGCCATGTTAGTGCGCGCCGTGCGGAGGGATGTGACTTGCGAGTGAGACAGAACCAACAGCTGCAGTGTATTATGAAACTTATAGATAGTGTAGGTCACTAGGTTGATTGTAAGTTTTAAGCATTCTTTCGTTAATCTTCGGGGCCATACTTTCTTTTCTGTGCAAACGAAGATTCACGACGCGCCATATCAGTTGGATTACTGTAAAAGGTTTCTTACCATAAAAGAATAGCCTAATCGATTCTTTATCCGACAAGGATGAAAGGGCTCTATAGGGCAAAAGAAACGTCACAAATCGAAAAAAACTTTTCCCATACATTTTGGTGAAAAGATTTTTTTTTGTAAATGCCGATAAGTCTTAAAGTTACTTATAGTCTCCTAAGACATTCGCCACATTCGAAATTTTAGATATTATTATTCTTTACCGTCAATCGTTTCTTCTTAATTTCTTTTTTAGGCTAGTTCTATTAATATTAAAAAAAAAAACAACGCGTTGCACTCCGGGAGTGCCGGTAGAAGTGAAAACTTTAATTTTAACGTTGTGCATTTTTCACATAGTGTTTTTATACAAGGGAAAGCTAGTTCAAGATACATGTACATATAATACTTTTGAATATTTTTTTAATAACTTAAAATGAGAACAAAAATGGTA
This sequence comes from Polyploca ridens, assembly GCA_951394255.1. Taxonomy (NCBI): domain Eukaryota; kingdom Metazoa; phylum Arthropoda; class Insecta; order Lepidoptera; family Drepanidae; genus Polyploca; species Polyploca ridens. Next base: position 1,867,147 of record OX596259.1, on the reverse strand, counting down.
CCTACCTTCCGGCTAGCTAGAGAATATTATAAGAATCTGAACATAACCCCAGTATAAATACAGTCTAATTTGCAACTACTCTCCCACCATCTTACGAATTTTCGATCAGGGTCACGTAGTGACATCTGACGCCAGTTTACCATTTTTTACCCATCCCAAAAAGTGCACAACGCCTCTAAAGAAGTTTAGCTTCAAAAACTTGGCAAGCTATAAAAAACATTTCGAACTTTAAACCTAAACAGCAGCTATCAAAAGACTTACTCAAGGGATCCGTAGAACTATAAGTGAACTTAGTTAATAATTTCTTTGCTAACGTTGGCATAAACTTAGTCGATAAAATAACCTCCCGTATTGGGCAAACAAAGCATTCTTCTTTCATCAGTAATAATAAAAAAGCCGATTCATTTGTATTTTTTTTTTTTTTTTTTTTTTTTTTTTTTTTTTTAATACTACTTAGGTAGCAAACAAGCATACGGCCCGCCTGATGGTAAGCGGTTACCGTAGCCTATGGACGCTTGCAACACCAGGGGAGTCACTCGCGCGTTGCCGACCCTGCAGAAATCTCTTCACACCCTTTTTGAAGAACCCCATGTTGTAGTCCATTGGGAAAACCACGGCAGGGAGCTCATTCCACAATCTGAGCGTCCGCGGAAGGAAGCTCCTTTGAGACCGCACAGTTCGAAACAATTCTGGTTTCAATGTGTGGGGATGGACTCCCTGTCGATGGCGAGAGTTGCGATGGTGGAAGGTAGCCGTGGGCATCATCTTAAACAATTCTTCAGAACACTGTCCGTTGTACAAGCGGTAGAACACACATAAGGAGGCAAAGTCTCTCCTCAGACTGAGCGGCTCTAAGCCGCTTGTGAGCTCGGGATCGTCCACTATTCTAGCGGCTCGTCGCTGAACCGAGTCTAGAGGCCCAAGCTGGTATCCAGGTGCCCCCGCCCACAGATGACAACAGTACTCCATATGAGGCCGGACTTGCGACTTATAAAGTTGCAGTCTTTGCCCCGATGTGAAGTACTGCTTCGCTTTGTTGAGCACTCCGAGCTTTTTGGATGCCAGCTTAACCTTGTCTTCTAAGTGACTACGGAACAAAACGTCGCTAGTAATGTCAACGCCAAGGATCCCGATGCTTTTAGTGATGTTCAAGGACGCGTTCTGGAATTGTGGAGCCACAACAAATGGGGTTTTCTTAGCGGTGAACGCGCAGGCTTGAGTCTTGGTGGGGTTGAAATGGACTAGGTTTAGTCGACCCCAATCGGAGACACGAGTTAGTGTACTCTCGATTTCAGACAACAGCCGTTCGCGGTTTTCCTCCACCTCGGAACGAGGGATATTAGCACGGCCCGTGTAATGAGCGTCCCCTGTACTGTCGTCTGCATAACAATGAATGCCGTCAATAGACAGCATATCATTGATATGCAGCAGGAACAGTGTTGGGGACAGCACAGACCCTTGCGGGACGCCGGCATTTATGTCCATGCTATCGGAGCAGCTACCGTCAACGACGGCTCTTATGCATCTGCTGGACAGAAAGCTGGCGACCCATTTGCATAGTCCCTCGGGAAGCCCGTATGCTGGTAACTTCGCTAGAAGACCTCGGTGCCAGACCCGATCGAACGCCTTCGCCACATCTAGGCTCACTGCCAATGCCTCACCTTGACTCTCGATGGCGAGTGACCAACGGTTTGTGAGATACACTAGAAGGTCGCCAGCCGAGCGACTGTGGCGGAAGCCATATTGTCGGTCGCTCAACAAATCGTGATCCTCTAGGTATCTCAAGAGTTGCGTGTTGATCACTCGCTCCATGACTTTGGAGAGAAGGGAGGTGATGGCGATAGGCCTGTAATTCGATGGGTCCGATCTATCACCCTTCTTGGGCACTGGGTGCACGTGGGCAGTCTTCCACGAAGACGGGACTTTCATTTTGGTGAAGGAAAGCGCAAAAAGACGCGTCAGTACAGGACACAATTCAGGAGCACACCGCTTCAGAACCACTGCCGGTATGCCGTCTGGCCCACTCGACTTATGGACGTCCAGAGAAAGCAATTCCCGCCGGACCTCCCGTTGGGTAATGCTTATCTCCGGCATAGAGATGTCACACCGCGGGATGGTAGGCGGTGTGGCGCCCCCGTCATCCAAAGTCGAGTTGGAGGCAAAGAGAGAGCCCAAAAGATCAGCTTTCTCCTTTGCACTATGGGCCAAGTGTCCGTCCGGCTTACGGAGTGGTGGCAAGGACGACTGACAGAAGTTTCCTTCAGCAGCTTTGGCAAGAGACCAGAAAGCTCGACTTCCAGAGGGAAGGCTAGTCAGCCTCTCACCAAACCTGCCGACGAAATCGAACTTAGCCCTGGCAATCATTCGCTTACTGAACCTCGAGGCAGCGTTAAATATGCGTTTCGCATCAGAGATGTTAGGGTCCTGATTAGTTCGGGCCGTGGTCCAAGCCTCATACAAGGTCTGCTTATTTTGTCTAGCATCCTTGCAGGGCCTATTAAACCACGGTCGTTTCTTCACCCCTGCAGCCACTAGCGGGTTTGGGATATAACACTCCATTCCCGCCAGTATCGCCTCAGCAACGGCAGCTGCACAGGTGTCAGGATCGTCTGATGCGAAGCATAGCTGTCTCCACGGGTACGATGCGTAGAAATCTCGCAATCCATCCCAATCTGCCGACTTGTAGTGCCATACACGTCGCCATCCGGGAGGCCGGGGCGAGTCAGGTCGAGCGCATGGCACTTGCGTCCGGACGAGACAGTGGTCTGATGAGCCAAGTGGCGCATCCACTGTCACCGTATAGTTGTCCGGTCGCGTAGTCAGCAGAAGGTCCAGTAAGGAGCTAGTATGGCTCTCAATATCTGGGATTCTCGTAGGAGAAAGAACCAGTTGTGAGAAGCCATAGGCCAGGGCAAAGTCGTGAGCAGTCCTCCCCGCGAAATCAGTGGTCCTAGAACTAAGCCACTCAACGTGGTGAGCGTTGAAGTCTCCTAGTATCACTAACTCTGCAGAGGGGTACTGCTCCAGTACTTTGTCCGTCGTCAGTTGCAGGTGCTCAAATAACCGTTTTGTGTCCACGTCACCGCTATGGGACCTGTAAAGGCACGCGTAAACTTTGGTGTGGCCACCGTGATCTACGCGCACCCACAAAATCGACAGGTCCCGGTCTTCCAGGCCATGGAGACGGCGACAGCAAATATCCTCCCTGACGTACATACATACCCCGGCACGGCGCACAAAGTTGTGCTCCAGCTTGTACCCGGGGTAGTGTAAATACGATGTATCATCAGGGCAGGATATTTGCGTCTCCGTGAGAAATAGCAGAGTCGGCTGTGCAGTCTCCAGATGTTGGTGGACTGCATTGATGTTCGCATGAAGACCCCTAATGTTGCAAAAGTCCATAGATAATATGGACGGGGAAGCCGCTGAGAAACTTTTTCTTTTATTTTTTCTGGCCATTATTTTTAAAAGGAGTATAAGAGATTTTTGAGAGGAGTCGCTATGCCGGCAGCGGAAAGGACAAAGCACAGTGTCACTCCGACAGAATGCTGCTCAGGTGATACAGTTTGTTGGTGCGGCAGCTGGAAGGGCCCCCGGTCCCCCCCTGATACAGTCGGCCGGGTCCACTCCGGTCTCCTCCTCCGGCACGACCAACTGCACCAAGGATTTTGCGCGAGGCGGTGGATCAGCCTCCCAGGGCGGAGATTATGTGATCCCTGGGTTCGGGACCCCTACAACCTGCGGGCGGCCAGCGGGTAGCCGTTTCACCGGGTCTCCCTAGCCGCCGCAACAACACGCCGTGCCTGCACAGCCCTACGTCGGTACCACACCGCTGGTCCCCACACACTGCCAGCACAGCGTCTCCTCATGGAGCTCTGGCGACCTTACTCACCGCAGGAACACAACACCACATTAAAGTGGTGTTATTTGGCTGCGATCTTCTGTAAGGCGGAGGTACTTCCCCAGTCGGGCTACTCCGAATTTAGAACGAGATAACCCGTTATGCCCTAATGGATTTATGGCCTTATGGATCTTGATGAAAATAAAATAAGAAGTATCGTAAAATCCCTTAAAACGGATTACGCTATCAGTTGGGATAGGATATATACTGCAGTCATCAAACAGAATATTGATATTTTGGCGAAAACTTTTGTGCCATATAATGTAATTCTAGTTTAAAAAATGGTGAATTCCGAAAACGTTTTAAAAAAATCATTTGTTCTCCCAATACACAAAGGTATAGGAAGAATGTGGCTAACTATCGCCCAATTTCTATATTACCTTCCCTATAAAAGATATTGTAGAGAGCAATAAAGAATAGACTGACTCATTATCTTGACTCCCGAAACTTTATTTCAAAGTTTCCGAAGAGGAACTTCAAAATCGAAGCCGTGAATGACCTTAAAGATTATGCTGTTCTTGGACTAGATTTCAAGGAGAAATGTCTAGCAATATTTCTGGATCTAGCAAAGGCATTTGACACGGTATCGATTCCAATTCTGCTCACAAAACTTGAAGCCTTAGGGATTCGAGATGTGCAATTGAAGCTCGGGGCATCCTATATGCCCCAACTCTTTTCTTTATATACATGAATGATTTGTGTGACATGCAATTCAGGGGGGGGGGGGGTAAAATTCTCACATATGCGGTTGATACTGCATTGATGTTCCAGGGATGGAGTTAGTCTGAAGTTTTCTGTACTGCACATTCAGGCTAAGGAACAATTTACTGTAATTAAACTCGGGCAAAACCAAATTTTTGTGTTTTTCCATAAGCAATACTGTATAGAACCCCAAATCTATTCTATTAAAGCGCATTCTCCTCAATGTTTGGGTATGCATATTGAAACGGACTGTACATGCCAACAACTGGAACGAGTCGATACGATTAAATACTTGGGAGTTGGGAGTAATGTTTGGCCGTGGTCTTTAAAAAGATAAGGTGCGTTGCTGGGACGAAGATTATTAAAACAATGTACTATGCGCTTTGTCAGTCTATTTTAAAATTTGACAGGACATCTTATAATAACCAAAGAAGAAAAGATAAAATCTGTCCGTCAGAAAGGTTTAATATAAAACCTGAAAGGTTCTCTATTGTTACCAACTCTATAATAATAGACGTATGCTTGTTTACCGACCTAGTTGTATAAAAAAAAAAAAAAAAAAAAAAAGCAAAGAAATATAAATTTTCCCCTTGACGTATTTCAAATGCAAATAAAAATTGAACTACGACCATTCTGAGGTATTACTATCTGCATAGGGATCCAAGCTTGTTTCTCTTTTATACACTATACACACTACACAAACATAAACCAAACACACATTAACTACACCTACACACTTACGGCCTTACTCATAAACGCTATTTAACTAAATCTACTGAATAAATGGTCAAATAAATAACGCCACCTTGCTGTCATTGTCAAACAATTTGACGTTATTTAGGTGACCACTTAATCAGCTTATTAGTTAAATAAAGTTTTTTGAGTAAGGGGGTTACTCTTTGTATTTTAATAACTTGTTTTAATAAATTAATTCGTTCTGATAAAACTTTGTAACCTAAAATAAAAATATAAACAGGTCCATACTGCAGATTAATCATATCATCAGATTAGTAATACATAATATGTGTAACATAAAAGGGGTATTGATGTCTATAGAACAGATGCTATGTGCATCTAGTTTAGGTGTCAATGATCTATATTTTAATGTACTAAAATTAAGACCAACACTTCTATCTTTTTTGTTTTTAAAGGTATCTTAACCCACTGGCTTGCGATTAAAAAAACTATTAGTTTTTATAAAACTACTAAACAATTTTTATAAAACTCCGCGCGAATCTGACAAGCCAGCGGGTTAAACAGATTAAACAGTTTATCGAGTTTAATAAAATAGCCTGATAAGTGAACTATTCTTGAAGAAACTTTACAGTATCCTGTCTTGTACAACGTATCTTATTACATTTTGAACGTAAAGTGTAAACATAAGTAGTTCTTAATTTTCTTTGAGTACTTTGTTTACATTGTTACAAGTTATTAAAGTTTAAAGAGCTTGCTTTATAAGTTTATTATCGAAATTGCTTATTTAGCGCTAATTGTTTTTCAGAAAGTCAGTTTTCGCTCTTTATTATGCGTAAAGAAAAAGCAATTCTCATGCTTTTACAAAAAGGAATATTTTGATAAAATTTCGCTGATGGAGTGTAGATTGAAGGATTGATTAATAAATAAATAATAAATATCCTGGGACATTCCTCACACACGGCCATCTGATCCCAAACTAAGTAGAGCTTGTATTATGGAAACCAGATAACTGATATAATACATATACTACTTTTTGTTTGTAAATACATACTTAATATATATAATTACACCCAGACTCAGGACATACAGACATGTTCATGCACACAAATGCATGTCCTGTGTGGGAATCGAACCCACGACCTGCGGCGCGTAAGGTGAACCTTAACCAACTGCGCCAACTGGCCCGTCAAATGTCCGATTAAATGAAATGGTCATGACAGATTCAATTTTTGTGGAGTTTTGGGATATGTAATAAAAATAATTATCCTGGGACATTCACACACGGTCATCTGATCCCAAACTAAGCAGAGCTTGTACTATGGAAACCAGATAACTGATATACTACTTTTTGTTGGTAAGTACATACTTAATATCCTACATAATTAAACCCAGACTCCAGAATGAATGTCCAGAGTGGGTATCGAACTCACGACCTGCAGCGTGGGTGGAATCTTAACCAACCACGCCATCTGGTCCCGTCCCATATTTACGTCACATGTTTACGAACAGGTTTTAAAAAGCTTGGAGGGGAGGTGCTTTAAGTATTAATAGCTTTTACACGAAGGAAACCCTCCTTTATCTTTTAAATTAAGCTAGTGTTTTCCTCCCACATCGGATTAGCCTCGCAAGTGAACGAGGTAACGTCACGCGTCGCCAGCTATATATAGAAACCCTGCCTATGTCTATGGGCTGTGATTTAAACGCAGTTTTTAGGGATCCGTACGCAGAGGGTGCCAAACGGGATCCTATTACTACGCCTCCGCTGTCCGTCCGTTTGTCTGTCAGTGGAGTATATCTCATTAACCATAATAGGTAGACAGTTGAAATGTTATACACATTCTGTGAAATATTATCTGTCTACTCCTGAAACGTAATAGCTAGACAGTTGAAATGTTATACACATTCTGTAAAAATGTCATCTGTCTACTCCTGGAACGTAATAGCTAGACAGTTGACATTTTATACACATTCTGTGAAATATTATCTGTCTACTCCTGAAACGTAATAGCTAGACAGTTGAAATGTTATACACATTCTGTGAAATATCATCTGTCTACTTCTGAAACGTAATAGCTAGACAGTTGAAATGTTATACACATTCTGTGAAAATGTCATCTGTCTACTCCTGGAACGTAATAGCTAGACAGTTGACATTTTATACACATTCTGTGAAATATTATCTGTCTACTCCTGAAACGTAATAGCTAGACAGTTGAAATGTTATACACATTCTGTGAAATATCAACTGTCTACTCCTGAAACGTAATAGCTAGACAGTTGACATTTTATACACATTCTGTGAAAATTTTATCTGTCTACTCCTGAAACGTTATAGCTAAACAGTTCGTGTAGCTAGTACTACAAGAACTATTGTACTACAGAAAAGTAATTAACAGTGAATACATTTTTTATCTTACGCCCATGAGACAGTAGCGAAACGGCTAAGCCATATATTTTGACTACGGTGTGTAGTTTGTGAAGTTAGGGCGTGTAGAGTTATAAGCTGGGCTCTACATGAGATCTGATAACTTTTTGACAGTGCGAGACATATGGTCTTGGTAACATTTTACATGAAAATGTTTTTGGCGGGATACTTTTTGTCCGGGAGTTTACGCGTATAATAATCCGCGTTTTTGTTTCGCATGTTTATGAGATCCCAAGTAGCAAAATAGTCCTACAGCAATCGACCTATAAGACTTAACATCTTTTAAGAGTCTAATAGACGCTTTGAGTAAGATCACTGTTCTCACAACAACATCTTATACGACGATTTGCACTACAAGTACTTTAGATCCTATTACATAAGATATAAACGTTTACAGGATAATGTTATAAGATAGTTACTAGAACTTGTAATTATTACAATCTTGTAAGCGCATGCTATAAAACTAATAAGCAAAGTGTGGCTTTTGATCCTATAAGCGTAATTAATAAGATTATTTACTCTTGTTAGCGTCTTGTTTCATTATTCTATAAGACATGAGTTTCTATAAATGTCCTCGGTGTAGCTGCTATAGGTAAAGGTATTATAGGATTAATTTGCCTTGGTCGTGACTTCAAATAGATTATTAGCACTAAACTAGCATGCCCAGCGATTTTTATATGTAAGTTTCTACTTATATGTGTCCTATATTTGCTATTACTAGAGTAATCGGCCATTTTGTTAAAAAGAACCCTAAAACCAATATGGTGGCGAAGTAGGTATGTCCTGTAGTAGTTAAATTTGACTAAATAGTATTATAAAGGTTTTGATAAATGCAGCAATCGGACATGATCCGATCCTATATGGCGGTCTCAGTATTTGTTAATATTATCGAATAAAAATATATCGAAGATATAATAAATATGTTTAGTTGTGAAGGGGCATGAAGATATGTTTATTATCATCGAACACTTTATCAATAAAATTATTTTCGCAAGATGAGTAGGCCTTCTTTATACAACAGTCAAAAGACAAAAGTTACGTATGTTATGCTTCGTGATCTGCTTACTACCCTTTGAAAATATTATATTTTTTGTCGAAACACTAGAATGGCACCGTAACAATAAGAATGAAAAGTGAATGCTCCAGTAATAGCATCACGCTGATCACTGTTGGATTAATTACACCAGTAGCGGCGCTCTCCAGATCTATAGAGCACTAATCGCGCGTATTCAGGGCGTTTACCGGATCTTTATAGGACATGTTATCTTGTAACTGCACCTAATAAGATAATTATAAAATTGTATTGCACTTTACCGGACTGTTACAAAACGACTAAAGGGCGTAATAATCTTATAACCTGCGCCCAAATCCAGCTTTATAAGCGTTTTCAAGAGTTCTATAGGACAAAAAATACATGCTCCTAGGACACTTAAAGGACCAAATTTTGCTACTTGTCTCTTAGGAACTTCTGCGAGACGGAAGCTAAAGACAGTCTGGAATAAATGTTTGAAAGTATCAATATAAAATCGAAGTTCAGTCAAAGTAAAAGTTTTCATTCTTTCAGTTTAGGTCCTTCGAGGTCAAACCTATGAAGTTTCCGTTAAGAAGTCAGGGAAGACCAGCAAGGAACTCGAGCTATTTTATTTTTTAAATAAATAGTTCATTAGAGTACTTACATGGGTGGAAGTTATATCGGGTGACTGAAGCGGTGTGGTGTGGTGTGGCACAAAGAAAATTACTTTGAAGGTAGGTTATTGACAAAGAGCCGGCGGTGGCGCTGTGGCGCGTGGCGCTGAAAGCGTATACCTACCCTTTTCATTTTTGTTTCATGTACCTACCTTTTCAATGGACGCTCAAACTAGACTCCAACAATATTTTCAAGGAATTTCACTTTTTTTCGCGATTGTCCGTAAATCGTACTTAATTAATTACTTACTTTACTGTCATTAACGGACAATTGTGAAAGTAAAAACATTTTGTTACATTACATTCATTTTGATTTGATTAGTAGATAAAATAATTGATAACATGCCATAACATGGATCAGACGCATCAGATCATTTGAATATGTGAAGCCCAGGGGGATTAATTTCGCAACATTTAGTACAAGTCGCAATTTAGCACAATTAACCCCTAGGGGGGGCTAAAAAGGAAGCAAAGCAATATTGCTTATGCAATTCATTTTTTCGAATTCTCGGCAGATCCTTTGGTATACTAGTCACTCATTATAGACAATTCAATTCAATTAAAGATTCGGAATTGATGAATTGTATATGATCTGCTATAAATTCGAAAAAAGAATTTCATCAGCAATATTGCTTTAGCTTCCTTTTTAGAGGGGCTGGTGAATTAGTATTCTCTAGAACATTTCTGGCTATTATTCTTTGATTGTGAAATGACACTAATGGCCTACTCTGTATCGGCGGAACCTATTAATAGATAATAGTACCTAATGCGATTACAGTTTTGGGAGGTAATGCATGCCCGTTGTTGTCGGTATTCGAATATTCAGTATACAAATATTCGACATACGAATTCTCAATAACAATCAATCAATATCGAGCATTAGTTCATACTATCAGGGAACATCAGGTGGAATTCACAATGAGCCGTGAGGTGTTTCGCTTTGGTCAAACTGTTGTCAAACTGTAATCATGGAACAATTAACCTATAGAAGCGCAATGACGTTCATTTTGGTTGAAATAAATTCCGCCAATTTCCCACCGCCGACAATGCGCGCTGATTGGTTAAGACAAGGACGCATGCACTCTGATTGGCCAAGACAAAAACACACGACGCAGCGAGTGGTCCTTACTGTTCAAATTCAGTGACAAATCATTGACTAGTTGTGGAATTATATTGTTCAGTATTACTACTAGTATTACTACTCTATAGGGATATTTCCTCGATGACTGTAATGTACTATTTCAACACACTCGTCGAATGAAACGCGTGTGCATTGATCATTACACTCTCGGCTTCCTTGTCGCGTACCGCCTCGTCTGTAATTTCCAACTTTGCACACATGTATCGCAATTAGTATTATGTATTTAGTACTAGTATTTTTTCCTGCTTCGGGAGTCGATCTCTATGGGGAGCCCAAAAGCCTGTTGGAGTTGGAGGCCTTCTAGGCGGCTTGACAACTCCGACAGTAGGGTTATCACTAGCTTACATCGACAAATCCACAGTGGGCTCACAGTCGAAATATGGTTGATATACATAATTAATTAAGTATCAATAATTATGTATATGTCGGGAAATCGGATTATTGTTACGACTTGGTTGGATCATACCATTGTCATGGTACAAGGATTTTGAAATGCCTACTGGCAACACAGTTTAGTTTCTCTTTTATAAAAAGTTAATATGGGTATGCGTATTGAATTTAGAATCTTCTTTCGTTTCTTGCCGGAGTCTTCTCAGTTTAAGGCGGCCCTCTGCGGCCGGCGCAACTTCAACGCAAGCATAGTCTAAAAGCTTGTTGTTTCATCCAACGTAATGTTCGACTGCGAAAAAACAGAGACAGCATCAGAGCCGTCGGTTATCAGTCGGTAAATTCCACTGATCACTCGCGGCCGCTTCGCTAGGTCGTCATTCATGATTTCGCATTCATAAAACTTGTTCCAGGAGTATACTTCTTGTGAAAAAATCTTACAAGTTTGTGAAAAAAAAGTTAGTTATTTAGAATCTCCAATACATTTGCGAGCCTGGTATCTAAATGTTTTCTTTACTTTTGCAATTTATAGGTACATTAGATATGGCCAAAGTTCAAGCAAAAACGCTGTTTTTCGGAGGCTTTGACTGAATTTGTTTCACACTTTTTTTAAATTACGCCTAGATACACGGCTAGATATAGTGCACAAGATACTAATTTGTTCAAAACATCTAACGAAAAATGTTTAACAACGCCATAATAAGTACAGAGGTTTTGTATGAAAAGTATGACGAATTGAGTCCTCTTAAGTGTATTCCGAACCGGTCGTAATTTCAACTGTATGTACCAATGTAACGTTCATAAGTGCCTTACTAGGGCCTAAACTGAATAAATGATTTTTTGATTTTGATTTTGATTTTGAATCAGTAAGTTAATAAAAGTGTGTTACAATTGTGTTAGAGCCGCATTCTCTCGGCGGCCGCACTGTGGTCATTATATTATCTTTGTAACAAGTTTATCATAAGCTCTCGAGCTGTGCACATTTTACGATTATTTCACCCTTAATTGAAGTGTATAACGTGTAAGTGATGTGATAATTTAATGTGAAATTACAACAATAAACCTATTGGGGCCCGTGAGGAGTTTGTTGCGTCGCTTCTTCTCCTCATACGGGACTTTTACGAAGCGATGGTATAACGTTGTTTTATTGCCTGAACTACGCTTATCGAATCCTGGTACCACTGAATTCTAATCGTGGTGTTTTTATCGCTTGGCTGTCGCTGACACCGACATATTTATTTATTCACTACAAAACATCTATCATTACAGGAATCCCAATGCGATAATGTTGCCTTACATCTAACAATAAAATAAGAACAGAATCTCAAATTATAAACCTACAATTATAAAAAATATAGTACATAAAATAAATATTTATACCTAGAATAAAAACACATATTAAAAACATAAATGCAAACAAAAAAGAAAAAACGTAAACTTAGGAGTAACAAATTATATGTAGTAGTGCCATTGCGAACTCCCTCAAACTGCATGAAAATACATCAATGATGTTATTAGCTTTGTTTATTAATGTAATAGCGCGAGTGAAAGGCGTATTTGCAAGCAAGTTGGTTCTAGCAGCTGGCACGGCCAACAGCGGCGGGCGGTGCCTCCTCCATACGTAGCGGTCCGGCACACAGAAGCTCAAGCGCTGTAAGACCTCCGGATTATGTTCTATACCACGTACCAGTTTAACTAGATACGTGGCAAGAGTACATTCACGTCTCACTCTCAATTCATTGTACCCTACCATGCCTAATACAAATAGCGTAGGATACATTAAGGGATAAAAGGGGTATACCCCATACAGCCTCAGATAGAGGTGCCTCGTGAACTTATTCTGCACTCTCTCCAACATGACTCTGTACTTTTCTTCGTGAGGAGCCCATATAACTGCACTATGTTCCAGATGACTCCTGACCAGCGCATCATATAGTACTCTTACTGCGGTCATGTTGGTGAAGTTCCTAGTCTGCCTCAGCACAAACCCCAGGTTTCTGTACGCCTTTTTACAAACCTTAGTAATATGTTCCCTAAACCATAAATCAGGAGTAAAACAAACACCCAAGTCCCGTACCTGTGTCACCCGCTGCATTGCGGCATATATACATATACCACCATATTTCCACTGTAATGTATACTGTGGATACATAATTTTGTAACACTGTAGTACCCGCCTGGCTGGCTACCACCCACAATTTGAAAATCAGTCGCTAACTCTGGAACTGAACACAATATCACAAAGGTCAGTGTTACCGCAGGTGGTAGTGGTACAAAGCCTAGAGGGAACAGCTCCCAAGTCTTAGAAACACATCAGATAGTATAACTACAAAGTCACTCTCTCTATTTCTCAAATATTCAATCATACAGGTAATTATTTTAAGCATGAAATTACTTCAAAGTAATTTTTCGTGTTTAAATTATAATCATTAAACATTTATGCTTTACGCCAGATATTAATTTAACTTTACAAATGGTATTTGTTCAAGAAAATGATTAACTATACTTATTTAATATTAATAAAACTGTTGTTTACATTTCATTATAATTTTTTATTTGTTTTTAATTATTTTTGTTTGTTTAAAATGTATAATCATCATCATCAGCCTATAATGTCTCACTGCTGAGCACAGGCCTCCTTTCACAAATGAGGGTGAAAGGGAATGGGCAAATACTCCACCACGCGTGCCCACTGCGGATCGGTGTACGTAGGCTAGTGGTCAACCTACTGTTGGAGTTTTCAAGCCGCCTAGAAGGCCTCCAACTAGCTTAACGACTATCACAATTAAGTGATAACCGGGACCAAACCTTCCTTCCAAAGCACGGAAACGCTCGATTTGAAATACCACTAGGCGGTCACCCATCCAGGTACCGACCACGACGGTGGTAGCGATCGATTAAAACGGCTAATCATGCTACACCACGAGCGCTTCCAAAATGTATAATACGCCATAAAATATACATAGTACATTATTTAAAAAGTATATGTATCTATATCTCTATGGTAATAATTTTGGATCAGGTGTGGGGGTCAAATGTCCCAGTCCCAGGATATATATTTCAGGTTATTAATTTAGCTATTTATAAACCCCCTGCTAGAAAATAGGTATTACGGTGCTTGGAAAAATATTAGATTTTTGTGTACCTATATCTTAATTTAATACAAGGTTTGAGGTTTTATTAAAATGATTTTTGAAATCTTAAATGGATTTATTTTAATGGAACAAGGCACGTTTGATAGTTTTTTTTTGATAAAGTTAAATTACAAATTTGCTTCTAAATAAAAAAAAACTTCCAAGTAACTCTTTTAAGCAGACTAATTTTACAGTGAAATCTGCAAAGAATTGGTAATTCATTCTTCCTTATTATTAATGTGACGAACAGATAATATCTCTTCCTCGTCGAATTCACTATAGGTACGCTTGCTATGCGATTCACATATTGATCAGCAATGAATGCAATGATTTCAATACTAAGGATAGGCCCACCGGAACATTTCGCAAAAAACTTCTTCAAACAAGTAAACAGTACCGCCATTTGTTTAAAATCTATCGAACTACGAAGTGCCACGTTGCATAGGCGTACGGTGTAACCTTGTATGTGCGTACAATAATAATAATAATAATTTATTTAGGAAAATAATAATACATAGTTCTTACAATAAAATAAATAACTTAAGGAACCACAAAACAAATGCAAAAAACAATGATAAAAAACAGAAAATATAAAAACCAAATTGAACAACATTTGAAATTAATAAAATACAGAATCATTTATTTTGTTCGTTGGACCTCGTACTAGGATACCCTGTGTTACGAAGCCCAAAACACAATACACACATACAAGAAAATATAAACAATAAACGAACGAACGTTGGCCTAAACTGAACTTTTTAGGGCCAGCGAGTTGGTGCCATTTCATCGCGTGGTTGGCCCGGTCCTTACGCCAGTAATATATAAGTCAATCAATGAATGGCTTTTTGTGGCCATCAACTGACCGAGGATAGCCCATAAAATGCACATAAAATAGGGTACGGTAGGGTAGGGCACCACGTGAACGATGTCGCACCCGGCAGCTAGTTTAATAATATAATTGGAAGATATCTGATTCAAATTGGTTTGCTTCACTTTGTACTTCGTCGTTTATAAACAGATCTCTTTGTATTATTTCTGAGAAAACGTTTTGTTTTTCAATATAATTCCTCAACTGAACTCAATCATAAGAGAACTTCCAGTTCCGTAAACGATGATTGATACTTATGTAAGTAGGTCATAAAGGTAGGTACATATTTATTGTTACCGGGAGCAACCTGGATCTTCCAATAAGGAATATATTTTGTATGATTAGACAAAGGACTCCTTGAGATTTATAGTAGGTACAGGATGCAGAAACGTGGGCGGAGGGATATTAACTTAAACCCAAAAGAAAACATTATTTCATTTAAAAATTAATATTACACTCAAAGATTTTCGGAAAGTTCTTGTAGGCGATGGGAGTGTTAAACTTTGTATTTTATAAGTCGAGAAAAATGCAGAAAAACAATAACTTGACAACAAAACTTTAAAATTTTCAGAACATTCGAATTTTAGCGGCAAAGAGGTTATAAGTCTTTACTTTTTTTGAATAGTTTTATTTTAAATAGGCCGCATCGTAGCGCAACTAAATCTAATGAGGTTTTACTTATTTTAACATGTAAATATTTGTGTTTTTAAGAGAATAAAATTATAATATATCAATTAATTAATATTTCAGTAATCGTCCACAGTCACTTTTCTAAAAAAAAAAAATTAATATATTACAAGGAATCATAACGAGATCCTTAATTAGGTAATTTGTATAAATAAAATTAATTTCAGAGGGTCTCGGTTCTTCTAATAATGAGATTACATTGCCAGTAACATATTAAAATATTTTATAAGTCAGGCATGATTAAAATATTACACGGTAAAATAACAGATTTTGGTCTTTTTAAGACAGACTATATTTATTAGGTAACAGCATCTCCCTTTAGAGCAGTAATACCCAGCAATCCAATTCCGCAACTAGTCAGTGATTTTGCACTGATTTTGAACAGGAAGCACCAATCACTGCATCAAAATGTTTCATGTGTTGACTTAGCCAATCATAGTGTATGTGTCCCTGGCTTAGCCAATCAGAATGCATTGTCGTTGGTGGGGAATTGGCGGAACAGATTTCAAAACAGCGACTCTTAGGTTCGTCGGGGTGCTTTATTCGGTTCGCAGACCGAACAACCATTTTTTTTTGGTGACTTAATTTTAAAGGGTAATATTCAAAATTACAGAGCAAGGAAGTCTCAAGCGTCCATAGGCTGCGGTAACTGTTTACCATCAGACGGGCTTGTTTGCCACAGTAGTGGTATAAAATAATTGGACTGTTTTACAAAAACCTTAAACCGACTTCAAAGTATACTTGAATTACTTACATTGTCATCAGACAATGGGACCAAACGGGAAGTGTACCCTTTCAAATAAAAAAATAATTTTCCAAATCGGTCAATAAATGACGGAGTTATGCGGTAACAAACATAAAAAAATACAATCGAATTGAGAACCTCCTCCTTTTTTTGAAGTCGGTTAAATGTCGGCGCATGCGACGCGCGAGTTTTTTTTCTATTCAGTGCTCTGTGGTGAAACTATTGAATTTAAGAGCATTTGTTTCTCAAGTTTTTTTGTTTTTTTTTTTGGTTGTGAAAGCACGAAAAAAAAAGAAATGCTCCTATGCTCCTTAGGACATTCAATGGTTTGTCGGACGTTATTTATGGTAAGTAATTTTTTTGAGGTATGATAAATAAATATCCTGGGACATTCCTCACACACGGTCATCTGAGCTAAACTAAGCAGAGCTTGTACTATGGAAACCAGATAATGATGTGAATTATGTAAGATTGCTGCGGTATAATAAATAATATAGGTAATTTATGTAGATATTTATACCAAATTTATATTTTTAGTCAGGCAATTTCAGAAAAACTCTAGTACCCCGAAATAATTAAGAAAAACTACTTTCTGTCTAAGACAGGTCACTAACGGAATTTTTTCACACCAAAAAAAACTTTGCTATTAGTTTGGATAATAGAATTCTCGCTTAGATAATTCCAGTTTGGGTATTTTAGGGTTTGGTTCGATTAGGAGAGACCAGGGATTTTAAATTTTCTCATAGATCTTTTTGAATATCAAAATTATAATGACGGGCCAGTCGGCGCAGTTGGATAAGGTTCAACTTACGCGCCGCAGGTCGTGGTGATTCCCACACAGGACATGCATTTGTGTGCATGAACATGTCTGTATGTCCTGAGTCTGGGTGTAATTATGTGTATTAAGTATGTATTTACAAACAAAAAGTAGTATATGTATTATATCAGTTATCTGGTTTCCATAGTATAAGTTGTACGTAGTATTTATATACTCTGAGGTATAAGCTCTGCTTAGTTTGGGATCAGATGACCGTGTGTGAGGAATGTCCCAGGATATTTATTTATTTATTTATAATCGGTGCACATTAGAGATTGGTCTTTCAGCTATCTTTTTAATAATAATAATAATAATAATAGAGCTTTATTTGATTCCACCGTTTTTTTGTTTTTTTTTTTTTAAATATTAACTCATTTAATTTCATCTCCTTCTAACGTGGACCCCCTCAGGGTAAAAGCCTCCCCCAAAGAATTCCATTTATCCCTATCCTTAGCAGTGTTCGTCCAGTCTCTTCCTGCAACGGATATAATCTCGTCTTGCCACCGGGCGCTTGGTCGACCTCTACTTCTCACACCATGCGGTCCTTTCCATTTTGTGATGTTAATTGTCCATCTATTGTCACCGTATCTCCCAACATGGCCTGCCCATCTCCATTTGAGACTTTGAGAGAAGTGTAGAGCATCCTTTACCTTGGTTATTTTCCGAATTTTTATGTTTCTTACTCTATCTCTCAGTTTTATATTTAAACAGCTCCTTTCCATTGCCCTCTGAGTTGTTTGTATTTTGTGTCTTGCCTTGTGATCATAAATCCACGTTTGGCACCCATAGGTTAGGCAAGGTAAAATTGTTGTGTCCAAAATTATTCTTTTCAATTTAATCGGTAGTTGCGATTTGAGAATCTCCTTTTGTGCCCAGTACTTTCTCCACGTAATAGCTACTCTCCTGTCTATTTCCTCTATATTTCGATCTTTTCTAAATGAAATTTGTTTACCAAGGTAAATGTAGCTCTCTACGCACTCAAGTGGCACTTGGTTGACTAGTACTGGCGTCATCTCGCTGTTCGTCATGATTTTTGTTTTTCCTAAATTCATTTCCAGGCCTACTTGAACACTAGCTGTCTGAAGTTCGTTAATCATAGTGTTGAGCTTATATGGGCTATCAGAGAACACGACGATATCGTCTGCAAAGCGCAGGTGGCTTAGATATTTCCCATTCACATTAATTCCTTGCTTTGACCACGGTAAATCTTCCATTACATTTTGTAAGACAGCTATAAATAGTTTCGGTGATATAGGGTCGCCTTGTCTGACTCCTCGATTAATGCTGATGCTGGTGCCCACTCTATCTAGCCTGACTCTACTAGTACAATTAACATATATGTTTTTAATAATATTTATGTACTTTGCGTTTACCTTTTGTTTGTTTAATGCTTCCCAGATGCTATTATGAGAGATAGAGTCGAAAGCTTTCTTATAGTCGACAAAAGCTATGTAGAGCGGTTTTCTATATTCTACATACTTTTCGATGACCTGGTCTACGGTGTGAATATGATCTGTTGTGCTAAATCCACTTCTAAATCCCGCTTGTTCCATTGGTTGGCATGAGTCTATTTGTGGCGATATTCTGTTTAGTAAACAGGATGCAAAGAGTTTGTACAAGCAAGACATTAAGCTTATCGGTCGGTAGTTTCCTATATCTTTATCTAGTTAGCTATCTTTTTACACCAGCTTAAATGCAACTGATAGTACAGATTTTGAGAAAAAGTACCAAACAACAAAAGTGGAATTAGAATACTAATAGAGGTAAGGGGCCATCAGTGCAGCCAACATAATTTAACCAGAAACTCATTTGTTACATTCATCCCGTGTTAGTTTCATACCTGGGTCTCCCCTAGTTTTGATGCTGAGGATGGCCGCCATTTTAAGGCGCCGATTCGACAGAGAGAGTTCTTTGAGTTCTAAGTACTGCATTCCGTGTTGACTATTGTGCACACAGCAAGCAGTCTAGAGTTCTAGAATATTCGCTACTGATCACACATCATACACTTTTTTTTACTTTCAAAGGCCTCAAATAGCTTACAGTCAACGCGGAATGCAGAACTCGGAACGCAGAACTCTAGAAATCTCTGTGGGGCGCCTAACGTATATTTTTTGTGTTTTAATTTATTAAAGAGTAATTTTTTTACCATCGAGTCGGTAGGTACCTAAGCAATCATACGGCCCGCCTGATGGTAAGCGGTTACCGTAGCCATATGGACGCTTGCAACGCACGATGCATCACTTACGCGCTACCGACACTTACCCCAATGAAGCTCTGGCGACCTTACTCACGCGCAAGAACACAACATAAAGTTATTTGGCTGCGGTATTCTGTAAGGTAATTCCCCAGTCGAGCTGCTCTTTGAGTGAATAAACGCAACGCTCTACGTGGCTCTACCTCTCTTAAAATGTTTACGCAGAGCATCGAGGAAATATCCCTATAGAGTAGTCATACTGAACAATATAATTCCACAACTAGTCAGTGATTTGTCACTGAATTTGAACATTAAGGACCACTCGCTGCATCGTGTGTTTTTGACTTGGCCAATCAGAGTGCATGCGTCCTTGTCTTAACCAATCAGCGCGCATTGTCGGCGGTGGGAAATTGGCGGAATTTATTTCAACCAAAGTGAACGTCATTGCGCTTCTATAGGTTAATTGTTCCATGACGCAGAGTGACTGTGCTAGACTACAGTCCGTGAGCACGGGTACGGTCTAAATGCCTTAAAACGAAGTGCGCGAATATAGTTTGAACGGCAAAAATCAACGAGATCTGTGGCTAAAATACATATAATCAATGCCACTTTAGACCGGCCGCATACTATAAGAAATTTTCTGTCAGAAATTTTCGGACGCCCGCTTCCTCATACATTTTTGGACGTCAGACACGTCAGAATTTTCGGATAGTATTCGGGGTCTAGAACAAAATGTATGGTAAAAAGTGCCTTCCGGCGGGCGTCCGAAAATTTCTGACAGAAAATTTCTTATAGTATGCGGCCGGCCTTATCGTTTTTCATCTTTTACCGAGAACATATCGACATTTCGTCTGACTCCAAATTAACTAGTTGACGATATATCTGTGAATGCATCTATATGGAAAATGGTCACGCTTCGCACAAGGTAACGTTGTTAACGATATCACTCTATAATATTCTAACTCTATGGATTTATGTATTCATTATGAACATGATATTGAATTGTATATTTGTTACACAATCACAAAATGTCCGTTATGATGAGGGATTGATAAATCGTTTTTAAACTATAATTAATACATACAATAATCCATTGCGATCACAGACATCTAAGAGAATAGATTGCGATACGTTTCATGTGCAGATCACAAAATTACGTCCTACAGGCGCTTGTAATAAACTAAAACGCAAAAATATCCGTTAAATCTAAAAACCTCAAGGTTCAATTCACATTGTGGGGAATGGAAGCAGCCCGATTTTTGGAGCAAATAATCATGGCAGGATTTGTATAAATAAATTGAAGATTTTCAGAGAAATTGGAATGGATTTACGATTGAACTTTGAATGAGCCAGTCGAAATATTTTTAGATCTCTTGAAATAAAAATACGACTTTCTTTATATTTTAAACAAGCTGTTTCCAGCGGTTTCACTCACGTTCCCGGGATAAAAAGTATCCCATAATACTCGGGGATAATCCGACTGGTTGTTCTAGAGATTAGCCCGTTTAAACAAACAAAAGAAACTCTTCCGCTTTATTATTGTTAAGTCGAGTTGGTCACAACACTAGCTCGTCTCTCGCATCAGCGTGTCCCGTCACTAAAGGACTATTATGAGTTGTGACAGATCGAAACAAGATGGTTTCCCGCGTATGTGGAAAAGTTTTAGAGTCTATAATATTATTTTTAGGGCTTGTTTGAAATGCTCTAACAGTTATTATTAATGTGATGTGAAATATTTCAATTGTAACGCTTTTATTTTTACCCGACTGACCCGGAAGGAGGGTTATGTTTTTCGAGTGTATGTATGTATGTATGTCTATTTCTTTGTGCCGCTCTGCAGCCTAAACGGCTTGATGGATTTAAGCATATGAGGTATCGTTAGATTCGTCTTGACTGGGGGAGTGTCATAGGGTATATTATTTTTATATGGCGCCTAAAAATAAAAAATAGAGGGTATTAAAAACAAAAGTTTCGTTATTATAACAATATGGGTGTCAAATGAAAGCTTGTAAATAGACCATTCCATATATGTATATATTGTAATACTTTTATGCTACCATTTTGACGTAAACTGCAAGAAACCACGTTTAATGCAAAGACAGTAGGTACTGAGCCGTTACCATACGTAAATCACAGAGTTGCGATGGTTGTTAGCGTTCCTTTACCGTAACACTCATTTACTTACTAATACATACAGCTCTTTCTGTATAAAACTAAAAAGTCTGAAATAAATTAAATTATTAAAAGAAACAAAAAACCCGACTGCGTAAAACATAAATTAACTGAAAAGAGAAAAACAAGCTCTTAAATCTATAGAATTTTGAATATAACTTGAATTTTATAAGGTATTGCAGTCGGGGATAAACAAATATTACAAAAAATACATATTTAAGTTAAGTTAGGTTATTTGTTTATCCCCGACTGCAATACCTTATAAAATTCAAGTTATATTCAAAATTCTATAGATTTAAGAGCTTGTTTTTCTCTTTTCAGTTAATTTATGTTTTACGCAGTCGGGTTTTTTAGCATCTAGTACGTGACAGTTCAATCAAAATCAATTATGCCTAATGGTGACTAGAAGTCTTTCTTCGGGTGAAATGGGTTACCGATGCCAGTTATTAAACGATGTTTTATTTGGTTTATCGACTGAAAAGTTTAGAGGATTACCATTTCTTCAGGGTCGGCAACGCGCGATTGATACCCTTGGTGTTGCAGGCGTCCATAGGCTACGGTAACTGCTTACCATCTGGCGGGCCTTATCTTGTTTGCCATCATCTTAATATATAAAATGATAAACTGATTGTTGATATATCAGCCCACAGCCCAAACCGCTGGACCTAGAGATTTGAAATTTTGCACAAAGATACCTTATATAGTGGAGGCATCCACTAAGGAAGGATTTTTGGAAATTCCACCCCTAAGAGGGTAAAATAGGGGATGACAGTTTGTATGCAAGTCCGTCAGTTTTGAAGTTAGGATCTTCAAATTTTGTGTTTAGACTGACGATTGAAAATTAATGTATAGTTATCTCAGCGTTTGTGATAATTCCACCACCGAAGGGAGGAAAAGGGGCATGAAGTTGGGTATGCAAGTCCTTCAATTTCAAAGTAAACTTCACGAAATGTATTATTATAGGGTGTAGGCATCCACTAAGGAAGGCTTTTTGGAAATTCCACCCCTAAGGTGGTAAAATAAGGGATGAAAGTTTGTATGCAAACTCGTCAGTTTTGAAGTTAGGATCTTCAAATTTTGTGTTTAGGCTGACGATTGAAAATTAATATATAGTTATCTCAGCGTTTGTGATAATTCCACCACCGAAGGACGGAAAAAGGGGATGAAGTTGTGTATGCAAGTCCTTCAATTTCAAAGTAAACTTCACTAAATGTATTATTAAATGGGGTAGACATCCACTAAGGAAGGATTTTTGGAAATTCCACCCCTAACAGGGTAAAATAAGGGATGAAAGTTTGTATGCAAGTTCGTCAGTTTTGAAGTTAGGATCTTCAAATTTTGTGTTTAGGCTGACGATTGAAAATTAATGTATAGTTATCTCAGCGTTTGTGATAATTCCACCATTGAAGGGAGGAAAAGGGGGATGAAATTTTGTATGCAAGTCCTTCAATTTCAAAGTAAACTTCACTAAATGTATTATTATACGGTGTAGGCATCGGACTAAGGAAGGATTTTTGGTAATTCCATCCCTAAAAGGGTAATCTTAATATATAAAATGATAAACTGATTGTTGATATATAAACGCACAGCCCAAACCGCTGGATCTAGAGATTTGAAATTTTGCACAAAGATACCTTATATAGTGGAGGCATCCATTAAGGAAGGATTTTTGTAAATTCCACCCCTAAGAGGGTAAAATAGGGGATGACAGTTTGTATGCAAGTCCGTCAGTTTTGAAGTTAGTATCTTCAAATTCTGGGTTTAGGCTGACGATTGAAAATTAATATATAGTTATCTCAGCGTTTGTAATAATTCCACCACCGAAGGGAGGAAAAGGGGAATGAAGTTGTGTATGCAAGTCCTTCAATTTCAAAGTAAACTTCACTAAATGTATTATTATACGGTGTAGGCATCCACTAAGGAAGGATTTTTGGAAATTCTACCCCTAACAGGGTAAAATAAGGGATGAAAGTTTGTATGCAAGTCCGTCAGTTTTGAAGTTAGGATCTTCAAATTTTGTGTTTAGGCTGACGATTGAAAATTAATATATAATTATCACAGCATTTGTAATAATTCCACCACTGAAGGGAGGAAAAGGGGAATGAAGTTGTGTATGCAAGTCCTTCAATTTCAAAGTAAACTTCACTAAATGTATTATTATACGGTGTAGGCATCCACTGAGGAAGGATTTTTAGAAATTCTACCCCTAACAGGGTAAAATAAGGGATGAAAGTTTGTATGCAAGTCCGTCAGTTTTGAAGTTAGGATCTTCAAATTTTGTGTTTAGGCTGACGATTGAAAATTAATATATAATTATCACAGCATTTGTAATAATTCCACCACCGAAGGGAGGAAAAGGGGGATGAAGTTGTGTATGCAAGTCCTTTAATTTCAAAGTAAACTTCACTAAATGTATTATTATACGGTGTAGGCATCCACTGAGGAAGGATTTTTGGAAATTCCACCCCTAACAGGGTAAAATAAGGGTTGAAAGTTTGTATGCAAGTCCGTCAGTTTTGAAGTTAGGATCTTTAAATTTTGTGTTTAGGCTGACAATTGAAAATTAATGTATAGTTATCTCAGCGTTTGTGATTATTCCACCACCGAAGGGAGGAAAATGGAGATGATTTTGTGTATGCAAGTCCTTCAATTTCAGGTTGACGATTGAAAATTAATTTATATGTGCCTCAACGTTTTTGATAATTCCGATCCCGAAAGGGTAAAAAGGGGGATTAAATTTAGTATATGAAGTTCTTTATTTTCGGAGTGAACATTTCAAAATTTATTATTTCGGCTTATGGTATTGGCGTATTGAAATGACTCGCCTAAACAACATCAGGAAAAAGAGAGGAATCGGTATTAAAACAAAGATCCGGTTAATACGAGCATTGGTATTCCTCATTTTCATGTATGGAGTGGAAGCGTGGACTATACTGGCCCGAGAAAGAAAAAGGATTGATGCATTCGAGATGTGGTGCTGGAGACGGATGTTGGAAATACCTTGGACCGCTAAACGCAATAATGCATCAATCCTATCGCAGCTCCAAATTAAAACACGATTGTCCACCATATGCCACCAACGTATTTTTTCGTATTTCGGCCACATGGTGCGCAAAGGCGATGAAAGTTTGGAAATCTGATCATAGTTGGGAACACGGAAGGAAAACGACTACTTGGTCGTTCACCAACAAGATGGTCCGATCAAGTATATGACTCATCGTCCTCCAAGTTTTACAGAAACCAGTGGAGGCAGATCATTCGCTCTAGAAGCAAAGCCGATGTTGACCACGATCCTCAGACATGAGGGAAAGAGAAATAAGGCCTCCAAAATTGTGCTGTGGAACTAGACTACAAGTAACAGCTCTCCGCCGCAATGTTATTGAGGCCAAAATATTTACTGGTTTCGCCAGAGGAGAAACAGTCTTCTTGCCGCGTATACCATTGATCCCAAATCACCTTCCTTTTGAATTTAAAAAATAACGGTTCCTAATTAAGATTTGTAGTCACAGGGAATAACTCTGAAATTTGCTAGAGTTGATTTGCGGCAGGACTGTTTCAGTTTTATGTGGCATCCTCGCATATGAGCTCTTAATCTACCTGAACTTTTGTCAATATCACACGTAGTGGCGGACAATATCCATGAACAAAGCTCTATATTGTTACAATGATTCATATCTAGAAAAAAGAAATAATCTACGCGGACGAAGTCGCGGGCTATAAAGCTAGTAGTGGTATAAAAAAAAAACAGATTGTATCGTTTAGCGTGGTATGAACATGTTATGAGAAGATATAAAAGCCACGTCACTAAAAGGGTTATGAATATGAAAGTGGATGGATATACGGGAAGAGGAAGAACGAAAAAGAGATGGATTGTGTGAAAGATGATGTGGGTAAGAAAGGAGTGGATGCTGGTATGACGGATAGAAGAGACGAATGGAAGAAGCGTACATATTGCGCCGACCACAAATTTTGGAACAGGGCAGGCAGACGATGATGTTCTATTTGATTTATCCACAGATATAGATATAGTTAGATGACGCAAATATCACGATCTGTATTAAAACCAAGCGTGCCATTTTTTGACTACTAATAAATGAATGAATTTTGATTAATATTTCGTCACAAGCACTATTTAGTGACGAAAAACCAACTCAACAAAGTCGCCATTTTTTGACTATTTACTATCACGTCACAAACACTATTTAGTGATAGAAAAATCAAATCAATTCAAGTACAGTATTACCCAACTGATAAGGCGCGTCGTGAATCTTCGTTCGCACAGAAGAGAAAGTATGGCCCCGAAGATTAACGAAAGAATGCTTAAAACTTACATCAACCTTAGATCACTACTATAAGGTTCATAATACACTACAGCTGTTAGTTCCGTCTCACTCGCAAGTCACGCCCCTCCGCACGGCGCGCGTTAACATGACGGCAGCTGCCGACCAATAGCGGTTTCCCGCGCTTTGAAAATGTACAAAAAGTATCTTCTGCGCAGGTACATCGGTAAGCCATATTAGTTGAGTACTACTGTACACCGATGCAATGTGGGTGCGATAGTGATACGTTAAGCATTTTATGCTTAAGTCGGGCACTAAATCCGGCACGCGAAGTAGGTGCTCTTGCGTTATCTAGCTATATCTATATCTGTGGATTTATCGAACTTTGTGTTTCCGTTATAAATTATAATATGATCCATATTTATTTATTTTCCTGAATGAGAAACTAAATTTTCTTCTCTTTCTACATATAAAATAAACACTTCCAGAAGTAAAAAATCTTCCGACGAACTCCATGGTTGCCAATAAGGACAGATTCACCTTTTTCATGTCGGGATCAGAAACCTGCTTCTAATAAACGAGTGAAACACCGAAAGTTTTTTTTTTATTATTTGATATAGTTCCTAGGCTACAAGTGTTGCCAATTTGCAAAAATCTCATCCTTCACCCCAATGTGTTTGAGTTGATTTTCACAAAATATAATACCTATAAATACCCTGGTGACTTGTTACAGGTTTTTAAACCTACAACAGGCACCTCTCTCACAAATCGGGTTCGCATAGTACTTAATGCACTTTTTTGTATCTATTTTTGTGAAGAGAAATAAATGTTTTTATTATTATAAAATGGACCACCATGGAAGATTGTCTCAATGGGAAATAAACCTAAAATGTCAATAGTTCACTAACCAAATAATATTGTTTCTAACTCTACCCAAAACTAGGTTTCTGTATTGACCTTAAAATATTCATTGGTCTATATACCTAAGCTAGGTAAATATTATCTCTCAACTATGTAAGTCACTAAATTTATATGTATTTGAACGACTAATTAGTATTTGAGAAGGACTAATAGGCAATGAATATTAACTTTGACTACGTAAAGATGTGATACTCACTAAACCCCCAACCCCCATCCCTGCGAGTTTATGTCGCCTGACATTGCGGTCTCTTCCATTATGTATTGGTGAGACAGTACTCCTGGGGGCCAAGTCTGCTATTATAAATCAAAAATGTCATTCTAACACGACCTCATTATAACTCCACTGTTATTGTTTTCAAGCTGCCTAGAAGGCCTCCACGACTAGAACGAACGAAGAACACGGAAACGCTCGAGTTAAAATACCACAAAGCGGTCACCCATCCAGGTACTAGCCACGACAGTGGTAGCTTAACTTTACGAATGGCTAATCATACTACACCACGAGCGCTTTAGTTACAGTAGTACAGTAGTACCCAATTAATATGGCTTACCGATAGTGTTGCCAGGTCCCGTGTGTCAAATTTCGGAACGTAAAGATAAAATAATCGGGATTTTGGGTTTCAAATCGGGACAGTAGTGAAAGTCTGAATTTGGTGAGAAAATATGATAGCAAAAATATTTTTATGTAGTAGCAACTTAGTTATATTCACTTTTCCTGTCAAAATTATCAAATACAGTAAAGACTCATGAGGTTAGAGAAAAATCGGGACATTTGGCGTCCCGATCAAGGGTTAATCGGGACGTGTCACCAGACCCCTGAAAATCGGGACGTCCCGCGCAAATCGGGACACCTGGCAACACTACTTACCGATGTACCTGCGCAGAAGATACATTTTCAAAGCGCAAAGCGAGAGGAGCGCGACTTGCGAGTAGTTGCGAGTGAGACGGACCTAACAGCTGCAGTGTATTCTGAACCTTATAATAGTGATCTAAGATTGATTGTAAGTTTTAAGCATTCTTTTGTTAATCTTCGGGGTCATACTTTCTTTTCTGTGCGAACGAAGATTCACGACGCGCCTTATTTATCAGTTAGGTACTACGTAATTATTGCCCCGTCCATCGACTTCATTCACCGCTCGCTCGCTTCGTGTGATTCAAGACGTAAGTAATTAAATAAGTCTGCTTGTTTGAACTACCTAGGGCGTGTTATAGGCCTTTCTCTCAGTTGTATTACATTAAAATTTGTCCTACTTGAATACCTGAAACTTCCTCGTGAGATCCTTCTGTAAAGTTCTAACTCGAGTATTTGAACAAAAGTTTGGTAATTTTCAATTCATTACCCGTACAATATAATACAGATTTGGAAGTTTTGATTAAGTTCTTTCGTATAGTGTACTGTTTTCTGTGTTATTACTTGTTACCCATTGAAGCCGAGACCACTAGAGGACATTAGACGACGAATTTGATGAAATTAGGCTCCTAATGTTATTTGGTTACGGAAACCTAAGAGCCCCCGCGGACCACAGACTTATAGCTAAAATCTTCATCATTATCAGCCTATAATGTCCCACTGAGCACAGGCCTCCTTTCACAAATGAGGGTGAAAGGGAATGGGCAGATATATACATGACCAGTGCGGATTGGTGGAGTTAGGCCAATGGTCAATCTACTATTGGAGTTGTCAAGCCGCCTAGGAGCCCTCCGACGAGCTTAACGACAATCACAATTAATTGATAACCGGGACCAACGGCTTTACTTGCCTTGCCGCCCCATTGGTGGAGCTAAACTTTTCCGAAGAACGGCTAATCATGCCACACCACGAATGCTTCATACTGATCAAGAATCCGACTAATATATCAGCTGATGGACAGTGTGTAGTCTGTGGTCAAATGATAAAACAGCTCTACAATCTATTACAAGTTTTAAGTCTGATAGAAATAATTGACTACTTCAATATAAAAGCCGTAAAACTTAACCAAAAGTTATTTATTAAGCATCTCAAAGTTATCAAAATCCTTTATAATATGCGTACCGCTTAGTTTTCAAAGCTGGTAGGATATAGTTCATTATTATACCTAGAGTAGGTACTGCTTTTATTCAAAGCGTTTCGAAAACCTGCATTCGTATTCAAAGGCGGCGGATTCAATGAAATTCTTTGTCAATGTTACTAGGTTTTGAAAAATGCGAGATTTTGATTTATTGTAATTTTGAAACTCAACGTCTAGATACCTACTAGTTATTGTTCGTTTATACCTTATTCCATTGATTTTTACCACGATAGGTAGCTACATTATCCCGATACATTATAGGCTATTTATCCCAAGAACGCGGGTGAAACTGCGGGGGACAGCTAGTCAGTTATAATAGCTATAAGTAAAAGAACAACTTATCGGACTCAATTACTTACTCTACTTCCTACTCTAACAAAATCAGTATCAATTACGTAAAACAACACAAAATCGCACACAAACAGCTGGCAACACTTTGCTCGAAATCTGAGTGAAGTATTTTTATTTTTGAATTTTGTTATTTTAGATGAATTACGCAATAAAATTAGTGGCTTATCTGTGGAATATTACAACATAATTCTAACCTTTCTTCCCTGATGAATTATGACACAATTTTACTGCAGAAACCGTCATATTTATTATTTTTCTGAGAGCTCCACTCACTAAAACGCCAGTCAGTACACTGACAGCGCGGCGGTCATTTGGAGCCATTATGGCTCCAATTGAATGGATTATGTTTCGCGCGTGTACTTTGTTTCTATGTGTAATAATTCAATGATACAAATATATAAATGTATCGCTGTGATTCTTCGTGGATTAAAAAAGTGGATTTGGTGGATAAAGAAAACGTTTGCAATTGTTTAAGTAACTATCCATCATGCAGTCTCTTTACTTGATTTCGTTGAAATACGTACAAAGACTGCATATTCTGAAATATATTTTTATTACTATGATGAAAATACATCACGCGTTTGCACAAAAGGAGATTAATTGGCGTTTGGATACTCTAATGTTGAGATTACATTTGCCAGCAACATATAAATACCTACACATTCATGGATTATCTAATAAACCTTGCTTAAGATAAAGTTTTATTTATATTCCACGATAAAAATAGCAGGATTTCTTCCATTCAACAATATTTGTATAGAATTTTTTATTCTTATCTCGTGGTTCAAATGTTCTCTCGCGACAAAAATCAAAATTAAATGAAACGTTATTTAGAACTGTGTTTTGAAAAATCCTGCTATGATTATGCAGGATGGAAAAAAATATGAGTGAGGAAAACTGTTCTTAAATTTTACTCACAGCAAATATTATTTCAATCGAGAAAATTCAAAGATTGTAAATACTTTTCTGGGAATTGAACTGAAACATAGATAAAAGATAACATCTCGTGTCTTTATGACAATATTTGATATGGTCAGATATGAGGATCAAACCTTATACATCTAAATAGATGACGCGAGTGTACCTACTTCGCGTATCAAAATCTGTGCAAAAATGGGACACAATATTGTTCTTTTAAAACTGTTTCGCGCGGACAGGGAACTCGCATAAGGCTGCATGTCCACCAGAGATGTGTAGCGAGGGATGTGTACAGCTGACAAATAGGATAGCTTCATTTTCACGTTTAAAATCTGCCAACCTAACTAAATAAATCTTGTGACATTATGGTAGGTACAAAAAAAGTTACACACTTAGTTTTCATACGGATGGAGGGACTTGCGTTATCTATTTAGATTTATGTCTGTGGGATCAAATCTGTTAAATCAACATGATGTAAAGGAAGACGCATGAATACATTTTATGTTACACTAGCTGACATCGCGGTTTCATTCCTATTCCTATAAATAATACTCGGGGATAATGGAGCTTCCTATTCATCATCATCATCATCATCATCATCATCATCATCATTAGCCTATAAAGTCCCACTACTGAGCACAAGCCTTCATTCATAAATGAGGGTGAAAGGGAATGTGCAATATTCCACCACGCGTGCCCACTGCGGATCGGTGGAGGTAGGCTAGTGGTCAACCTACTGTTGGAATTTTCAAGCCGCCTAGAAAGCCACTATCACAATTAAGTGATAACCGGGACAAACGGCTTTACGTGCCCTCCGAAGCACGGGAACGTTCGATTTGAAATATTACTAAGCGGTCACCCATCCAGGTACCGACCACGACGGTGGTAGATTAACTTTGCCGATCGATTAAAAACGTCAGTGAGCTTCTTATTAGTGAAAGATATTTTCGAATCCG
The DNA here is from genome assembly GCA_951394255.1 of Polyploca ridens. Taxonomy (NCBI): domain Eukaryota; kingdom Metazoa; phylum Arthropoda; class Insecta; order Lepidoptera; family Drepanidae; genus Polyploca; species Polyploca ridens. The sequence goes on along the minus strand of OX596259.1, from coordinate 1,836,118 downwards.
ACTGATAGTTCCAGAGTTTAGCACGTTTGAAAGAAACAAACAAGTCAAACAGTAAACACAGAATCTCTTCAGCTTTATTATATTAGAAAGATGTATTTATTGGAAATCCAGCGTATTGAAAATATCCTGGGTCTGTGGGGAATGTGTAGAGTGTAGACTAATTTAAAATATCACTGGTTTCATTACATTATCTTATTATCTCTTAACTAATTTCTGTTCCTTTAAATCCCTTAGGGATAGAGAAGAGGTTTATTTTGATTTTCCGTTATAAAAATATTACCTACGCTTTGTGAAGGAAATATTATATAATTGGACTGTTTTACAAAAAACTTAAACCGACTTCAAAGTACACTAAGAAGTAATCAAATCCTGATCTGATGACAATGGGATCAAACGGGAAGTGAACCCTTTCAAATAAAAAATGAATTTCGGAGTTATGAGGTAACAAACATAAAAAAAAATACATTCGAATTGAGAACCTCCTCCTTTTTTTGAAGTCGGTTAAAAAGTAAGATTAGATTTATAATATTATATTATGTTATAAATGTTTCTTGCCGGAGTCTTCTCAGTTTAAGTATTTCGAACCAGTGTAAATTCAACTGTATGTAACAAATTAACGTTCATAATTGCCTGATCAGGGGCCCAATTCTCACCCAATCGAAACTGATCGCTCGATCGAAAAAGGCCGACATATTTAGAAGGGAAACCAGTCAGCTAGAGCGTTGATTGGTCGGGACCGTTCGAATTGACTCCGCCCCTCGAAATTTTGCAGTCGAATAGGACTCGAACCGTAAGTTCGATTCGAAGGCTAGTTCGAGGGAAGTGAGAATTGGGCCCCAGGGCCTAAACTTAATAAATAACTTTCTTTATTTGAATTTAAAGGCATCAGTCGCAAATCCCTTAAAGTGACAGATAAACCTAGAAAGGTTTTCGCTCGCTTAAAAAGGCTTTTTATAGTGTATGTAATTACACTTGATTGTTTATAAAATTGTATGTTAAAAAAAAAGCCTTTAAGTTTGTTTCCTATTAATATTTCCATCAACTTCTATAAACTGTATGGGCTAGATTTGCACCTGAACCATAGGAGAGCCTGAAGCGAGGGTCCTTGAATATTGGAGGCCAATATTGGAGCTCGGAATAAATTCTAGGTATGATAGCTTGTGCGATATAGTAGCAACGTTGCATTCGCTTAAATCAATTCAAATCCTAAATTTAGGGTCATAGAATTAAATTTCAGATGGTTCTCAACCTCAAATCGAAAAATATTGCCATGTGTGTAATACCTTCTAACAGTGAGTTTCAGTAGCTACATTTGAGTAGATCACTACTATTTATAATGAGAATGTGTAGATGTAACGGCACATTGGAAAAACAAAAGACAATCAAAATTGATCGAGACCTCCGGAGACCAGCGGAACCAGCTTGTTCCGCCAACGTGTCAGCTTGGCTATCGAAAGAGGAAACGCTGCCAGCCTTCTAGGAACCTTGCCGATAATCGGAAGCAGCGGCAGGCTTGAGGAAATTTTCTATATATAGATTGTATTTTGTACATATTTGTTGTAAATAAAGATATATTCCATGTTAAATGGTGGATCTCATGAAAGACAATCAATGAAGAAATAATAAAAAAAAAAAAAAAAAAAAAAAATCGTATCAGAATTCATACCTGTGGTAAACTGCAAGCGAGGGCGAATGCCCACGCGCAGTACAGCATCTGTTTACTTCGTTTCCTTGCCACTGGCAGTCGCAGCGGATAAATTACGGCGAAAAACCTGCAAATAAAATAAATAAATAAATCTGGGACATCCTATCCTAATATTATAAACGCAAAAGTTTTTATGTTTGTTACTATTGTACTAAGCCTTAGTTATAAGTAATTGTACTAACAAAAAATGGATTCAGTTGTCCGAATAAATATATTTTATTATTATTATTAAGCAAAAACAACGAATTTGAAAAAGGATGAGACAGCGAGATTAGTCAAAATTTTTCGGAAAGTTCCTTGCTGATTTTACTATTCGTCACGGCCCGTTTGGCGTGGTAGTTAAATGGCTGCCACATGTCGTGGATTCATTGTGTGTATTGACAAGTCTATTTGTTCTGAGTCTGGGTTTAGTTTAGTCTATATTAGATTACAAGTTACAATACTCTCCACACAAGTTTGCGTCTCGGAAGCTTACGTGACCTTTGTTGAACACAATTTTAGTGCCAGAGGGGTACGACGAGCGTAGGAGGGTCACGATCAAGGTTTGTGGCTAAACACAGACAAACATTCGTGGTGCGAAGTTATACGTAAACCAGCCAGAAATATAAATACTTCGTCTTGTTGCTGCAAAATTAGGAGCTAAAACTATTGATGACGTAAAAATCAACAAGTGAGACCAGTCCCGATTTTTAGCCTAAAATTAAATGTCCCGCGCGGGACAGCCTCAGTCCCGCTTTTCGAGGATTACTCGACGATAAAATCATGGTTGGACGTAGAAGTAGGAAATACTAAAGACACCATTGAAAAGAAATGGCACCAGCTTTCCCGTGACGCCCCGCGCCAAAGTGCGCTTAATGTCACTGACATACAAAAATCAAACTTCTAAGACAACCTCAGAAGGCAAAGCAATCAAAAGATACGGCCGTATATGCCGCATATTTTGACGCTCGCAAGGGAATCAAAACCTATAGGGTACTTTATCCCTATAGGTTTTGATTCGTTTTTGATCTTATTGTAAAATTGTATGATTCTAGAATCATACAATTTTAAAGAAGAAATCCGAAAAGTGTTTTGTAGTTACATCACAAAAAAAGATTTTTATGCTATTATATTACAACATAATCAAAAAAAGGGAAAAAGTCATCTAGACTCGATTCCCGAGATGAATGAACTATTTACATAGTACAAGTTTCTACGGAACCCTCGGTGCGCGAGTCAGACTCGCACTTGGCCGATTTTTTTAGTATGTCCCGCTTTCGGCGATAGAATCCCACTTTTTTTACTCAAGAGGCTACAAAATCCCGCTTTGCCCGAAATAAAATCTGGCAACGCTGAGTGAGACCCTCACTTCAAGTAACAATTTTTAGGTTAGGTAAAGCACTCTCGTTAAGATTCACACGCATTCTTAAGATGTTTGGATATATCATCCGCAACGAAAGCTCATTGGAACGATTAGTGGTACAAGGAACAGTAGAAGGTCAACGTTCCCGCGGCCGATCACCCACAAGATGGACAGACCTCATAAAATCATCAACAAGTTTTTCCCTATTCCAACAGTGGACTGCAAAAATTTAATCCGAGCCCGTCCGAGTCGGACATGTTGCTTCAAAGGATTAGGTAAAAAAATTAAACGTATTATAACAATGCCGTACGTTGATCACTAAGTGTTGTTTCAAGTCAAAATTTCCGGGATCTTTGAGATTCGTTACGTATTTTTCCATTTCATTTTGTATAAAAGCGCCAAGACAATCTTTTGCGATGAAAAAAAAAGAACTATCTTAATTTTGACATCTATTTGTCTTCTTTTCTGCGCTAATATGACATATTGACTTGATTTTGACCATGAATGTATAAAAAAATCTGGATACCCTGGCCCCTTGTTAACCGGTGAAGCACCCCAAGAGAGCTGGTCTTCTTGACAACTTCTTGTAAATACAAGGCCTCACGTAAACATGCTCACCATAGTGCGCTGATCGGTGTCATTTCGCGTCGAGACGCCAACCATAACGGCTGCTGATTTTATTCTTCAGAATGCCATCCTAGGTCGTGAAATCATGCAAAAATAACACTATAACATGCAAAAAATCTCAAGGAATCACTTTTCATAGGTAATACAATTTTTAGACGTTTATTGTTTATGTTTTGACATTATAAAAAATATTGTTTTTTTTTTGACATTCAACAGCAGTGTTGTCAGAAATTAAATGGGTAAATTACCTTTAAAATTGGGAAATTAACATTGATTATACATACGTACGTACGACAAGATAATTGATTATCTTTGTAAGGACGTAATAGTTTGCACACCCCAATATTTACATATGAAACAGAAATAACTCTTATAACGTAGTTATCTACAAAACGTAAAAAAGAAAGTGGTTTAAAATCAAATGTTTCATCGATTTATTCTTGAACTCTGCGTACTTTTTATTATTCCGATTTCGATCCTATTACGAAAATATGTCAAACACATACATCCATTTTTTTGATTTTCTAAACAGAACAATGCGTGGAAAAGAGATTGGGTCGATATTATTAGACTTTGTAGAGGTGAAGACGAATGGAATCCAGAAAGCGCCAGCTTCTGCAGTTCACATTATAAATGAAATTCTGCAGTTCACATTATGAGAAGATTTTAAGTAACCTTTGAAATCTCGAATAAGTAACTCATTCATTAAAATGATATTTTAGGTTGTGAATTAAAACTTGTAGAAATACAGTATTTTAACTGTAAAATCACGATTTAAATCACGTAAATTAGCGAAATCGTGCATACGGTAAAGGTACGGTACGGTTAAGGTATCTGTCGAGATATTGAAAGTGTTTATTGAAAGTTTTTTATTTTGTTGTAATTTGATACTTATTTCTATCCAAACATACCCAACAGTTGAATTGACTTTTCCTGTTTATAAACTATTAGTATATATTTTTTTCTCATGTTGTATCATATTTGTTTTCTAACGCTTAACACAGTTTTTAATACCTATTTTTATTTATATCACCCCACACAGGTACAATGAGAACGAAATAAAATAGAACTATCTTTTAAAAGGTGTTTCATGTTTTAAACACAACTGCAAGCAATGAGAAGTTTTCTTTCCATATGGTCAAACTGTTGATAATTCGAACTAATTTGAACCTTAAAAGTACACGATCTGACAGGTATTTTCAACCAACTTTATAAAATTCTATGGAAACGAAAACGTCTCATTGTTTTGCATGTCTGTCGTCTACACCTTATTCCACGAATAAAGTCAGGTAGACAAGCAAATACATGTGTCAAAAAATATGCAATATTTTTTGGGGAAAATCTGATTCATGTGGTAACACACAGGTCACGCATACAGACGAAAAATTTTGCTTCACCAAAATCAAAAATCAAAATCAAAAAGTCATTTATTCAGTTTAGGCCTTAGTAAGGCACTTATGAACGTTATGTACATACAGTTGAATTTACCACCGGTTCGGAATACACTTAAACTGAGAAGACTCCGGCAAGAAACTCAGCAAGGTTTTTTTTTTGTGGAAGATCTTTTAATTTAATATTACAGCTTTTTTCCAAATACTTATACAATATATACATTATTATTTTATGCTTATTCGTACAATTGTCACTTAGCCAGGGGGATGCAAGTGCAGAGAGAAGCTACTACAACCATATATTCTTGTCATCCACGTAATGAGCCACCTTATAGTAGGCTTTGTCAATTAACCTCTGCTTTATGAAATCTTTGAATTTATCATAAGACATTTTAGTTACTTCGAGTGGGATTTTATTATAGAATCGTACGCAATTTCCGAGAAAAGACTTATTAGCTTTAGATAACCTGAATCTATGTGTCACAATTTTATCTTTATTTCTTGTATTGAAGTTATGGCGGCTACTATTAATTTCAAATAAATTTAAGTTTTTACGGACAAACATAATATTTTCATAAATGTACTGTGACGGTAACGTTAAAATTTTAAATTCCTTGAATCGACTTCGTAGTGATTCGCGAGGACCCAAACAATAGATTGCGCGAATTGCACTTTTCTGCAGAATAAATATAGTTTCAAAGTCTGCAGCTGAGCCCCACAGCAGAAGACTGTAGGACATTAAACTATGGAAATAAGCAAAGTAAACCAACCTGGCTGTAGCCACATCTGTTATTTGTCTAATTTTTCTAACTGCGAAGGCGGCGGAACTCAGTTTACTAGCTAATCTTTCTATATGAGGACCCCATTGTATTTTACTGTCTAATGTAACGCCGAGAAAAACTGCCTTATCCACTAGTGCAAGTCTTTTACCATCGACAAAGATATGAGTGTCACTCTTAACAACATTAGGGAGAGAAAACCTTATACATTTAGTTTTACAGGAATTAAGCATAAGATTATTGGCGGCAAACCATTTTGATACAGCTGATAAGGTGTCATTGAGCTGCGTAAGGTCTGTATCTTTTCTATTGACCTTAAAAATTAGAGAAGTGTCATCTGCAAATAAAACTATATCCGACAATTCATTTACCATATAGGGCAGATCATTAATATATGCCAGAAACAAAAAAGGGCCTAAAATTGATCCTTGCGGTACGCCCGTTTTCACTAAAGACCCTGAGGACGTAGTACCGCTAATACCTACTTTTTGTTGGCTACCTGATAGATAAGATGATATAAGATCGAGTGTCACTCCACGAACTCCATAGTGTTGGAGTTTTAAAACTAGTGTGTAGTGATCTACGCAATCAAATGCCTTGGAGAGATCACAAAATACGCCAACCGCATCCTGTGAATTCTCCCAGGCTTCAAAAATATGCTTTAAAAGTTTAGCACCAGCGTCTGTCGTAGACCGGCCTTTTGTAAATCCAAACTGATGATCATGTAAAATCTGATTTTTGGTGAAATGAGTTAACAATTGATTTAGTATAACTTTCTCAAAAATTTTGCTTAACGCTGGAAGTATAAAGATGGGTCTATAATCAGAAGGATTATTTTTGCACCCAGATTTAAATATAGGAATGATCTTACTGTGTTTCATCAAATCGGGGAAAGAACCCTGAACAATACATTGATTAAAAATAGCTGCTAAAATAGGTGCTATACTAGTTATAACTGAGTGGATTACTTTAACTGATAAGCCCCATAAGTCTTCTGTATTTTTTATATTCAAAGACTTGAAAGCTCCTAATATTTCACTAGCATCAATAAACTTAAATAAAAAATTGGGAATATGTTTTGGGAAATTGTCTTTAAGGAGACACTCGGCTTTCTTAGGTGAAGATGCAAGATACTTAGTAGCTTCAGTAGGTATTGTTGAAAAAAAAGATTCGAAAGCACTCGCTACTTCAAATTTATCGGAGATAAGCTTATCATTAATTTTAAGGTTAATTGTGTCTTCTTCCTTTTTATTTTTACCAGTCTCCGTGTTTATAATTTTCCACACAGTTTTAATTTTATTAGTCGAATCACTAACTTTTTTGGCAATGAAAATGGCTTTTGCTCTATTACAAACTAATTTAAATATTTTTGAATAATTCCTAACATATGTATGAAACTCTTCTTTAGTAGTGTTTGATTTTTTACGATAGAGTTCATACATGTTTTCTCTACTCAATCTTATTCCTTTAGTGGCCCAGTCACAGAATTTTAGTTTATCGGTTACCTTAGTAGATTTAATCGGGCAATATTTATTAAATCCTTTACAAATCTCAGTAAACAATGTTTCATAGTTATGATTAGGATCATCAGATTCGAAATAGGTATTAGCAAGACTCAATTCCAAATGACTATTAAATTTCTCTAACTTGTACTTTGTGGTTGGTCTAAATTCCCTACTTACTTCATTTAATATTTGGCTTTGAGAGGGCAATCTAACAACTTGAGCCAAATGATCCGAGCGAACACCCGGAATTAAGAACTTATCCAAAGTACTCCCATTTGTAATAATGTTGTCAATGCATGTTGAAGATGTGGCTGTTACCCGTGTCGGTTCACAAAACAAAAGATCCATATTAAATGATTTGAATAAAGAAATAAAATTGTTTGTATCTGATGAAGTAACAAGAATATCAATATTGAAGTCACCACAAACTACTATAGACTTTTTGGATTTGAAAAGTTTACTAAGAATCTCTTCTATTATAGAATAAAACAAAGAAAAATCAGAAGCCGGAGGTCTATATACACATACGATGATGGAGCTTTCAATCTCTGCACATGCCACCTCACAGACGCGCTCCACAGAATGACTACATATATCTGTACGATTTTTGAATTGTATGTTGCTGTTTAATAAAATAATAGATCCACCACCATTAGCAGACACTCTGTTGAACGCACTGGCGACGGTGAAATTGTTAATATTAAAGAGCATCATATCAGGTTTTAACCAGGTTTCAGTAAAGCATAAAATATCAACCTGGGTTTTATCCAATAAAAGTTCAATATCATATATTTTGCCAGAGAAGCGATTTATGTTCTGATGCAATAAAACAATACTTTGTCTAGGCTTCTCTTTTGTCGAAACTATATGTTTAAAGAATTAATCACAATATTATTAGAGTTACTAGATAATATTGCTTCGTCACTTAACCTACTGTTTGTTATATTTACTATAACACTATCAATATTATAAGCTATCAATGTAGCAATCAGGTTTTTCGTCCTTCTAGGCATTTTCAGTGAATCCCGATTTAATTTTATTCCACTAACAAACTTATTAGTGTCGAAAAACAAAATATTGTCATTGTGACATGTCAAATTAAATAATACATTATTCAGAAACATGATATAACTATTCTGTTTGTCAGTATAGTCAACTGAGTAGGGAAAAGCACACAACATTACTTTTAGTACCCCTAACCTTTGTAAGGACTCAAAGCTATTAAACAGGTTTATCCTATGTACATCTAGTCCATGACCAACTAAAATTACAACTGTGGTATAGTTGTCAAATTTCATTTGTATTATTCTTTTAATAATCTGCATGTAAGAAGCACCTGGCATACAATAATTAACTACTGGCTGTTTTGAATGGTTATTAATAAGGGAACCAAAGTTAACTCCTATTTTATCAGTAAAAATTACTGTTTTGTATTTACTTTGCAAAGAGGATTCTGAATCACAACTCACACACAGCTCAGCTCGTCCAACCTCAGGTACAGCCCCAGGCAAATCCCCAGGTAAAACCTCAGGCAAAATCTCAGGTAAAATCTCAGGCAAAACCTCAGGTAAAACTGGCATTGACTCATCAGTGGACACATGCATACAGCCACAAGTATGGTTGTTAACGAGAGACTCACCGGTTAACAAGGGGCCAGGGTATCCAGATTTTTTTATACATTCATGATTTTGACATTGAAAAATATAAAAGACAGTGCTACGGTTTCGCCATTGGTTTGGCCTTAAAGAACGAAAGAGAAGAGAACTATAAATTCTTGCAACAACCCAAATTTTGCATAAATTTAATCGTTCAAAATAATAAATATAAATAACTAAATAAATATCCTGGGACATTCGTCACACACGGTCATCTGTTGGGCGATTACGTAACTAAATTTAATACATTTTCGAATTGAAATCGGTTCAATATAGCGGTTTTCTGATAACTTTTTCACGTTCTGATAACTGCAAATACAAACATTCATTAGAAATGTAACCATTTCCGATTTTGTAATATTTCTACCGATTCAGAGGATATTTCAATCTGAATTTCATTGAAATAAAGTTACATAATCGCCCTACTGATCCCAAACTAAGCAGAGCTTATACCATGGAAACCAGATAACTATACATATAATACATAAGACTACTTTTTTATTTGTAAATACATACTTAATATACATAATTACACTTTGACTCAGGACATACAGACATGTTCATGCACACAAATGCATGTCCTGTGTGGGAATTGAACCTACGACCTGCGGCGCGTAAGGTGAATCTTAAGATGCTATATTCAGAAAAAATGATATCTTTGTGTGCCTGTATCTTAATTAATACAAGGGTTGGGGATCCGAGATTTTATTATATGATTTTTGAGATCTTAATTGAGTATTACCTTGAAGGAAAACACGTTTGATAGAAATTTTCTCGATAAAGTTTAATTCCAAAGTAGCCTCTAGATAAAACTCTTTTACACTATAACTCCGTCAAACAGGCGAATTTTACAGTGAAATTTAATGCAAAAAATTGGTAATTCATTCTTCTTATACTGTGAAGAACAGATTTTCTATACATTGCATGGTTATTTTATAAACAATTTATATTTGGTTTGGTACTTACGTCGTTTATTAAAACCTGCGGCTTGCCCGGGCAGAGCACTATACACATCTCTTTTTAGCACATACGAAATCACGGTGAACGTATTTATTGTACTACTCTTGCATCGCTAGGATCATTCGGCCGAAGCCTTTGTCGACGACGGACCTACGCTAGTTTTCGCGGCCGGCTCTCGTAGTTTTAAACATTAAATATTTTCGTAGCATATTCTTTATTGTCTTCAAAGATAGTATTATAGTTTGTAATATCGTATTAATTTCAGTTTAGTGTGATAACCTAGTTCAATAGTGCTTGTAAATATAAAGTCAGTTGTGTAGTTTTGTTTTTATTATTTTTATAGTGTCAAGTTTAGTGTTAAAGTTGATTTTAATATAATTTCACGACATGGGTAATAGAATAAAGACCAAGGAAAAACAAAAAGCAGCATTTGGAGCAAATGAGAGCCAAAAGCTCGATACATGACAAAAATTTAAATGTAAGTATTAACAATACATATTAATATTTTTTTATTAATCGTTAATAACATAACTAACGATAACTTATTTAATTATTTTAGTAATTATATATTGCAGTTAGATCATTATCAGTTTATCGTTCACGTACCGGATAGATTTATACGAACTTATATATAAGTTCGAGTCCGAGTCCGAGATCAGAGAGATCATGAAAACTATGATAACAACTAATTTGTTATTATATTTGCGGATTATTATTCTCTTACTTTACATTACATTTTATTACCAAATATAACATGATTTGATTATTATAATTATTTATTATGGTGTATGGACAAATACATATTTTAATGACTAAAAGTTTTATTAATAAATTTTGTAGGTGCTATAAATTAGTATTTAAAATAGGCTACAGTTTACAGTGTATTTCTTATGGTGTACTTAGGACAACTATCTCTTTTTATGTCTTATCTTTTTATTAATAATATTTGTAGGTGCTATAAATGAAATAAAATATTTATGATTCACAGGGAACAATCTCCACAAAAAAGTTACAGTCGTGAAAAGATCATGGTAGAACCCACAGAATAATTTTTGACTTCCTTGGTAGCGCCGCTGGCAGCTTATGATGTTGTCGCAGATAATGAATCAACGTTGTTTTTCGAAAATTTGGATATACAGCAGTCCTCCAAAGTTAATTTGGAAGTAAGTGAGTATGTATATTGTACACCTACTTAGGTCTAGAATTATCCGTTAGTTTTTAGTATCCGGATAAAACAAATATTATTTTTTTAGAGGTAAAACCAGTTAGCCGGTTTTAATACCGGTTAACCGGTTATTTAAATGTTCACTCGTTTTTTTTCCACGTTATTTCTATAGCTCGAATTATAGATAATAACCGTGCCAAAGATAAAAAAATCGTTAATAGGAATTATTGTCAGTTAAAGTTTATAGAGTGGGTATAAAATAAACATCAAATTCATCAACATTATCATCTGGCTGCCCTGTTCCCAATCGTTTGGGATCGGCGCAATATCTACGTTTTTTCCATTCGTTTCTTCTATCCGTTATACCAAAATTCACTCCTTTCTTAATCATGTCATCTTTCACAATATCCATCCATCTCTTTTTCATCAAATTGATAATAAAGATAAATCTACAGAGTTAAATAAACTATTATTTCCATGGTTTATTTAACTCTCTTTATATAGACTACGCGGTTCGTTGCTTTTGATTTTATTTTGAATGACATCATAAAAACATAATATTTGCTTGGTTTTTAATTGCTATGAGATATAATGATAAAGTCATTATATCTCATAGCAATTAAAAACTAAAATGTTAAATAAAAATTAGATCAGTAATGAAGAAACATTTATTAAATTATGTTTATTTAAACATTTATTAAATTATGTTTCGTACGTTATAATAATCATTTCACACGTAATATTATGTTACATAGCATATTGTAGCAGCACAATAACTTGCGTGTACACAAACACGTGATTATTATTATACGAATGTTTTCTTGCCTGTTCTTCTCAGTTGAAGGCCGACTTACGAACTGGTGGTAACTTCAGTAGCTTTGACCTTCATAAGTGCCCTACCAGGGCCTAAATTGAATAAATGGCTTTGACTTTGACTTTCCTTAGATAAAAAAAACATTACTCAGTCTTTGTTGTCGTGCAGACGGTTAAAAAATAACACCAATCAGTCAGCTTGCTGTCTGGCAGATACATAAGAGCCTTCGTTGACAGTAGTTGCTCCGACAGCATGACATTAATGCTGGCGTTCCACAAGGCTCTGAATTATCCCGTACACTGTCCTTCCAGCATATCAATGATATACTCTCTATCAGGCGGGCCGTACGCTTGTTTGCTGCCTAAGTAGTATATTTTTTTATCATTTTTTATACCTATCATAAAAAAAAAAATATCATAAGTTATTTTCTAACCAGCTCAACACTATACGCATCAACACACTTCAATTCATCACAAAAATCCTCACTGCATTGGAGTCAGTTTAAAAAACGGCGGCTAATCTTCCTTTTTCCAAACAAAGAAAGAAACCGAAAAAAATCGAAACCGTTTTTTTTTTGTTGTTCAAAACCATACCTAATAACCGGTTTTCGATTTTCAGTGAAACCGGTTTGCATTCCCTAATGTGTGGAATGTTGGTACGACAGACGAGGCGGTATTAAGGCGAACGCGATAACAGAGCCGAAAGTGTAACGATCAATACACACGCGTATCATACGACGTTTTTCAACACACTTGAGAGGAAAAAACAGACTTGTATTTCTTGGAGTAAATTTTTGATAATAATCAACCACACAATGAAAACGTTAACAAATATGGCGCGCAGCTTTTGTTTTTTTTTACAGCTAAGCTCTGTCAAACTATTTTACCCGTTTAAATTAAGAATGATTCGTCTACACACATATCAATTACATTGAGGTACAATTAGGGCATCGGAACCGGGAATTCCCGGTTCTGAGGGTTGCAATAAGAACCGGTTCTTAAATATAAAGAACCGGTTATTTCGGGTCTTTCGGTTTCTTTCGATTAATTTTAAAAGGTCGTTTAGGATGGATCAGTAAATTACGTAGAACAATCAAAACACACTATAGGTGGTTAGTGTCGCAGCATGAAGCTACTTGTAGCGATTAAATAATGTTAATAAAGCAAAACGGCAGCTTGTGAACAGCCATTTAACGATTTTTAATTGATTATGTGTATAATTATTAACTATTATTAATTGATTATGTGAATTATTATGTATCATTGAAATTCCTATTATGTTCCTAAAATTTAATAATACCTATAAGTATTTTATTGTTCATCATCTACATATCCTGTTCCCAGCTATTTGTGGTCGATGCAATATGTTTGCTTCTTCCATTTTGCCTTTCTATCCGACATAATAGCATTCACTCCTTTCTTATTTACACTTCCCGTGTATCCAACCACTTCCATATTCATAACTCTATTACTCACGTGGCTTTCATTCCTCCTCATAACATGTCCATACCGCTACTTTCAAGCTTCCTCTTATGTACTCATTATTCATCATATCCATTCTTGTCACTCCATACATCCATCTCAACATAATCATCTCAGCTGCATGTCTTTCATTCATTTTCTATACCTAATGCCCAACATTCTGAACCATATATTAAGACTAAGACCTGTCATCACGGACTATATATTTGTTTGACCTTGGATCACATGTTTACTTTGTGACCTGTCGTCATTTCATCCAATCTACATCGTTCTGCATTTGTGAACCGAGGTACCAGAAGTCGTAGAAGACTGGTACTGAAACTCCATCAAGTAAAATAGACGCGAAAATAGAAATACTGCCAAAATCGCAGACATGAAGCAATATTGCTTCATGATCGCAGAACATATGTTCAGTTTTAGTTCAGCTAATTTTCAAGCTCTCTCCAGCTCTTGTAGCCATTTCAACATCTACTCTTTCAACGACAAATCATCCATTACCACCAGGAAGAGATAAGGCATCATAGCAGACCCTTGGTGTAAGCCGCCACCTAAATTTAACGTATCGTTATCTATAAGTACAGTAGTACCCAATTAATATGGCTTACCGATGTACATGCGCCGAAGATACATTTTCAAAGCGCGGGAAACGCTATTGGTCAGCAGCTGCCGCTATGTTAGCGCGCGCCGTGTGGAGAGGCGTGACTTGCGAGAAACGGAAACGGAACTAACAGCTGCAGTGTATTGTGAACCTTAGATCTTTACTATAAGGATAGTAGAGATCTAAGGTTGATTGTAAGTTTTAAGCATTCTTTCGTTAATCTTCGGGGCCATACTTTCTTTTCTGTGCGAACGACGTTCACGACGCGACATATCAGTTGGGTAATACTGTAATTTGTTATGTTAGGTACATTTTTATTTAAAAAAATCTAATATAAATAAAAAAACTGGTTTGTTAAAAGACTTGATTACATTTATGTTATTTTAATCAAAAGCTGTGATTCAGAAATCACTGTTTGATTGTCATTCTACGACATATTCGAACATAGAAAACTATTTTATTGTTATTATTATACTACCTATAATGCTTTTGATCATAAATTAATTAAAAGAACAAAAGTTTATATCGAATAATTAATGGAACCGAAAGAACCGGGTACCCGGTTCTGGATTAGAACCAGAACCGAAAAAACCGGTTCTCAAAGTATGCCCTAGGTACAATCTTAACATAATTAATAATAATAATACTATATTGCCTGTGTCACAGAGCGCATTGACTTCTTGAAGCAAAAAGTTCATGCGTGGGTACGCCGTATTCGCCGCTACAGAGAGCGTGTGGATCGATTCCATCAGAATCACTTCTTCCAGAGTGACCAGAGGAAGGTATACCGAAAGTGGGAGGGAACCGACCAACGTGTATTGGATGGACAGCTGCCAAGTGCTACTGCCATGATTAATTTCTGGCGTAGTATCTGGTCAATGCCTGTCCAACACACCGAGGGTGATTGGATGAGTGTTGTCAAACGTGAGTGTGAGTCCATCGAACCAATGGAGGCCATTACCATCAGCCCCAATGACATAAGTTGTGCAATCCGCACGACCCAGAACTGGAAAAGTCCTGGGCCGGATGGATTGCACAACTTTTGAATAAAGTGGTTTCGATGCTCACACGAACGGTTGGCAACGCAATTCCAACAAGCTCTTGAGTTTGGTTCCCTGCCAATTTTCCTTACAACCGGTGTTACCTCCTTGTGATAGTACCACGGAAGCGAAAAACTATCGACCCATCGCGTGCTTGCCTACACTATACAAGTAGGGAATGCAAACCGGTTTCACCGAAAATCGAAAAACCGGTTATTCGGTACGGTTTTGGCCTACAGCAAAAACCGGTTTTACATAACACCAAAACCGGTTTTTCGATTTTTTTCGGTTTTTCTATCAATGTTCGGAAAAACTAAAAAAGGAAGATTTGCCGCCGTTTTGTAAACTGAGTGTAATGCAGTGAGTATTTTTGTGATGAACTGAAGTGTGTCGATGTGTAGTGTGTTGAGCTGGTAAAAAAATAACTTATAATAATGATTGTTTTTATGATAGATATAAAATATGTTAAACTAATTTTTATAATACTCAGGCAGCAAACAAGCGTACGGACGCTTGCAACATAACGGTTATCACTCGGACGTTGCCAACCCTCAACCTTTTTGAAGAGGGGAGCTCATTCCACAGCCTGAGCGTCCACGATAGGAAGCTTCTTTGAAACCGCACAGTACGAGATCATTTTGGTTCCAATGAAAGATAATACCTCGTCAGTGACTACGATGAAAGAAGGTAACTGGGCATCAGGTCAAACAATTCTTCAGAACACTGTCCGTTGGAAAAGCGGTAGAACACACGTAAGAAGGCAGTCTCTCCTCAGACTAAGGGGCTTTAAAACACTTGTGAGCTCGGGATCGTCGACTATTCTAACGGCACGTTAATGAACTGAGTCTAAATACCCAAGCTGGTATCCAGGTGCCCACAGAAGACAGCATTACTCCATTTGGGCCGGACTTGCGACTTATATAGTTGCAGTCTTTATCTAGATAAGAAGTACTGCTTCGCTCAATTAATCACACTCAGGTTTTTAGATGACTTTGGAACAGAACGCTACAAATCTTAACGCGAAGGATCCCTATGCTTTTCGTGATGTAAAGGGACATATTCTAGAAATGAAGAGTCACAGCAATTCGACTTCCTCAACGGTGAATGCGCAGGCTTGCATGTTAATGAGTGGGGTTGAAATAGACAAGGTTTAGTCGACCCCAATCGGAGTCACTAGTTTGTGTACTCTCCATTTAAGACAAGTCCTTCGCGCCTTTTCTCCAAAATAGAATAAGGGATATATAGCACGGCTCGTGTAAAGTGCGTCCCCTGTAATTTCATCTGCATAGCAATGAATGCTGGAAATAGAGAGTATATCATTAATATGCTGGAGGAACAGTGTTAGGGATAATAATAAATAAATAATTCAGAGCCAGCAATAATGTCATGCTATCGGAGTAACTACTGTCAACGAAGGCTCTTATGTATCTGCCAGACAGCAAGTTGACTGATTGGTGTTATTTTTTACCCGTCTGCACGACAACAAAGAATGGGTAGTGTTTTTTTTTATCTAAGGAAAACATTCGTATAATAATAATCACGTTTTTGAGTACGCGCAAGTTGATGTGCGGCTACAATATACCATGTCCATAATATTACGTGTGAAATTAATATTATAACATACGAAACATAATTTAATAAATGTTTAAATAAGTACTTCATAATTACTGATGAATTTTTTAACATAGTCATCATATCTCATAGCAATTAAAAACCAAGCAAGCGTCCATAGGCTACGGTAACTGCTTTCCATCAGGCGGGCCGTATGCTTGTTTGCCACCTTAGAGGTATAAAAAAAAAGTTAAATAAACTATTATTTCCATCAATTTGATGAGAAAGAGATGGATGAATTGTGTGAAAGATGATATTGTTAAGAAAGGAGTGAATGTTGGTATAACGGATAGAAGGGACGAATGGAAGAAGCGTACGTATTGCGCTGATCTCAAATGATTGGGAACAGGGCAGGCCGATGGTGATGATGAAATTGATGTTTCTTTTATACCCACTTCATTAACTTTAACTGACAATAATACCTCAATTTGCGATTTTTACATCTTAGGCACGGTTAGTATCTATAATTTGAGCTATAGAAATAAACGTGAAAAAAAACAAGAGAACATTTAAAAAACCGGTTTAAAAACCGGTTAACCGGCTTTCACGACTCATAACCGAAAAAAAAACGGTTTTCATTTTGCCACGGTTTTGCATTCCCTATATACAAGCTCCTTACATCCATTTTGAGAACAAAAATTAATACGCACATTGTTTCGAACAACGTTTTGGCCTCCTCTCAAAATGGATGTAGGGTTGGGTCCCGTAGTACCAAAGAGCTCCTCCTCATTGACATGACAATTTGCCAACAGGTCCGCGGGACAGGTGAGCCGTCTCGGCTGCCTGGATTGACTACAAGAAGGCATTTGATTCGGTGCCTCACTCATGGCTGGAGAGGATCTTGGAACTGTATAAAGTTGATACAGCTTTAAGATCCTTCTTAAGCGCATGTATGAGGCAGTGGATCACAGTCCTTCATCAACCAGGTGGTGGTGATGGCACCTCTGGCCCGCAGGACTTTATAAGGATTCAGCGAGATATTTTCCAGGGTGACAGTTTGAGTCATCTGTGGTTCTGCCTAGCTTTGAATCCGCTCAGTACTCTGCTGAAGGATTCAGGACTAGGCTGCCGGCTTCGGAGAGGTGGTGAGAGCATTTCTCACCTGTTGTACGTATGGATGACCTTAAACTATTTGCACCAAAACGTCAGAACTTGTTGGAGCTACTGAAGATTACAGAAGTGTTTAGTAGCGGCATCAAGATGGAATTTGGTATAGATAAGTATGCGGTCATGCATGTACAGCAGGGGAAAGTCGTAAATTCGAAAAATTTACAGCTTTCTGAGATAATGTCTCTCAGATCTCTCTCCGAAACAGAAACCCATAAGTACCTTGGTATGTCACAGTCGTTGGGTATTGTGGACGGGGCATAAAGCGGGCGGTGAAGGAGCGCTTCTTCTGTCACCTGACAAAAGTACTGAACAGTCTATTATCGGGTGGCAACAAGGTGCGCGCCTTCAACGCCCCTGCTCACATACTCTTTTGACATACTAAGGTGAACTCAAAGTGAGCTAGACGCCCTGGATAGAAGGGCCCGTCTTCTGCTCACAACTCATCGCATGCTACACCCACGCTCGTCTGTTAAGAGATTGTACATCCCGCGTAAATGTGGAGGCCGTGGCTATTTAAACGCCACGGACCTCCACAACCGCGAGGTGTGCAGTCTTAGGAAGTATTTCCTTGACAACGAGTGTGGGATGCATCGCGATGTGGTGGCAGTGGATAGGAGCCTCACCCCATTATCCTTGGCAAACGAGAACTGGCACAAACCAAAGGTGCTAAGTATCGAGGACCGCAGGGACGTATGGAAGAGTAAGGAGCTACACGGGCGGTTCTACAGGGCCCTAACAGTGCCCGATGTAGATTTGCTCGCGTCAGTGAACTGGCTATGCTTTGGTGACCTATTTGGGGAAACCGAAGGTTTTGTCTGTGCAATTGCGGACGAAGTTATCAAGACGAATAACTACCGAAGATATATCCTGAAGGACGGTACGGTCGACATCTGTCGAGCATGCCGCATGCCGCTCCGGGACACCGTCCCAGAGATTCACTCAGGCATATTATCTCCGGCTGTTCTCATCTTGCTAACGGTGAGTACATGCACGGACATAACCTAGTAGCCAGAATCATTCACCAGCAACTTGCTCTTCGATACGGCCTTGTATAGTCCGAAATACCGTACTATAAGTACGCACCTGCGCCAGTTCTCGAAAATTGTCATATCATGCTCTATTGGGATCGATCTATAATAGTACTGTCCGTGATGAGAGAGCACGATATGAGGCTTATTAGCCTCATATCGTGCTGACAGATCGATCGAAGCGCCGGGCAGTGCTCGTCGACATCACCATCCCCCATGACGAGAATCTCGTGAAGGCCGAGAAGGACAAGCTCAGCAAGTACCTTGACTTGGCTCACGAGGTAACCGCCATGTGGGATGTTGATTCGACGATCATTGTTCCGATAGTTGTTTCGGCGAACGGTCTCATAGCGAAGAGTCTCGACCAACATATTAAGAGGCTTTCGCTAGATGGCTGGGTCAAGGGTCAGATACAGAAGGCGGCACTCCTGGACACGGCGCGCATCGTCAGGAGATTCCTCTCTCTGCAGCCCTAACCACCGGTAGCTTGGGCCCTACCCCACTGCCGGCGGCACACTAAGATTAGGTTTTTTTATAACATTGTTAGATTTTGTAAAGATATTCTTTATAATATTTTTAGATTAGATTAGATTTTTTATAATATTTTTGATATTTTATACTAATGTTATAAAAAAATATTTTAAGAATCAAAATAAATTAAGTGAATAATAATAATACACAGTTACAACAGTTCCCATAATACTATCATCCACTGGTATAGTACCTCATACTTTTCACACCAGGCTAAAAATACTCGGAATCCATAAAATGACATACATCCAACTACAAAAAGCCGTTACCTTGAACACATGTAGGATAGTCCGCAAATTCTTGACAATAGACCAATAATATCACACAACAAACAAATACACACTCATGAACACTTTACCCATTTTTTTCTTTTGGCCAAAAGCCCGCGATAAAATGTAAATACCCTACCAGTAAGTAGGAGAAATTTAAAAGAAAGTAAAAAAATAATAATAATACGTATTACCAAAATAATTGTTTACAATTTTTCTTATTTAATTGGGATTATACCTATCATAAAACTGTGCGGTAATGTAAAGTAAAAAGCACTAGCTAGTGCGTAATAAGCTATATTCAGTTACTAAAAACGGTTCAATAAATGTCACTTTACGAGCAAGTGTGGAAAAATAAATTATGTCCCCAGTCCTCACAGCTCATATATTATATCCTCATTGCTGAGGTTTGAACTTCTCCTTACATAGAACTTAACGCCATTTTTAATAGACTAGTTAACCTTCGTTTTAAATTTGTAATGAATATTGTAACCTTGTTTCAGAGTACATTGAAAACTTCAGTAAGTTCAGTCACAGATTTGTTGAAATACAATTTTTTTCAACGAACTGTTGAAAACTTCTAGGCATGCTTCATTGTGGCTTCAGTACTAATGTGATTATTTCAGAATAAACATCAGGCCTTACATCGATTTTTACGTTATGTTGCTCACTATGTAAAAAGACTTAAGATACGAAATACCTCCAACAACTTAGATAAAATTGTATAAAACAGTTGCTGGTGTAGTCACTGCAGGTTGTGGAGCTGTAAAATTAAACCAATTTTCAGCTGCTCTTGATCTAACACTAATGTCAGAACTGAATTATAAAACAGCCCAAGATGATAAATAAAGATAATTAAAGTACATAATTCGTTTTTCTCCTATCCTATCCATAGGTACCTATCTACGACACAGACACTGATTGTTCACGCTGTAAGATTTTAGGTTTTACTCGCTGGTCTAATTAGCAAACACTTTAAAATGATTTTAGTACTCACGCGCGAACCATATAGATAGATGACGTAGGTAATGTAAATTTGAGGTTAGGTTCCGGTCAGTGTCATGGCCGACCTAGTGATGTACCGGTGGTGTAGGGATGTAAGCTACAACACTGATGATTGCACTAGTATTTGCTTTTATTTCAATAAGTAATAACTTCGGGAACAGGGTGAAAGCTAATTTATTGAATATTTAAAATTTATAGTATAGCATTTACCTCTAACAGATTTTACCTAAATAGTTTATTTCATAAATCTATACAACGTGTAACAAAAAGGGTATATATAACTCTCCGAAAAGGGATAATTACATCAGGTAGTTAGGTATTTAGGTAGCATTCACACCAATTGAAAAAATAACTGAAAAGAGAAGAACAAGCATTGTAACCTATAGAATTATGAATATTCTTATGTTTTATAAGGTATTGCAGGCGGGGACGTGTTATTATATATATGTATATATTTATATGGAAATGACTACAAGCTTTTAGGGGAAAGTGGGGGGGATTCGTACACTTTCCACTTCGAGCCCTATAGCAGAAAAAGTAAACGCTATTTGAAAACAATTTGAGCATTGCTAGATTGCTTGTATATTTGCCTACAATATTCCCTTAGACGACTAGCTCATAGAAAGAAGTGTGGCCAAACTATGACGATTTAAAAAAAATCGTACGTATGTACCCCCACACACGGGGTAGCTTCGTACATGTGTTGGGGTACCATAAAAATTAAACTTTGTACTCAGTAGGATTATATTTGGTAATCACATGACCATGAAAAAGTCTGACAGACTTTTTCTTCTCGAACTTCACTAGAATAAAGCCTTTCTCTTTCACGAATTCAGTTATATTATAACTAGAGTTTCGTTCTCCACATCAGATCCTTCAGCAATCTCTTCAATGGGAGAACAGGAAATTTCTCTTAAACTCATGTCAGTCTCATCTTCACTTTCAGTATCTGTACTTTGCTTCTTAACCAAAATTTAACGTACATTATAGGTATATTCGTACAGTACGAATCCACCCCGTTCGAACCTGTACGAAGCTACCCCAACCAAGAAATTCAACATTTTTTTTTTTATTTATCCTAGGTTACACCTTCTTTAGTGTTCCCTATTCATACTACAATCTAGCCTTAATATTAGGCTAATAAGTAATTTAAATTTAACATAAACTTCGATATTGACCATAATTCAACTAATATATTGAAAATAAAAATAACTGCTTACATTATCTTCAAGTAAATATCGAAATAATAAACTTAAATATGAATACAAACAGCACAAAGAATCAGTTTAATACACTTATAGAGATAAACACGTTTAAAGTTGCATCCAAAAATTACTTGCGCGAAGCGAAAACTCGTAACATCCTGTCACATCGAAGCCGGCGGCCGCATTGGCATTGGCAAGCCACTCCGCGGTTAGATTATGTGTGTGAGTGGGCATTACACACACAGATACGAAGGCGCCACTATGTTGCGTATTCGAATTATGGCCATTGCACGAATAGCCCAAGAGCCCACGACGATCTGACCTTCGTCATTTTATAAAACCTGAAAGTTTCTCTGTGTATGTCCCTAATAGAGGTAAAAACGATCCCCGAATATGAAGTTTGGATCGCGGTGGCTTTGGAAGTTATCAGGTAGCAAAGGTGTTAAAAATTGCACCTCAAATTCGTTAAAGTATAAAGGTCAGTTTTTATATATTTTATTTGGACTAATATTAGAAATCACGTCGTCCATTGTCAGACACATTGAATGGTGGAAACCCCCTGTCAGACACCATAAAGTATTAAAAAATATTATTCAACTTTCGTCATTTTATAAAAGCTGAAATTTATATATGTTACTTGACGAACTATCAAACGATGATTTCTCAGTTGTCAGACACTTTCGATGGTGGCTTTGGCGTGTCAGACACATTAAAGGTCTACCGTAGGTGCGAGCGCGAGGTATATTCAATGTGATTTATTTTAGAAACGAAAAGAGATAGACCCATAGTTATTTCGGAGAGTTTGTAGATTAAATCATGAAATTAATAAATCATGCAAAAAAGTCTACATCAATGACCCAGTTTTAGAGTTACAGATCAAAAATCTAAAAAAACACTATTTTTTTGAACATTTTTTTACATAATATCGTTATTTTTATTAGATTTTTGTTCCATATTTTTATTTTATTTCTACTTATCAACCAGATAAACTTTCTAGCTTTCACATGACACTACTTTGAACAAAATACACCGATTACTTAAAGAGAAACAAATACAAAACTAAAAGATGAGCATTTCATTAAAAAATAAATTAAAGCGCCGAACGCACTAATAAGGTACTATTAGTATTTATTTACTTGGAGTGTAATGAATTAACGTTAATTCTTCCATAAGTACTAATTTATTGTAAACGCAAACGCGATAGGTAGTTTACTCACGTTAATTCTTTACACTCGGGGTACCTACTGAACCATATTTTCATTTACCACCATACCATATTTTCAAGGATGTCAGTTTTTATATATTTTATTTGGAATAATATTAGAAATCACGTCGTCCATTGTCAGACACTTTCGATGGTGGGTTTGCCGTGTCAGACACATTAAAGATCTACCGTAGGTGCGAGCGCGAGGTATATTCAATGTGATTTTTTTTACAAACGGAAAGAGATAGACCCATAATTATTTTGGAGTGTTTGCAGATAAATCATGAAATTTAATAAATCATGCAAAAAATTCTACATCAATGACCCAGTTTTAGAGTTATAGATCAAAAATCTAAAAATACACCATTATTTTGTTTTTTTTTATAATCACTGTTATTTTTATAAGATTTTTGTTCCATATTATTATTTTATTTCTACTTATCAACCAGATAAACTTTCTAGCTTTCGAATGACGCTACTTTGAACATATTACACCGATTACTTAAAAAGAAACAAAGACAAAACTAAAAGATGAGCATTTCATTAAAAAATTAATTAAAGCGCCGAACGCACTATTAAGGCACTATTAGTATTTATTTACTTGGAGTGTAATGAATTAACGTTAATTCTCCGATAAGTACTAATTTATTTTAAACGCAAACGCGATAGGTAGTTTACTTACGTTAATTCTTTACACCGGGGGTACCTACTGAACCATATTTTATTTACCACCATACCATATTTTCAAGGGTGTCAGTTTTTATATATTTTATTTGGAATAATATTAGAAATCACGTCGTCCATTGTCAGACACTTTCGATGGTGGGTTTGCCGTGTCAGACACATTAAAGATCTACCGTAGGTGCGAGCGCGAGGTATATTCAATGTGTTTTTTTTTACAAACGAAAAGAGATAGACCCATAATTATTTTGGAGCGTTTGCAGATAAATCATGAAATTTAATAAATCATGCAAAAAATTCTACATCAATGACCCAGTTTTAGAGTTATAGATCAAAAATCTAATAATACACCATTATTTTGTTTCTTTTTTTATAATCACCGTTATTTTTATAAAGTTTTTATTACATATTTTTATTTTATTTCATCTTATCAACTAGATAAACTTGATAGCTTTCAAATGATACTATTTTGAATAAAATACAACGATTACGTAAAAAGAAACAAGGAATAAAACAAATTGATGAGCATTATTATTTAAAACTTTAAGTGTGTCTGACGGGGGTTTCCACCGTTCATAGTGTCTGACAATGGACGACGTGATTTCTAATAGTATTCCAAATAAAATAAATAAAAACTGATACCCTTGAAAATATGGTATGGTGGTAAATGAAAATATGCTTCAGTAGGTACCCCGAGTGTAAAGAATTAACGTAAGTAAACTACCTATCGCGATTGCGTTTACAATAAATTAGAACTTATGGGAGAAATTAACATTAATTCTTTACACTCCAAGTAAACAAATACAAATATGGCCTTAATAGTGCGTTCGGTGCTTTAATTTATTTTTTAATGAAATGCTCATCTTTTAGTATTGTCTTTGTTTCTCTTTAAGTAATCGGTGTATTTTGTTCAAAGTAGTGTCATTTGAAAGCCCGGAAGTTTATCTGGTTGATAAGTAGAAATAAAATAAAAATATGGAACAAAAATCGAATAAAAATAACGATATTATGTAAAAAATGTTCAAAAAAATAGTGTTTTTTTAGATTTTTGATCTGTAACTCTAAAACTGGGTCATTGATGTAGACTTTTTTGCATGAGTTATTAATTTCATGATTTAATCTACAAACTCTTCAAAATAACTATGGGTCTATCTCTTTTCGTTTGCAAAATAAATCACATTGAATATACCTCGCGCTCGCACCTACGGTAGACCTTCAATGTGTCTGACACGCCAAAGCCACCATCGAAAGTGTCTGACAACTGAGATATCATCGTTTGATAGTTCGTCAAGTAACATATATAAATTTCAGCTTTTATAAAATGACGAAAGTTGAATATTATTTTTTAATACTTTAGGGTGTCTGACAGGGGGTTTCCACCATTCAATGTGTCTGACAATGGACGACGTGATTTCTAATATTAGTCCAAATAAAATATATAAAAACTGACCTTTATACTTTAACGAATTTGAGGTGCAATTTTTGACACCTTTGCTACCTGATAACTCCCAAAGCCACCGCGATCCAAACTTCATATTCGGGGATCGTTTTTACCTCTATTAGGGACATACACAGAGAAACTTTCAGGTTTTATAAAATGACGAAGGTCAGATCATCGTGGGGTCTTACTCTAGAATGCTATATGCTAATTGCCCGGTGTACGAATCCCCCCACTTTCCCCTATTTGATATCCATATTATAATAATAATGAAAAAACACTTCCTCTCGTTTTTTATTAATAGATACCACATAATATAATAATATATACTCGAGTTAGGGCATCGAGAACCGGCCATATTTTGTGAACCGGTTTTTCGGTTCCAGATCTAATCCAGAACCGGGTACCCGGTTCTTTAGGTTCCATTATTAATTCAATATAAACTTTTGCTCTTTTTAATTATTTATCATCAAAAAGATTTTATTAGTTCTTTTAAATAAAAATATACCTAACATAACAAATTACTTATAGATACCGATACGTTCAATTTAGGTGTCGGCTTACACTAAGGGTCTGCTATGATGCCTTATCTCTTCCTGCTGGTAATGGATGCTTTGACGTTGGAAATAAGAAGGAGGTACCCTGGTACATGCTTTTAACCGATAACATTGTTCTCGTCCGTGAAAATGGATTTAATGTCCATAGTAGGATGATGAAATGGCAACAAGAACTGGATAGAGCTTGAAAATTAGCTGAACTAAAACTGAACACATGTTCTGCGATTTTGGCGGTCTCTCTACTTTCGTGCCTATTTTAATTGAGGAGTTTCAATACCAGTCTTCTAGTACTTCTGGTACACATGGCCACACATCAAGCTATACATTTCCAGTATAAGCTGATCTCGCATTGTATAGGATTTCCCTACAATGAGAGGTCAGCTTATATTGGAAACTATAGCTTGATCTGTACTTCTGTAGCCGTGCGTACCTCGGTTCACATAATGCAGAACGATGGTAATACTAACAGTGATATAAAGTAGTGTATCATCTCAGGTTGGTTGAAATGAGGACAGGTCAAAAGACAAACATGTGATCCATGGGATCTCTGAAGCTAAAGGGGAAAATATATAGTCCGTGATGATAGGTCTTAATATATATGGTTATGGTGAGAGAACCCGTCAATATGTAGTTCCACGATTATACAATAAGTACCGTGTATTGAGAGATGCGAATATTAAAAGTAAACTTCTATTGAAACGGAAAACAAGGGAACTGTTGTTGTCAAAAATTGTTTGAATTCATGTGTAAAATAAAGGATAAACTGTGTTATGGTTAATGAGAAAGGTAGTGAGTAAATGTACCTACTTATGTATATGATCATGTCATTGTAGTGATTGTGTTGCAAGGACATGCTGATATATGTTTAGGTCATATATGTGTCAAGAGCGTTACGCCTACAAACTGCATTAGCAGTTTGGCGATTTTGAACATTGTAATTTTGGTGATGTTTGGGTTTAATAAATGTTTATAAAAAAAAAAAAAAATTGGGCATTAGGTAAAGAAGATGGATAAAAGACATGCAGTTGAGATGATAATGTTGAGATGGATGTATGGAGTGACAATAATGGATATGATTAATAATGAGTACATACAGAGGAAGCTTGAATGAAGCGGTATGGACATCGGACATGTTATGAGGAGGAATGAAAGCCACGTGAGTAAAAAAGTTGAATTTGGAAGTGGGTGGAGTTATGAATATGGAAAAAGAGATGGATAGATCGTGAGAAAGATGATGTAAATAAGAAAGGAGCGAATGCTGTTATGACGGATAAAAAGGCAGAATGGAAGAAGCGAACATATTGCGTCGATCACAAATTGTTAGGAACAGGATATGTAGATGATGAACAATTAATTACTGAACAAATAATTGCATAAACATAATAATTCACATAATCAATTAAAAATTGTTAAATTTCTGGAGTTTGGTGTCGCTACGCTACACACCAACATGCTCGCCACAAGCTGCCGTTTTGGAATATTAATAATATTTAAACGCCACAAGAAGCTTCATGTTGCGACACTAACCACCTATAGTGTATTTTGATCGTTCTACGAAATTTACTGATGCATCCTAAACGACTCTTTAAAATTAAATGAAAGAACCGAAAAAACCGAAAGAACCGGTTCTTTATATTCTAAAATCGTTTCTTATTGCAACCCTCAGAACCGGAAATTCACGGTTTTTTTGGAACCGGGAAAATACGGTTCCGATGCCCTAACTCGAGTCCCACAGTTAAAACGAATCTAACGACACCTCATAATTATGTTTAAATCTATCAAGCTGTTTAGGCTGCAGAGCGTGCCAAAGAAATAGACGTATATACAAAAACAAACTCAAAAACATATATAAAAGTGTATATGTCACCGTATTTTTTTGAAAATCGTTAGTTTATAATCAACCTAGCGAGATTATAAATTCCCCGAAATAGTGTGAACTGTACCATACTGCTAACAATATTTGACTACGGTGTAGAGTTTGTGAAGTTAGGGCTTGTAGAGTAAGTGCATGTAGAGTTATAAGCTTGGCTCTAGATGAGATCTGATAACTTTTTGACAGTACGAGCGATATGTCTTGGCGGCAACATTTTACATAAAAATATTTTTGGTGGGATTTCACTTCTTTTTGTAAGTTGCTTATGTTTTTTTTTTGTTTGAAATTTCCAAGTTTTATAATTTTTTTGTTGTTTGTTTACTAATACAAGCTTACATACCAAATTTCAGCTTTCTAAGACTTCAGGAAGTACCCTATGAGTTTTGATGATCATCAGTGAGTCAGTGACGAAATCGGGGTTTTTTAGATATCAATAAAATCTAAAGTATAAGAGCTATGTTATTGAAACTTAATATGTTTAATAAGTTTACTATTGACATCATGTCCTGAGAATTTTGTTTATCTGGTATAATCCAAACCCAAGTTATGAGGGTTCAAAAAACCGACGAAGCGCTTCGAGAAAAGGTAGGTAGTGCCCTTT
Source organism: Polyploca ridens (assembly GCA_951394255.1). Taxonomy (NCBI): domain Eukaryota; kingdom Metazoa; phylum Arthropoda; class Insecta; order Lepidoptera; family Drepanidae; genus Polyploca; species Polyploca ridens. The sequence goes on along the minus strand of OX596259.1, from coordinate 1,807,943 downwards.
CGCTTCGCTTGGCTGTCTTGGCGGGGGGCACTTCCGTGCCCCCAGATAAAACGTATTCATTTTCGATAGTTTCTAATCTAACGTTGTCAAACCGTCATATTGTAAACTGGCATCATACTTGAACTTGAATGCGTCGGAACGCACTTTGCGCGCTGATTGGTTAAACGTCATATACCCTTTTTGTTACCTGCAGTATATATACATTGTATAAACTCGTATTGACATACAAATATACTCATATTTGTATGTCAATACGAGTACATTTCATTCATGTTAATTATTATAGCTTTTGGTAAAAAATCGTTAATTGCAAGTCTAATAAAAAAAAAACTTATACTGCTCTCCAATAAAATATACTCTGTGATTTAAACGATGGCGGTTCGGCCTTCGTGTTTCTGCCGGCGTCGCCCGAGTCCGCCCGAACTTATCTTGCTGTGGCGCGATTTTTTAAAACTTTGATAGTTCTCTAGGGGCAGTGCCCCCCGCGCGGCCGCCTAGGCCACGCCTTTCAAGGAACGATTTATTTCAACTATATCCTCTTAACCAACTGCGCAGTTTGCCGTCGAAATAGTAAAACCACTCACCTATCAACAGATATACACACGAGCACGTTTGATGACAAGTATAAGCCGAAGGCTCGCAGCACTGACAATAACTTGCAAAGCAGGTTGCCCACAAGCCACGCGTTCGTGTACTTCCACCCGATCTGAGGACAAAGAGATAATTTATGAAGTAATTATAGGACAATCTGTTGCCAAGCACATAGCGGTGGGTAGCAGTTGTGCTTGAAAATCAATTTCCTTTTAATCTTCAGCAACATTATGATGAGATTGTTGTTTGTTATAGTTAATATAAGACATCCCACATAGGTCACAGTTCGATCGACAATCATCTATAATTAGGTAGGTAATTATAATATTATATTATATCTATAAAGAGGAAAGATTTGATTGTTTGTTTGCATTGAATATTCTCCGAAACAACTGAACCGATTTGAAAAATTCTTTCACTGTTGGAAAGCTGGTGACATAGGATACTTTTTATCACGAGACTGCGGGTGAAACCGCACGAGACAGCTAGTTAAAAAAAAGTTGGAATAAATAACGAATGAAGAGCTTGTGGTGTAGCTTGATTAGCCGTTTTTAAACGATCGGCAATCAGCGGCGTGGATGGCATCCGATTATGTGATAGGTATTTCAACTCGAGCGTTTTCCGTGTATCGGAAGGCACGTTAAGCCGTCGCTTTGGCTATCACTTAATTGGGTATTTTCCTGAGTAAACAATATATAATTCAATTGAGGCCGTCAGTTAGATTATCAAAAAATATTGGACACGTATTTTTTTTCTCGTCATTCAAACAATAAATGATGATGATTCTGCGTGACACTCACATTTCGCAAAAAAATGTATTGAAATTTAACGGGCTATATCTTCAAGATTTTTGGTTTGATTGAGGAAAAAAAAAATACGTGTCCAATATTTGTTGAGAATCTAACTGACGGACTAAATATCGTTTTTTAGGAAAGTAGTAGTAATTGTGCTAGCTAGTTGGAGGTCCCCTAGGTGGTATGAAAACTCCAACAGTAGGTTGACCCCAGTCTACTTTCACTAGTCCGCAGATGGCATGAGTGGTGGAGTATCTGCCCATTCCCTTACTCATCAGTGGGACATTATAGGCTGATGATGATGAAATAACTAAATTGTATCAACTTCTCCATAAAACTTTAATATACAGGGTGTTGTTTTGGTCGGCGACAAGCGACCGAGGAGCGGTAGAACAAAATATATATTCCCCAAAAATGGACTTCCATTAAATTTCCATTGAATTCCATTAAATACTGTAAATATGTTGAGAAATACCTTATTCAATTTGAAATAAAATTACCGCAAAGTATGGTTACTAGGCACGTGCACAGACTAGAGCTAGGCACAAGCCGCCATCGCCCCACCCCTTTACTCCCTCGTACTCCCGTTGAGTATTATGTCTACACTTTAGAATATTATATGATTTTCAAAATATTTTTTTTTTTATTTTTATAAAAAAAAGTATTTTTTTTAGCACCAGTATCATTAGTATTATCGACCCTGAGTCGCTCGTCGTTGACCAAAACAACGACCTGTATATGCACAATATGCGAAAGGGTACAAAGTTACCGTATGGTGTTTACTAACTAACATTGACTTTCTTCGTTGTTATGCCCTAACTTATTCCGATACAATTAGTTCCAGCGTGGGTCTAAACCACCGAGCGTGACTCCACGGGCAACATCAATCATCCGTTGCTGTCAGTACTGGCACAAATAAGAAATTTCTTTTAGGTAAAACTCTCGTAGGTGTATCAGATTAAGTAATTCAATTATCTAAATATGTATAACTATATTAAATGTGTGGGGGGCAGGAAAGCAATAGAGGTAGCAGTCCAGATCCAAGCTGCCCCCCCCCCTCAGTATACCCAAAACGTGTATGGTTAATTTGCCATTAAGAGCACTCAATTCGCCATACTTTTCATACAAAACCTCTGTACTTATTATGGCGTTGTTAAACATTTTTCGTTAGATGTTTTGAACAAATTAGTATCTTGTGCATTATATCTAGCCGTGTATCTAGGCGAAATTAAGTGTGAAACTAATTCGGTTAAAGCCTCCGAAAAACAGCGTTTTTACTTTGGCCATATCTAATGCACCTATAAATTTTAAAAGTAAAGTAAACATTTAGATACGAGGCTTGCAAATATATTGGAGATTCTAAATAACTGACTTTTTTTTCACAAACTTGTAAGATTTTTTCACAAGAAGTATACGCCTGGAACAACTTTTATGATATGCGAAATCATGAGACGACCTAGCGAAGCGGCCGCGAGTGATCAGCGGAATTTACCGACTGATAACCGACGGCTCTGATGCTGTCTCTCTTTTTTCGTAGACAAACATTACGTTGGATGAAACAACAAGCTTTTAGACTATGCTTGCGTTGAAGTTACGTCGGCCACAGAGGGCCGCCTTAAGGGAATCCGGTACAAATAATATCAACTAAAACAAAATCAAAATAAAGTTTTGGCCACAACTTATTTATTTTTTAAATACTGAATTCTTAAATTGTTGTATAATAAGGGGTATTAAACCACGAATGTGGGTTTATCACACGAGGATTTTAATTACTAATTATGTATAGTTGCATACAAGACTTTATCTACACCCATGATAATTTTTGTAGACAACAAAGTAATAAATTCCTATAATTCTAATATCGAACCAAAATGGCGGGATACGACATGAATTCGAATAACCTCTAAGTTTTTTTTTTATTACGGCGCTGTGATAGTGAAACGCGCCTGCATGAAAATGTTCTTTTCGTGAAATTCATAAAGATATCACGAATTTAGTAGTGAGAATGTGGCTGTTTGATGAGTAAGGAAGGGATCGAAAAAGAAAAAAAAGGAGTTGCTTAATGAAATTTAGTACAACATTATAACAACTTACAAAAACTTTTATAGAGGATTTACAGCATGGGTGTAGATAAGAATACATACATGTGTGCAAAGTTGGTTATTAACACTCCAGGCGGTATTAAGCGATAAGGGAGCCGAGAGTGTCATAATCAATGCACACGCGTGTCATAAGACGTTTTTCTACACACTTTCAAGGAAAAAAACTGATTTGCATTTTGCAATAAATGTTACTTTACGAGCAAGTGTATTGAAAAAGTTATTTACTCAGCTCAGTAAATACATTTCAGACTAACAATGTTGTTTTTTCTAAATTGTATATTCAATTATTACAAAGGTATTTTCCTGCGAGAATCAAAAACATGAACCATTGTTTGGATAGGTAACTTTTAGCATAGGAATCGTTCCATAAATACTGTTGGTAGATTATGAAATGGAAATAAACGTGTCTTCCTGCTTCAGATAACTGCCCAAGTAGCAAAATAGTCCTACAGCAATCGACCTATAAGACTTAATATCTTTTAAGAGTCTAATAGACGCTTTGAGTAAGATCACTCTTCTCACAACAACATCTTATACGACGATTTGCACTACAAGTACTTTAGATCCTATTACATAAAATATAAACGTTTACAGGATAATGTTATAAGATAGTTACTAGAACTTGTAATTATTACAATCTTGTAAGCGCATGCTATAAAACTAATAAGCAAAGTGTGGCTTTTGATCCTATATGCGTAATTAATAAGATTAGTTACTCTTGTTAGCGTCTTGTTTCATTATTCTATAAGACATGAGTTTCTATAAATGTCCTCGGTGTAGCTGCTATAGGTAAAGGTATTATAGGATTAATTTGTCTTAGTCGTGACTTCAAATAGATTATTAGCACCAAACTTGCATGCCCAGCGATTTTTATATGTAAGTTTCTACTTATATGTGTCCTATATTTGCTATTACTAGAGTAATCGGCCATTTTGTTAAAAAGAACCCTAAAACCAATATGGTGGCGAAGTAGGTATGTCCTGTAGTAGTTAAATTTGAGTAAATAGTATTATAAAGGTTTTGATAAATGCAGCAATCGGACATGATCCGATCCTATATGGCGGTCTCAGTATTTGTTAATATTATCGAATAAAAATATATCGAAGATAGAATAAATATGTTTAGTTGTGAAGGGGCATGAAGATATGTTTATTATCATCGAACACTTTATCAATAAAATTATTTTCGCAAGATGAGTAGGCCTTCTTTATACAACAGTCAAAAGACAAAAGTTACGTATGTTATGCTTCGTGATCTGCTTACTACCCTTTGAAAATATTATATTTTTTGTCGAAACACTAGAATGGCACCGTAACAATAAGAATGAAAAGTGAATGCTCCAGTAATAGCATCACGCTGATCACTGTTGGATTAATTACACCAGTAGCGGCGCTCTCCAGATCTATAGAGCACTAATCGCGCGTATTCAGGGCGTTTACCGGATCTTTATAGGACATGTTATCTTGTAACTGCACCTAATAAGATAATTATAAAATTGTATTGCACTTTACCGGACTGTTACAAAACGACTAAAGGGCGTAATAATCTTATAACCTGCGCCCAAATCCAGCTTTATAAGCGTTTTCAAGAGTTCTATAGGACAAAAAATAAATGCTCCTAGGACACTTAAAGGACCAAATTTTGCTACTTGGGTGGTAAACGGAGCTTGCGGGAAAATTAACAGAATTGAGCAGTATTTTTAAATTGTGCTGCCTATATTCTCCGCTCGTGTGAGCATGATTTCGCTAATAGATCTGATGGCCGTGTGTGAAGTATTTTATAGGATATTATTACAGGTTGCCCAAAAAGTGATCAAAATTACTTAAAATAGTATTTCATTACGCGTATTTTTATAATAAATATCCTGGGACATTCCTCACACACGGCTATCTGAGCCCAAAATAAGCAGAGCTTGTACTATGTAAACCAGATAACTGATATACAACATATAAGTACTACACCCAGACTCAGGACATACAGACATGTTCATGCACACAAATGCATGTCTTGTATGGGAATCGAACCCACGACCTGCTGTGCGATAGTTGGAGTCTTAAGGTCATCGCCCACTATGTCAGCACCGTTCCATCGCAGCAACGCCTCGACATCTACCTTGCCATGCCAGTGAGACCTTTTAAATCGTATGCGTTAAAGTAAATTTTTCAATGACTAGATAAAATAGTGGACGCCTCGCGGCAAGCGCGCTTGCCGCTACAAGCCACTAGTCCTGCTGACCACTCGCTTCAAACGAGCGGACCGCTCCCTTGCAGCGTGGCACCAGCAAGTGGAATATGGCCAAAGCCGCGCCATAAATTTCACTGGCGCCGCGAGGTGGCAGTCCGCGGGCGGCGTGATGGCGGCGATGACGGGCCGTTGCTGCGATGGAGCGGTGCTGATATAGTGAGCGATGACCTTTAATTTGACCCAAGAATCGAACGCAGGCACCTTCGGTAATTAGATTTTAGCTTAGGCTCAGACGGCCATGTAATGAATGTCCTAGACTAAAATAATCTAAAAGCAGAACGGCAACACTAGTAAGTAATCTGCAGAGATTGAGACGATCTTGTGTCAATTAGTGTGTGAACAGCTGTAGAAAATTGCCTGGAAACGCGTCTATTCTGCTCGGAAGATCCCCGAGGAGTAATCTCTTCGACTTATTAGTTTATTTCGACGTCAGGCACGTGAAAACCCGCACAAATATCTTATTTTTCACCGTGAAAATAGGTAAGGTAAGCAATTCTCTGACAACCTTTTAATTTATAAGTTTTTGTATTTGTGTTAATATACGGTAATTAAGGAACTTGTTCTTACATGAAAACCATTGAAATAAATTCTTATAAAGCGCTAATTAATAATATAGGTACTAAAAGTATTTATGTATATTTTTAAGGCGATGATAGCTAAGTGGAAGTGACGTCGGATACCGGGACGAAGGTCCCGGGTTCGAATCCTACAATGAGCTTGAGCTTTCGGTGAAGGAAAACATCGTGAGGAAACCATGGCACGGTGGTAGGGTACTTTGTAGTACCCGTCTGGCTGGCTACCACCCTCAAGTTGAAAATCTGTCGCCAAGCACCTTTCGGTGTGTTCCGATAGCTGCACTTGAGAGCCAGCTCCTTCTAGGCTTTGTGTGCTTACCACCTTCGGCCGCATCATCACTTACCATGGTGAGATTGCGGTCAAACACATGCCTATAAACAGTAAAAAAAAAAAAAAACTAGTATATCAGAAGGGCTCGTGGTGTAGCATAATTAGCCGTTCTTAATCGATCGGCAAAGTTAAGCTACCACCGTTGCTGTACCCACACGCACCTGAATGAGCGACTGCCTAGTAGTATTTCAAATCGAGCGTTTCCGTGCTTCGGAAGGCACGTAAAGCCGTTGGTCCCGGTTATCACTTATAGACGTTAAGCTAGTTGGAGGCCTACTAGGCGACTTGAAAACTCCAACAGTAGGTTGACCAATAGCCTACCTCCAACGATCCGCAGTGGGCACGCGTGGTGGAGTATCTGCCATTCCCTTTCACCCTCATTTGTGAAAAGAGGCCTGTGCTCAGCAGGAGGTCTGTGCTGATGATGATGATATCAATAGTCCATAGTAAAACCTCTGCTTATTATGGGGTTAAGTTACCGTTTGTGAAGAATTTCCCAGGATATTTATTTATACTGATTGACTTAAGATTTTTTCGCTAGTACATACAAAATATTTGTAAAATTTTAACGTCACTTTGGTGCCGGCCGATTCTGTTGTAAATCGCACTAAACAAATTTTTGTTATATTAGGTACATATTTTTCTTACAAACATTAAGAGAGGTAGAGCATAGCGTTTATTCGCTCTTAGAGCAGCTCGACTGGGGACGTACTTCCACCTTACAGAATACCGCAGCCAAATAACTTTATGTTGTGTAAAGTTGTGTTCCTGCGCGTGAGTAAGGTCGCCAGAGCTCATAGGGGAGGGGGGAAAGGTCGGTAACGCGTGAGCGATGCTTCGTGTGTTGCAAGCGTCCATATGGCTACGGTAACCGCTTACCATCAGGCGGGCCGTATGCTTGTTTACCGACATAGACGTATAAAAAAATAAAAAAAAAGATAGAAAATATTTAAAGCTGTTCGTTGCCGTTTTTTGCGGGAATTTAGACGTAACAGCGATAGTGGCGACAAAATTTATCTTGAAAACAAGCATTGGACTAATTTGACAGGACTAAATCTTTTGCAGTTTGTTAGAAAGAGATATATTGAGACTAAATTGAATTTAGTTGTAAACAACAGAATCAGCATCATTGTTTGACATGACACGAATGTGTTCGATAAATATGAGACTTTAGTTTAATTAGATTTTAAAATAAGAAGGTTTATATTAAGACGACGAATTGAAAATGTTGGTGATAGGGATTTTTATTTTTCTCAACAAGAACCAAAATATAAAAGTGACATTCGGTAACCTGATTGCCTTCAATTTTCCAGGTCCCATTACACGATTGACTGACTTTTATAATATTGCAGAAAAAAAAAACGAAGATATCTTTCAAAACATAGATGAATTAATTAATTAATGAAAATTATTCTTAATTGTATGCACAGATATCAAGATAATTAATAATGATAACAAACAGAGGAAGTTAATTCAATGTAGGCGGTCTTATCGCTAGATTTACATTTTACAGGCAAACGAGATTGCTTTTAATTTTGTAACAAGATTTGTCTTTAAAGTTCGTTTCGACGCCCACATGCAATAATTCGGTAATCATAAAATCCAAATTTTACAGGAGTTTTTTTACTGTTTTTGTTGAATATAAAATGTAATGGTGCGTCTATGCTACGCGAACCGAGCACGAGCCGAGCATCTATTCGTTCATTGCTCGCGATTTCAAGTGAGGACTTTTAAAGAGCCTACAAAACGAGCAAGATGCGAATGGCAAGGCCGAGTTCCGAACCGGTGGTAACTTCAGTAAATGTGAGCTTCATAAGTGCCCTTCTAGGGCCTAAATTGAATAAATGGCTTTGACTTTGACTTTTGACTTACTCAACGTCATAGGTAAGATTTATGAAAGACTAATCTACATCGCCATCTCAAAGCATATGCCAATGCTAACAAACTCCTTCCGAGTTTGGTTTTCGAGCCAAACTTTCGCGCGGTCTACCATTTCCATACTGTTCTCATTACTGGGAAACAGACAATATTCGGAACTTACTTACTTACTTCAACAGTTGTTTTTTTTTACAATTTCAATGTTCGTCCCATAGTAAGGTTTTTCTTTATCGTTGTTTTCTGTTTTTATAAGTACCCGGTTTCATTTAATGTCGTATTGTGTATCCACCTTTATAGTTAATTAGACAGCTAATTAGTAATAGAATATTGACACCAATGTATATCTGAACCACGGCTTAATCACAAACATGCCACTAACTATCTTAGCTCACTTATCGCTCACTCACGCTATATGTAATTAATATTTTATAATACTATTTGCCCCGCGGTCACGGATTGAATTAAATTATTGCACATAAAATTTTCTGAGTTAATTAAAATGTACATACGATGAAACTGAGGCTCTTCTTCATGCGATTCAAACACATTCACTCACACATACATCCACCCAACACACACACACTCCTCACACATATACACCCCTACACACAATACACTTTAGTACAAACAATAAAATTCTCATTCACATGCATACATACATACATAAACAAGCTTTTTCTTTTCGTTCTCAGTTTTTTGTATGCTTGGATTTTATATAGGTAATTTAATTTTAAATTCTAATGGAACTACCTATATCCAACAAATCAAAAATATCTCATCTTTTCTTATGACAAAACAACGTAGATGGACGCCTAGGAACTTAGGATATGCATAATTGCATATCCTAATTAATCCTAATATTATAAATGCGGAAGTGACTTTGTTTGTTACGCCTTCACGCCTCAACTACTCAACGGATCTACATGAAATTTGGCATGCAGATAGCCTAAGGACAAAGGCTACTTTTTGTCCCGGGAACGCGGGTGAATCCGCGGGGGACAGCTAATTATTTATAAATTGGCGACAATATTGAATAATATACTACTGCAATCGCGATATTCGTGCTGTTTTCTGTGGAGGAACTCCATCATATCTTCAAAGTGCATAACCTGAAAATTTTGTAAGATAGAAAGCTCCCCGAGCCGTCATCGTTGGCGAGAGGTGCGTCATGCCAACTGACGCGTATATTATTACGAACCTGAAATATCCTTTTCAATCCTTAGAACTTAGTAAATGAAGATTGATTTATTGAATTACTGGCTTACCTATATCACTTTTAAGAACACTCACTCAGTTTTCAGACTAACATCGGTTGGCACTTAATACTCAAAAACGTAGTTATTTAGCATTTGGGATTTGTTAATCTACTCTGTAATTCTTATTCAAAATATTAAGCTATGATTTTGAATTTGTTTGAACAGAAAATATGTAAAAAGAACTTTTTAAGCTTTCGCGAACTAAATTCATTGTAATATTAATGTATCGGGTTTATCCGCGCATAGATTATTATCAAAATTATCGGTATCTTACAACCCGACTGCCCGAGTTACACGTCGTATACGAGCTATAAGGGACTCTCAGGATCTTTTCACAGAAATGGCCTTTGAACATTTATATAAACCCAAAATTGTCCAACCACCAAAGTTTTATGGGTTGGCACAAGTGCATAAGACTAACGTACCATTGCGTCCTATCGTGAGTCAAATTGACTCACCTTCATATTACCTCGCGAAGCACGTTGCGTCAATACAGCCACTAGTGGGAAATACGGCTGTGAAAGATTCTCGCCATTTCATCAGCATTATTAGGGTCATAAAGTTGGAACCGGATGATATCATGGTGAGTTTTGATGTGGAGTCACTCTTCACTAATGTTCCTGTTAAAGAATGTCTTGAGGTCGTCAGAGAAAGGCTAAAAGAGAACAATATTTCAGAAAACTACATGGTTTTGCTTCGAAACTGCTTGGAAGGCAACTACTTTTTATACCGCGGACAACACTACCTCCAGATAGATGGAGTTGCTATGGGTAGTCCTGTAGCACCAATTTTGGCCAATATCTGGATGGAGCATTTAGAAAGAGCAATGGATCTACAACATTCAGCGGTAAAATTATGGAAACGTTATGTGGATGACGTTTTCTGTATCATGAAGTGTGGTAGGCAGGAAGTAGAAAAATTTTAACTACATCTGGAGTCTTTTCATCCAAAGATTTTCTTTTGAAATCGAAGTGGACAGAGCTTTAGCATTTCTAGACGTAAAACTAATGGCGAGACCAGATGGTTCCCTGGCACATATAGTTTACAGAAAACCTACACATACTGACAGATATCTGCATCATCTCATCACCATCCCCGCCACTTACGATCCGTCGTTTCGTCTCTGATGAACCGAGCTTATGACCTTTGTGACCCTGAACATTTACAATCTGAGTTATCGCATATTCAGGAGGTACTAAAACGGAACGGCTATAACATGTATAGGTGGCAACCCAGGCGCAAGGATCGAAAGACTGATTTTGATGTCACACGTCAGCCGGTATTTATGCCGTATGTGAAAGGGATAACGGACAAAATTGGAACAGCTCTGGAGTATACACTCCATTATCCAAAATAGCACAAAAAATACGGACGGCGAAGGATGTGATACCATTCCAAACACCAGGAGTGTATAAAATTGACTGCAGCTGTGGTAGTTCATACATCGGACAGACGAAAAGAACTATTGATGAAAGAGTAAAGGAGCATATTGCAGCTGTAAAGAACCGTCAAGTCAATAAATCAGCAATTAATAATAATAATAATAATAGCCTTTTTATTTCCTATAAACCTTATAAATTGGTTACAAAATATTTTGTTCTTAATCTAATGTTAGTAAATGACTCTAGTGTTAGTTAAAATTTATACATATTTATTTGCTGTTATGTATATTATTACAGGAACCCCTTGATAGGGTATAGGCCTCCTCCAAATTCATCCATTCTTCCCTATTCTGTGCAGCTCTGATCCACTTTTTTCCTGCCACCGATATTATGTAGTCCACCCATCGTTTTTGTGGTCTCCCCACTTTTCTCTTTCCTTGTGGCTCGTTCCATTTAGTGCTCTTAAGAGTCCATCTCTGGTCGGTGTATCTCGCTACATGACCGGCCCAGTGCCATTTTAGCTTTAGTGCTTGATGTAGTGCATCTGTAAGCTTTGTCTTTTTTCTTATTTCATGAATTCTTATTTTATAAATTCTTCTTAGGCTAAGTATGCTTCTCTCCATTGCCCGCTGACAAGTTGTTATTTTGTTCTTTATCTTGTTCGTAAAGGTCCAAGTCTGGGAGCCATAGGTCAAGCAAGGTAGTATACAAGTATCCATGACAGTCTTTTTCATATCTAGATCGTAGTTACCTTTTAGTATTTCTTTATGTGTCCAGTATTTGTTCCAGGTGCATGTGATTCTTCTGTTGACCTCGTCTTCGTTATTTGTTTTACAAAAGGATACTTGCTTTCCTAAGTATATGTAACGCTCAACATACTCTAGTGCAACCCCGTCTAGCATGATTTTTCCTGTTATGCTGTTTGTCATTATTTTTGTTTTGCTTAGATTCATATGCAAGCCGACATGTTTACTTTCTATATGTAGTTGGTATATCATGTTTTCTAGTTTTTGATGGGATTCAGCGAAAACTGCGATATCGTCAGCAAATCTCAGAGGTTAAATCGTTCAAGGGTGAGACGTGTGTTGTTCATTTGGATACCTTCGGAGACCCAGTCCAGTTTGGTGAATATGCACTGTAGGACCGCTATGAACAGTTTCGGCGATAGAGGGTCTCCCTGCTTGACGCCTCGAGCGATTTTGAAATCAGCAATTGCCGAGCATATATTAGAATCTGGATCAAACCACTGGATTGAGCTTCATGACCCCAAAATCCTCTCCACCGATCGTTATTTCTATCCCAGAATAGTTCGTGAAGCTATTGAAATAAAGAAATATCCAAATTTCAATAGGGAAGATGGTTTAAGGTTATCTGCTGCGTGGAATCCAGTGATAAGAAAATGTTCATGCCGTGAATTTTGATCGAGTATGTGCGTTGATACAGTTAGTACGGTGTGCCGTGATCGTGACAGTTACGGTTTACAAGACCAAATGCGGGTAGTTGGAAAAAACTCCCGTTTCTCGAGACGCTGATACCCGCAGTTTCCAGTTCACTCGTGACCACGATCAATGCAACTTGATCGAAACGTCGAGGTTAGTCAAAATTAAATTTTGACAATAATCTATGCGCGAATAGACCCGATACATTAATATTACTATGTAAAAAGAACAATCAATTACTTAACTCTACCAAAAATCTTTTTTTTTGTGTTTTTATTGATTTGTGTTTAAAGGTGTCTTGTGATGTACTGAAAGATGTAGGTTCAAATCCTGCAATAAGCTTGAGCTTTCGTTTAACGAAAATAATGAGGCTACTTTATAGTTTTCATCTGCCGGCTTTGGGTGTGATTCAACAGCTGCACTTGGGATTGGGAGTCAGTTATCTAACGGTTTGTGCTTACTACCTCGGCCACATCATCACTTACCATGGTAAATATGAAATCTAAACAAATATCACTCACGCTAATATTTTTCATAAAGGCACATAAATCATTTCATAGAAAAACAGGAGTTCATAAGGATTGAACTCGTGTAACACGGACGCTTTCCTACATCTACAGCGATTTTGATATTTTATTTGTTTTGGACTGAAAATCTTTTGTTACACATATTTTATTTGCTGAATAAAAAAAATGTGTAAACGTTAAATCTAAATATCTATTCAAAATGTTAAAGAAAATAATTAATTTAAATTGGATAAGTGGTATTCGTGGTATAAACCACGGACAAATAACTTGAGGCTATTTGAGAAAACTCAAGAAGCCTATAAATATTGGCAAAGCCGAATAAGTTTTTAAATCATTTTCGATAATATTAAACTAATTTTACTATGTAAGTAGGTATTAAGGTTTTAAGTTACATTCTTCGAAGCAACTTAAATTGAGGGTTTCAATATTAAATATTAAGAGCGCTATTATGACCAAATTGCTGTTACATAAATATGTATATTAAACACAACTCAAACATTGAGTTAGCATCATTTTGAATTACATTATGAGAAAATATGAGGCCGACCAACGGCATTTACACTACTCAAAGTTCGGGGGCTCGTGACATCACTTTATATTAGGTCTTTACCTATGAAATTGCCGTTTTGTATAATAATAATAATAATAATATTTTATTCATAACAAAAGAAGTGTACAAAAGTGCAGCTAATATGACATATGTAGATATAAAACAATAAAAAGGATTCCAGCTAGTAATTATAGTTGCTCGGTTGAGCACCTAATGCCTATACTAGGTAAGCCTGTGACATAGGCATTAGGCCTCTCCCCTCCGCCAGGTGAGTACAAAATGTGCTGGGATTTTAAAAATATGACATTTAGTAAATAAATGTTGTTTACAATTTACAATTTAGTTACACTGTAATACATAGTTTAAAATAACATTGTAATTTTTGGAAATAATATAATAACAGATTTTAGATAAATGTGTATGTGCGTGTGTGTGTTTGAGAGGGTGTGTATATGTGTGTGTGTGTGGGTGTGTGTGTGGGTGTGTGTGTGTGTGTGTGCGTGTGCGTGTATATGGGGTGATAATTCAATTTTATGTTAAAACTTCTAGTAGGCTTTCAGTAGCATTATAATTTTGTGTAAGTAGCCAATCACGAATAGTCCATTTACAGCGGGTCCGGGGTAACGGGTAAAAGTTGAGTATTTCATTTAATTTGTTATAAAGGAAAGGCGCTAGAAAACAGTAATATCGCTGTGCAAATCGGGTGCGCAATTTAGGTGTTCTACATACTTTGTCATTTCTTCTTGTTGTGTTATAGAAGTCAGGATCGAATATTATATTAGAGTGCTGTAGGATAATGATTCTATGAATATATAGTTGGCGTACCGTCATGATTTTACATTCTTGATATAAGTCGTATGTAGGATAAGAAAAGGGCTTACGAGTCATAACTTTCAAAACTGACCTTTGCGCTCTTTCCAGTATGATAAGATTTGTTTTGCAAGCTCCTCCCCACGTGGAGATACAGTAGCAAAGTATCGATTGACAAAGAGCGAAATAAATTGTCTTTAGCAGTTTAGGATTTGCAACTGATCGAAGGTTTTTAAATGTCCAAATCAACTTTCGCGCTCTGCTAGTGAGTAGAGTTAAATGACAACTGTTCATCGAGCTCCACTCCCAAATACCTAACCTGTGTACATCTTTCTATATCTAGACAGCAGCAGTCTCTAGCGCTTGTAGAAGTGGGATTAAATTGGCAGGAATGAGCTTTAATTGCAAAATCTAGACTGGGAAGGAGAGATTTTTTAATCGAAAATGGAAGAAATTTTGATTTGGCGATGTTAAGGGTTAGAAGGTTTTTATTAAGCCATTTAACTATTTTATTAAGTTCTATCTCAGCACAGGTGCGCACCTCGTCCCAAGTCTCTCCCTGAAAAACTAAAGCGGTGTCATCAGCAAAAGTGAAAATTTTACCATTAAGTGGGGTGTAGAGGCAGAGCTCGTTTATGTAGATTAGGAAAAGACTCGGCCCGAGGACACTACCCTGAGGTGTTCCGTATGAGATATTAGTATCAGCACTAACGTGAGAATCAATCTTGACATATTGGCATCTATTAGTTAGATAGTCCTTAAATAGTTTCAGAGGAGTTCCCCGTATGCCCAAATTCTCCATTTTCTTCAAAAGAATAGGTATAGAGACAGTGTCAAAAGCCTTTGCCATATCCAGGAAAATGCCAACACATTTTCGCTTTGTGTCCAAGCTAGTGACAATAAAGTCAGTTAAGCTATTAACTGCTTTCTCCGTAGACTTACCAGCGCGAAAGCCGAACTGCGAATCAGATAGTAGGTGTTCATTTTCCAAGTAATTAATTAGTCTGGTGTTTATAAGTTTCTCGAGTATTTTAGAAATGGCGGGTAGTACTGAAATTGGCCTGTAGTTGTTGACACTGTTTCTAGGACCTTGTTTATGGATAGGGTGAATCAAGGATCGTTTAAGTACCGTTGGGAAAACACCCGTTTCGAAACAAGTATTAAAAATATGCGTCAATAGTGGAACCAATATGTTGGAGCATAGTTTTAGATATAGGGTGTCACGTGGGCAGTCTTCCACGAAGACGAGACTTTCATTTTGGTGAAGGAAAGCGCAAAAAGACGCGTCAGTACAGGACACAATTCAGGAGCACACCGCTTCAGAACCACTGCCGGTATGCCGTCTGGCCCACTCGACTTATGGACGTCCAGAGAAAGCAATTCCCGCCGGACCTCCCGTTGGGTAATGCTTATCTCCGGCATAGAGATGTCACACCGCGGGATGGTAGGCGGTGTGGCGCCCCCGTCATCCAAAGTCGAGATGGAGGCAAAGAGAGAGCCCAAAAGATCAGCTTTCTCCTTTGCACTATGGGCCAAGTGTCCGTCCGGCTTACGGAGTGGTGGCAAGGACGACTGACAGAAGTTTCCTTCAGCAGCTTTGGCAAGAGACCAGAAAGCTCGACTTCCAGAGGGAAGGCTAGTCAGCCTCTCACCAAACCTGCCGACGAAATCGAACTTTGCCCTGGCAATCATTCGCTTACTGAACCTCTATGTGCCAGCTTCTCCATCATTGTGTTCAGTTCTTCACAGTACACATCTGTAGTAATGCTCACCCCGTTTGGTAAGAAGCTGTGATGAATCACACCGGCGCTAGACCACCAAACAGTGACCATTACTTTTCTAGGGGTAAGTTTTCGTTTAGGGCATTGTTTAGGTGCTGAACCAGGATCCAACCAACTTGCTGAGCGCTTGCGGTTATCAAACAGAATCCATTTTTCATCGCAGGTAACAATGCGGTTCAAAATTCCTTCATTTGTGTGTCTGTTGAGCAGTGCAAGGCACGTTTCGACGCGTACTTCGCGCTGGCGATCATTGAGTTCGTGGCGCACCCATTTGTCAAGCTTTTTTACCTTGCCAATTTGACGCAAATGGACCAATATTGTTTTGACGCTAACGTCGAAAGCTGCTGCTAATTCAGCCGTCGATTGTGTATCATCAGCTTCCACAATCGCCTTTAATTCGTCATTGTCGACCAAAGTCTTCGGACGACCGCGAGGTTCATTTTTCAGGTCGAAATTCCCAGAACGGAAGCGAGCAAACCAATAACAGGTGGTGCGTTGGTTTGTAGTGTTAGCTCCGTAAACGTCGTTGATGTTGCGTGCCGCTTGTGCCGCGTTGCTGCCACGACGGTACTCATATTCCATAATTACTCGAATTTTTAACGTATCCATGATGACGAAAAAGATTGAAATGCGATGAAAAAAACAAATGACTACTTTTGGAAAAAGAATTACATCTTTTTAAAATAAAATTAATTTGAAATTAGAATTCTTAGCCAAACAAAAATTATTTTGATTTGAAATGGCCAGTACTGCAGAACGGCAATTTCATAGGTTAAGACCTATTAGTAAAAAGTGTACTCCAACGTGACGTCAGGCGGAACTTCAACACACTATATCTTCGTATTTCTTTGTTTAATTGACAAAAAAAATAAGTGTCTAATATTTTTTGATAATGTAAAAGACGGGCTAAATTGAATCTTTTAGTCATCTAGCTCATTTCCCATGAAATATAGCTCGATACCGGTGTGATAGTAGTTCATAACATATTATTTTTGTTAATAATATATTCAAGAAGTAACGCGAAACAATAGTTAAAGCTGACAAAGTAATATCTTAAGCCGAAGTTTCCTAACAGCTTCCTCTTGCATATTCATAGAGGCATGACAGCGTTTTAATTATAATAACAACCTTTAGTCAACTTCTTTATTACCATTAAATTGTTGTTTTGCAGGCTATTTTTAATAAGCCAGAGACATAATTATGCTTTTATTATTCCATTCTTGTTGTTTTCTCAAATGAGACCATTTACTGCATGTCTGCCGGTCAGTCATCGCGATGACAAAGTCGTAAAAAATAACCTCCACCTTTAACAAACAGAAGAAAAAATTACTGTATTTCAGAACTTCGAAATTTGATACATCGATCGACTGTACTGCGAATGTTGTTGAGTTCGAAAAACGTTGGTTTATGTATGCTATTGCGAAAAACCCTAGCTCGAATGTTCATAACTTCGAAATACGTTAGTGTGAAAGTATAGAAAAACCTTCCTGCCGATTTTTTTAATAGGCTACTTTCTTGAAAAAAACTAATTAGTCCGTCATTTACATTATCAAAAAATATTAGACACGTATTTTTTCTTTTTTCAATTAAACAAAAAAATACGAAGATATCGTGTGTTGAAGTTCCGCGTGACGTCACGGTGTGGTACACTTTTTAGGAACAAGTGACGTCACGAGCCCCCACTCCCAAACTTAGTCACGCTTTATCTTCGTCAATTGTTAATGATTTGGTAAAGCAAAAAATATGTGTCCAATATTTTTTGATAATCTAACTGACGGACAAATTAGAATTATTATATTTTTACCCCGGCAACATCCCTATTGTATAGATTACCTAGTAATTATATGTCATGTTATACATTTCCGATAGCATATCTATAAATAATATCAGTAAACATGAGTTAATTCGTAAAAGCTTCGTCCATTACAAAATTCATAACATCCTATATAACGGGGACACATTATATTGGACCTCAATGCCTAGAGTACTGGTTCATACACAGATGCTATTACGCTGCTCGTCCGTGTCAGTCATGTGTCAGTGTCATGTATTAATGCGATTGTCAACCCTTTTGACACGTTTGCACTAAAGTCAAAGGGGTCCAAGTCTGCTAAAATGTCATACTGACACGATACTATTGCAATTCCATTATCATTGAGCCGATGTGCGCAGTCTACTAATTCATAATGGTCTCATAATGAACGATACAAAATCTGTCAAAACTGACAACTAAAAGATCATTATTGTGGTACGATTGTAGTTTCAGTGGAAATACTTCGGAATGCTCTAATCTCTACGGAAAGTATCTCGATATCTATAGTTTTTCATCATGGTTTTATCTCTTCTTTTTTCCATAAATTATTATTTCACTATTTTAAGTAACATAATGTTAATATTTTTGTAATACAAACAATAATTTGAAATCACCTAGTGTCAAAACGCCACAAACAGACAAAATTGGAGGAACTTTGCAATGCAGCGGTTGTGCGCGAAAGGGACTAACCATGACCACGGCCACTCTGCCAAGAATGCACGACTAGGAAGAAGAAGTGTCAACCGGACACAAATTATATCTCAAATCCAACTTTCCTGTTTGGTCACCCTATTAGAATGGGATAAACAG
Organism: Polyploca ridens; assembly: GCA_951394255.1. NCBI lineage: Eukaryota > Metazoa > Arthropoda > Insecta > Lepidoptera > Drepanidae > Polyploca > Polyploca ridens. Next base: position 1,789,060 of record OX596259.1, on the reverse strand, counting down.
CCTCGGTATGCGTTATCTCTCTCTGCTCGCGTTTTTGGCCCAAGAGCTCAATCCTGTTTGTATATTACATCCATGCGCTACGCTAACAAAACTGTAAATTTTGACACCACTGACAGTTCGTTGGAATTCAATTGGAATAGCAGACTTGGGCCCCAAGTTGCAGCGTTTCGAGACTACTTTTTAATTTGTAAGTATTCAGCTACTTCTCTTTTTTTACGTAAATTTAAAGCTACATTATGTTTTATGTGAAGGCTCACACCAAACGTAATGTAATATTCGACGCTGTGAGCGAGCGTTACAGTAGTATCCAACTGATATGGCGCGTCGTGAATCTTCGTTCGCACAGAAAAGAAAGTATGGCCCCGAATATTAACGAAATAATGCTTAAAACTTACAATCAACCTTATACCACTACTATAAGGTTTATAATACACTGCAGCTGTTAGTTCCGTCTCACTCGCAAGTCACGTACCTCCGCACGGCGCGCGCTAACATGACGGCAGCTGCCGACCAATAGCGTTTCTTCGCGCTTTGAAAATGTATCTTCTGCGTAGGTACATCGGTAAGCCATATCAGTTGGGTAATACTGTACGTTGTTTACTATTTCTATTTTGCTAGATTATACCGTTATTTCGCCCACAGAGCAGCTTAACTGGGGACGTACCACCAACTTATAGAATCATCTTCAGCGTACAAGTCCCACAGCTGAGCACAGGCCTCCTTTCACAAATGATGTTGAAAGGGAATGGGCAGATACTCCACCACGCGTGCCCACTGCGGATCGGTGGGGGTAGGCTAGTGATCAACCTACTGTTGGAGTTTTCAAGCCGCCCAGACCTCCAACTAGCTTAACGACCATCATCAATCCCGGTTATCAATTAATTGACAACCGGGATTGATGACCTACGGCTTTACATGCCTTTCGAGTTATAAGCTTGTAGAATACCGCAGCCAAATAACTTTATCCTGTGTCCCTGCGTGTGAGTAAGGCCGCCAGAGCTCATTGAGGGGGGAAAGGTCGGTAACGCGTGAGTGATGCCCCGGGGGCTACAGTATTAGTATAAGATAGCATCATATCATCATCATCATCATCAGCCTATAATGTCCCACTGCTGAGCACAGGCCTCCTTTCACAAATGAAGGTGAAAGGGAATGGGCAATACTCCACCACGCGTGCCCACTGCGGATCGGTGGAGGTAGGCTAGTGGTCAACCTACTGTTAGAATTTTTCAAGCCGCCTAGGAGGCATCCAACTAGCTTAACGACTATCACAATTAAGTGATAACCGGGATCAACGGCTTTACGGCCTTCCGAAGCACGGAAACGCTCGATTTGAAATACCACTAGGCGGTCACCCATCCAGGTACCGACCACGACAGGCGTAGCTTAACTTTGCCGATCGATTAAGAACATATAAAGAGATTAAATTCAATGCACCTTGTCAGTAGGTATTTTTTATAATGAAGTAGGTATTTACTCGCGTCCATCTGAAGTTGTCCATCCACTCCACGTATAAGTAATGATAGCTCGTGTTAGGTTAACAAATAACGATACATGCTCTACCATGGCTCTACCTCTCTCAAAATTGTCTGATGCTTCAAAAAGAATTACTTTTTCAAGTAACTTTGTTTACTAACTCACATGAAAAGTATGTGTATGATGTAATAGCATTAAGAATAATTGGACTGTTTTACAAAAAACTTAAACCGACTTCAAAGTACACTAAGAAGTAATTAAATCCTGATTTGATGACAACGGGAAGTGTACCCATTCAAATAAAAAAAGAATTTTCCAAATCGATTAATAAATGACGGAGTTATGAGGTAACAAATAAAAAAAAATACATTCGAATTGAGAACCTCCTCCTTTTTTTTGAAGTCGGTTAAAAAAGTGAAATTTGATAAAATCGGGTGTATAAATAATAGTTTGTATATTTGTTGCGCAATCACTAGTAGTAGTTCTTTTTATCTCAGAATAGCAGGGAATAAAAAAAGCAGGGTAGAGAATAAAATAGTCACTTCCGAAATATACACGTAATTCTCTCTGAACGCTTCAAAGCAACCTACGACGCCTTTTTGGCTTTTCCTTAGGGGTTTCCGAAAATCCCTCAATCCTTAGCTATTCCCGAAAAAGCAGGAAGATTTCTCTTCCTGCTACCATATTCACTGATATTTGACTAATAGGTTCTCTACACATGGAAGAGTTATTATACCATCGCGATTGTCGATTTTGAACTATACACTATTGACATAGAATCTTAAATGTGTTGGTTCACACTTGATACTTTGTATCGCGATATTCTGGTGTGAATATTGCTTCTTGTGTTGATAAATAGGTTTTCATGTCATGTTGTTTATGAGGTAATATTTTATGTGCCAACACTAGGTGGGTCTACGCTATGCGAACCGAGCACGTGCCGAGCACACGCGGAGAACGAATTAGCGTAGTGTAGACGGACTTGCGAGCCTCGAACGAGCGTTTGGCTCGCGCTCCACTGCTCTCTGCCAATTGCGAGGAGGGCGATGGCTGCCACACGCGTCATACTTGTGAACACGTGCTGCTTGTGGTGGCTGGTCTGCTTAAGTTTGCTATTTATTTACTTATTAAATATTTATTCAGTCTGCTTTGAATTTTGCCGCCGCGCCGCAAATCATTTGCAATTCAATGCAATTGTTGTCAGTGCGATTAGAATGTAAATATTATGTAATGAATCTAAGCTTATTTTGAAAAGAGTAATTGCTGAGTTTATGGCAGGCTCTTCTCAGCAAATGCAACCTTCCGAACTGGTATTAGAGTATTAGAGTCAGACTTTTCATAAGTGCCTACTTAAGTTTGAATAAATGATTTTTGAATTTGAATTTTGAATTTAAAGAACACAGGGATCCGCATTACGCTACACTTGACATCGCGAGCGATATCGGTATATAATGGTTATTTTTTGTCTATTTTTTATACGACGAAGTCGGTTAACAAGCGTACGGCCCACCTGATGGTAAGTGGTCCATATGGACGCTTGCAACACACGAGGTATCATATCCAAATGCCACCTTTGTTAAAATACTGTTGAACTTCATCAGATTTTTGTACCTTTGACACCTGATTAACTCTGAACCCACCGCGACCGGGCTTAGTGAGTCCCCATCTCATGTACAGTAGGTATAGGAGAGTAACTGGACAAAATCTTAGGTTTGTTGAAATATGTAATATCTGCTTTTCACAGGCTCTCTAGCTATACGTCAATAAGCCCAACCTCAAGTCTTTACTCTATGGATTATAAATTCAGATAATGATTTACTCCGATCGGAAGGTTTTAGATTAACACATTTTGTCGGAAGCTTTCATGCGGAATTTTGGCAGAGCTTAACAAAGCTTAGCAGATCTGATTACGTTATCTTAATTCTACAAACGGTTCCTGAGATTTTGAATAAAGCATAGAAAGTGGTTTTAGTTATCAAGTGTTTCCAACCATCCAGTTTTTTTACGCGGCTGTAAATAAGTATTAAGTTTTTCGCGTTATTTTTGATGGGAACTTACCGTTTTCGTTTTATTTTCATTCATTCGTTTATTATTATTTTTTTGTTTTTTTTTTTAATGTTAAATGGGCTTGCGTTTGACCTTCGACTGATCCCATGAGGAGTTATGACGAGGCCGAGGATGTAGCACGCTTACCCAGAAAGAGCCTATTCACTCTGGCCTTGAACACTTATCAAACGATTTATCAGCGGTGTTTTATCCATAAAGATCCCACTGCACTAGTAAAGTGAAGGGCGTGAAGAGATTTCTTCAGGGTCGGCAACGCGCGAGTGATGCCCCTGGTGTTGCAAGCGTCCATAGGCTACGGTAACTGCTTACCATCAGGCGGGCTGTATGCTTGTTTGCCACCTTAGTGGTATAAAAAAAAAAAAAACAGTGAAATTAAAATAATTATAGTGACATTTCAAATCACGGCCACCATTTAACGTACTAAAACTATCTTTACGAATTGTGACATGACCGTGTGAAAGTGTTTTTTTTTATTACTGTGTATACAAATGTGTTTGACCGCAATCTCAACATCGTAAGTGATGATGCGGCCGACGGTGGTGCACACACAAAGCCTAGAAGGAACTGGCTCTCAAGTGCAGCTGTCGGAACTCACCGATAGGTGCTTGGCGACAGATTTTTAACTTGAGGGTGGTAGCCAGCCAGATGGGTACTACAAAGTACCCTGCCACCGTGCCATGGTTTCCTCACGATGTTTTTCTTCACCGAAAGCTCAAGCTCATCGTAAGATTCGAACCCGGGACTTTCGTCTCGGTATCCGACGTCAGTATACACCACTGAGCTATCATCGCCTTAAATTTAGGTGCCGATCCCACAGAAAAGAGTTCTAGAGTTCCGCGTTCCGAGTTCCGCGTTCACTACTGTACACACGGCGAGCGAGCAGTTTAGAGTTCTAAAGGTAAATAGGCAAATTTGTATGGAAGTTGTCCCATTCGCGGCCAGCAATAATGTTTATGTTTTCTATTAGGCAATAATATATTAATCGCTTGGCTCGCGGTTACAAATATAATAAGGACGCGCGTCCCTCGCGAGAACCATCGGGTTAAACAAAATATGAAAGCTTATTACTGTGGTGTATTTAGAAAAAAGTTATAGAGTATTGAAGATTTAAGAATTAATTGGAGATATTATGAAACTGCAAGGCATTAAATGTAATTAGTATCCAAAAGGTGCTTGCGGTATGTTATTATATACATGCAGCAAGCAAAAGTTTGTTTACATTCTTTATCTCGTCTCATTGGCCTTACTTAAGTTTCATTAGAGGCCGCTCATGGGCCAGAATGCCCATTGTCTTTTCTGCCTAGTGTCTATCACTTAGTAAATAAGATCATTTAACTTAGATTTGTTGTTTAATGAGCCAACACGATCTACGGCCACTTCGTCTACTTGCATAGATAATATAATTAGTAACAGTAGTATATTAGATAAATCAATTATAAGTGGTGTTCGTTCTGATCATATGGCTCAGATTGTAATATTGCCCTACAAATTGAAAGTTTCTAAGATAATTAAAGAAATTAGACCTATGACAAAGGTAAGACTAGATAACTTTAAAAATAATTTGGAAATGAAACTAAATAGTAAGATATATAGTAGTAATGACCCCAATGTCTTGTATAATGGTTTATTATCTAGTATTTGCAAAGACTTTAATAAATCCTGTCCCATCAAAAAAATTAAGGTAAACAGTAAGCTGGAATTTAGTGATTGGGCCACAAAAGGAATTCGGAAAAGTAGGGATAAGCTGTACGAACTATATCATTTAAGATCATACAGTCGTGACGAGAATTTCCATAACTATGTTAGAAAGTTTTCAAAATTATTTAAAATAGTATGTAATCGAGCTAAATCGATATACTTAAGTAAAAAAATAGATAAAGCATCTAATAAAATCAAGGCAGTCTGGAACGTTATAAATACGGAATCAGGTAAAATTAAAAATAAAAACGAACAGCACGCGTTAAAAATTAATAATAAAATTTTGTCAGATAAGTTAGATGTTGCCACTGCTTTTGAATACTTTTTCTCGAGTATACCAGAGAAAACTACCGATTGTCTTAATTCGTGTCCCGACGTGGCTGAAACATTACTTAAGCAACATGTTAAGGAATCATTTCCAAATTTTAATTTTAGTTATGTCACTGCTAGTGATGTCACAAAATCATTTAATGCACTCAATCGAAAAAATACTGAAGACCTATGGGGACTGTCAGTAACTATATTAAAATCAATTATAACAGTGATTGCACCAATTTTGTCAGATATATTTAATGAATGCATTGATCAGGGCTCTTTTCCTGATTTAATGAAGTATAGTAAAATAGTGCCAATTTTTAAGTCTGGTTGTAAGGATAATCCTTCTGATTATAGACCGATTTCTGTACTTCCAGCACTTAGTAAAATATTTGAAAAACTGTTGCTTAATCAAATGTTAGGTCACTTTAATAAATATGAGATACTACATAGTCATCAGTTTGGCTTCACGAAGGGGAGATCTACATCAGATGCAGCAGCAAAATTATTAAAGCACATCTATGAAGCCTGGGAGAATTCACAAGATGCAATCGGCATTTTTTGTGATCTATCTAAGGCCTTTGACTGCGTTGACCACCGTACTCTACTCCGTAAGCTTGGATTTTATGGTATTCGTGGAACTGCTCATGATCTTGTTTTATCTTATCTTAGTAATCGTCAACAAAGGGTAGGAATTAGTGGTACAACATCCAAGGGCTCTTTAGTCAAAATGGGGGTACCCCAGGGTTCAATACTAGGGCCATTTTTGTTTCTAGTATATATTAATGATTTACCATCTGTTGTAAATGGTCTCTCAGATATAGTCTTGTTTGCTGACGATACTTCGTTCATTTTCAAAGTAGATAGAAAAGACAAAGAACTCAATAAAGTAAATGACACCATGTCAATAGTTTCCAAATGGTTTGCTGTTAACAATCTGTTACTAAACTCGAAGAAAACTAACGGTCTTACTCATAAAAATCTCTTAAATAACGGATTAAATAGTATATAGCTAAATACTATTTAAAATGTTATTCAGTGTTTAACTTTTCTTTACTCATAAACGCATTTTAATCATGATTTAGTTAATGAAGGATTTAAAGAGCAAAAATAATATTATATATGGCGACACCAACGTCAAGACCATAAATTTGAGAGTTATGGAGGTTTTAAAAAAAAGAAAAAACAACAATTTGAAAAGTTTTATTATGTGTTTTATGATAATATTATATTGTATATGATCTGAATCTCGGAAACAGCTCCAATGGGTTTCGGGGGGCGATAAATCGATCTAGCTAGGTTTCATTTTTAGAAAACGTCGTTTTATCCGTGTTTTCAGGCAATGAAAAACTGCTTTTTTTTTTTGTTAAATGGTCTTGCGTTTGGCCACTGGCCCGCCCATAAGGGGCGATGACGAAGCCTAAGATGAAACACGCTTACCCAGAAGAAACCTATTCACTCTGGCCTTGAAAGTACCTAGATTGTAAGCGTCAGGAAACACAGACGCCGGAAGCAAGTTCCACTCCCTTGCTGTCCGCATTATAAATGAGGATGCAAAACGCTGTGTCCGTATATTCGGTATGTCAACAACGTACAGGTGAAAATTTTCCCGGCGTCTTCTGGTTCGGTGTAAAAATGGGGATGGTGGAATAAGGTTGAACAATATCATTAAATTTTGCCACCATTTACAAGGTTATCATAGCCAAATTGGGCGGTCCCGAAACCAGAAGACCCTGTTCGAGTCTAGATGATATTTTTTTTTTGCTTTTGAGTTCTTTTGTGAGAAAAACTAATATGATTTACCAAAAAAAATACGAGCAAAGCTCGGTCATCGAGGTACAAGTTTAAGTAATTTATGGTGTTTCTATATAATCTAACATCATATATCCAGCTTATTTTCGGAAATCAATGAAAAATATTTTACAGCAATCAAGCAACAGCTGTTTATTTGGCGGCCATTTTGCTATTTAGCCCGTTAAACAAGGGTCGTAGGTTGTTTAATTTGACAGCTCTTTAAATAACGTTTTTAAGCAGTGAATAGGGATAAATACAGTTTATGAGTGAAGATTTTTTTAAATAACTGTTTTAAGTATGACTTAACTTTAAATAGCGTTTATGAGTAAGGCCGTAAATGTTTAAGATTCTCTCTCCCAAATGTAGTGCAAGTAGACAGTCAGATATTAATAGATGGTAGCAGTTTGGAACTAGTGAAAAAAACTGTATTTTTAGGTATAACATTAGATAATAAATTACAATGGGGTCCTCAGATAGAATCTTTATCTGGTAAATTAAGTTCTGCTGCATTTGCTGTTAGAAAAATCAAACAATTGACGAATGTCGAGACGGCCAAATTAGTTTATTTTGCATACTTTCATAGCCTTTTATCGTATGGCGTATTATTATGGGGAGCTGCAGCAGATATTGAGACTATTTTTATATTACAAAAAAGGGCCATTCGTGCAATTTATAGTATGGGACCTCGTGAATCATTGAAGGAATTGTTTAAGGAAATAAATGTCATGACTTTACCTTCACTTTACATTTATGAAAATATAATGTTAGTACGTAAAAGCTTACACACGTTTAAAACGAATAGTGAAGTTCACAATATCAATACTAGACAAAAAGACAAATTAGTTGTTCCGTATTTTAGATTAGCGAAAGTTCAAAAGTCATTTCTTGGAAATAGTGTACGTTTTTATAACAAAATCCCACCTTCGGTAATCAAAATGACTGATTTTAAGTTCAAATCTCACGTAAAGAAAGTCTTGAAAGCACGAGCTTATTACAGGGTAGCCCATTATATTGAAGATAAAGATGTCTGGAAATAGCTTCACTCTGCACAAGCGCACATTGTACAAAATTCAGTAGATTACCTACATAATTATGAACCAGTGCAGGTTATTATTTTTTATTTATTTTGTATGTTGGTGTTTTGTTTTTTTTATGTTTATGCGTTTTTATGTTTGTGTATTTTATTTTGTAAAATAAAACGTATGTATGTATAATGTTTTGGAAAAAATAGCCAATAGTCAGATTGTTCAAAAAAATATTTAAAAAATGTAACCTTGTTGAGTTTCTTGCCTGTTCTTCTCAGTTGAAGGCCGACTTACGAACTGGTGGTAACTTCAGTAGCTTTGACCTTCATAAGTGCCCTACTAGGGCCTAAATAAAATAAATGGCTTTGACTTTGACTTTGACTTTGAGACAGTGATAGCTCAGACGTGTCACCTCAACTGCCAGCTTTAGAAAATGGAACTCCGACAGAACAATGTGTGCGATGTGTGCAATGATCAAAGGCGCCACATAGATTACAGTGAACGCGGAACTCAGAACTCCGAACTATAGAACTCTCTCTGCGGGATCGGCGCCTTAAGAGTGCGTACCAAGCCAGAAAAATATGGCAATGTCAGATGAAACAAACTTATGTCTAATCTTCGCGTGCAGATGAGATGGAGATAGCGTGTTCCGCGGAACAAAAATGAACTAAGCGCTTTTTATCTAAATAACTCGTAAAGTATAGAATATTTTAAAAAATCGTTAGTAGCAGCCCTAGGTCATATGTTAGTGATATTATTTATCGAATTTTTGTCTTAATTAGATACACCATGAACGAATAAAACCGAAAATTCGTTATTATTAGAGGTAGCTTTGTGATTTTTTTCTATCGAGGAAATTTCATTCCATTATGTTTTTGTTCAGGCAGAACCCTCGCGTATATAATGAAAATACCCATATAAAAATATTTTTTCATTTAAATACTATTTACTTGGTTAAATTTCAATTCTAAGATTGTTATTTTGCTTTATACGCAGTCTTAACATTTTAGATTGAATATTTACAACAAATATGTACAAAATACAATCTATATATAGAAAATTGTTGAAAGTGTTTCCTCTTTGGATAGCCAAGCTGACGCGTTAGCGGAAAAAGCTCCCCGCTGGTCTCCGGAGGTCTCGATCAATTTTGATGACAAGGTGCGAGTAAAACGGCGAGCTTCGGACCCCCACGGTCCCATGGTCTCGACCGCAAAAGGCACATAAATATAATTGGGTCCAATCAATGCGTATTTTTGAATTTTGAATTTTCCGCACTGTCCGTAGCTGCCCCTGCAGCTTTACAAGTCGCCGGTAAGTGAGATGGCGCGAGTGTATCGACACATGTGGCATCCCACACCAGCGACTTGCCGACACTCCAAGGGATCAAAGACATACCATCCGGTCTCTTGCCATCGCCCCGCGCAATACCGACTGATTCCAGTACTGAAGGTACGTTAGAGAGAGCCCTGCGGATAATGTCATAAAATTTAACAGTTTTGGTAGTCTACTAATTCAATAGCATCGAAAACCATTAGGAATGAGTTTAGTAGACACCGCATATTGGCTCAATAGAAAAGGAGTTGTAAATTATAATGGGATCGTGCCAGACATTTGATTTAAAATAGCAATCTTGGCTCCCTGTTGAAGTTGCTAAAATTGTGTGTAACTTAGTTAAGTTATTCATTGGCGCGTCGCTTGATCAAATAAGTTTCTGTTATGAAGAACTGATTGAAAATTACGTTCATCTGGGTCATACAATCATAAGAACAAGCGAGCATGTCTGTTTTGTCTTTTGAGATGTAGAGTTATGTTCATAAATGCCTTATCCGAGCCTGTATTTAATAAATCGGTTTTGAGTTTGAGTCTTGGTTTATATTTAGCAGAGGGGTATCGTAGATCTTACACAGACTCTTCAATTTTATTTATTTGTTAATTATGGACATGCGGATTAAGACACTGCACGCTATGACAATCTTTGGTCTTTGAAATGTTTTAATTAATCGACTATTCGACTATATATACAAAAACTAGCTTCCGCTCGCAGCTTCGCTCGCGTGGCCTACAGGAAACAAATTACATATATTTCTCTACAACAATAAAAATAACAACCTCATCCCGCTTCGAGGGTGGAATTATTAAAAACGCTGAGACAGGTATAAATTAATTTTCAATCTTCAGCCTAAACACAAAAGATCCTAACTTCGAAACTGACGGACTTCAAACTTTCATCCCCTATTTACCCCTTTCGAAAAACCCTTTCTTAGTGGATACCTACTCTTCACAAAATATACCTTCTAAATTTCATGTCTCTAGGACCAGCGGTTTAGGCTGTGCGTTGATATATCAGTCAGTCAGTCAGTCAGGACTTTAAATTTTATATATATAGATTAAGCCTGAAAACCGTCATAAAAAATGTTAAAACTTCATCTCAAAAACAATATTTATGAAAATGTGTTCCCAAATCTCAATACGAACTATTTCCATAAATCAATTGAATCACTTCAGCAATAAAAAGTGGCAATAAGCGATAACAAAACAACAATTTCCTTAAGAATTTCACGATACATTCCCAGAACGATATTACCATTTAAGCATATTTCAAATGTCGCAAATGGCTATATTGGAAATAAACGAAATGAAAAAAGTATTAGGTACCTACTAATAAACTAATGATTGATAGCAATTGCTAAACTTTTACCAATTTACTGTAACTCCGGCGAAATAGTAGATTGTTATCGGTGTGTGAAGATCTAGTGAATGAATTATTAAAAATTGCTACTAAATATAAAATTGATTTTCTGCCGAGTTCTCTCAAGCTTGATTCGATTAGCATCACGTTTTTTTTAAACGACTTAAAAAAGAGGAGGTTTTATTTTCGACGCGTTTTTTTTTATATGTATGCTCATCTGAAACCAAGTTTAAACTGTACTATATCAAGGTAAATCCCGAGGTGGGCCCATATAAATACTTCCCATATTCGAAATATAAACGAAGCATAGTATATGTCATAACGATGATTCGTCTAGACTAGAACATCGTTGCTCAACCTTTTTAGTATCGCGAAAATAGCAAATAATGTGTTTTCAGGATTAGAAGATATCGGTGACAGATCACTTTTGACAATTATAGTCATGCGCCTTAACGATATCCAATCGATTTTTTTGTTGTACCGAGAAAGTTAATAAAGAAAGTCTAATCGATTTTCATTTTAGTGCTTTTATTTTCCAAATTATATTTCCTTATCACTGTCTTATTGCTTAATATAGCCTCGTGTGTAATTACCAACTTTGCACACATGTATCATACTGTACTATTATCGTTGTTCTTAATTTAAGATAATTATTACAGGATTTATGAGAAATTATGTTTGTTAATTGATATTTACCTAGTAATGTTAGAATATTCTCTCTCTCTTTGATATCGTACCGATATATCGAAATTTTTTGGTAATTAAAAATATTTTGATATTGATAAACCTATTCAAAAATAATCGATATAACATATATCGATACTTTTTTGAATTTCCCAGTAGATCAAGCATTGTCAATCACTATAGGTAAATGTTCCGTTTCATGCAGCGTGTATTTTAATGATATCCTATTTCTTAATTTTTAAAATTATCAATCTTTATTAATGTGCTGAAATTAATTCTTAGTTATTTATAGCGATATACATTGTATTTTTGCAGTGATGTAAAATGGAAATTAAAATATTTTTTTTTGTAACATATTATATTAGTTACTCGTAAGTAGTATGAGTGAACCGGAAAATGTGAACTGTCACCGATATCTTCTAATCCTGAAAACAGATTAGAAAGAAATATATTTCAATATCATTTCGACCCCTCACTATACAAGATTGCACAAGGTTGATGTTTTTCTGAAATTATAAATTTTATTTAGCAAAATCGGGGTTCAAAATAAAAAATGATAATTTTGAGACTCATGAGCCTACATACTTCCATCACCCCGTGTATTATTTTACCGTAGGTATCATCATCATCATCACCATCATCAGTCTATAATGTCCCATAGCTGAGCACAGGCCTCCTTTCACATATGAGGGCAGATAGTCCACCACGTGTGCCCCTGCGGATCGGTGGAGGTAGGCTTAGTGGTCAACTTACTGCTGGAGTTTTCAAGCCGCCTAGGAGGCCTCCAACTAGCTCAACGACTATCACAATTAAGTGATAACCGGGACCAACGGCTTTACGTGCCTTCCAAAGCACGGAAACGCTCGATTTGAAATACCATCCAGATACCGACCACGACGGCGATCAATTAAGAACGGCTAATCATGCAACACCACTTGCGCTTCGCATTGTAGGTATATATCATAGCTTTAATGTAATGTAATTTACAATAACATTATTATATTGATACAAGGAATTTTCGTATACGCGTATTCATTTTATATGTGATGGGTTATGAGCCAAAAAGAAATACCAGAGAGTGCATTGACTAGGATTTATTGCGACGAACAAAGTTACAGAAAAGACACAGGAGCAAAAACTGAAAAAACAAGTGAGGAACAGGGCTGTCAAAAAACCTATAGACAACGATAATATTCTTTATAGACTAGTGATGAGTTTACAATTCAACAATATGCGTATATTTCGACGGTACCACAGAACAGATAAATAATCTATTCCGTGGACGGTACGGTAGGGACCGTCGATTTATTTTATGAAGAGATTGCGACCAGGGATCACGACCACTAGGTTGAGAAACAATGGCTATATTCAACAAAAATGTCATAGATTTCTTGAATCACCAACTTAATTGTCAAATCACGAGTCCTTCACTAATGTTGTGAATGCAAAAGTGAATTGGTTTGCTTGTTTCATTGGCGGAGAAATAGCTGATGGAGGCACATTGCATTTCTTTCTAACATTTGCATAATTGAAAAGGGATAGATAGACAATATTAAGGTTGTCAGATTAGTCAATGCAATCATTTACAAGTAAATACTTAGGCGAATCCAATTACGATAGCGGCTAAATACACGTTATAGGTTATTTCAAAGGACTTACTGCCAGATTATGTAAGCCAAATCAAAGTTAATCTATAATGAACCTTCTTTTTTCTAATCATCAAATAATCAAAATCTAGATGTAAAATAAGTACAAGCATAATTAAAATAAAACAATAATGAAACTAGCTATGCTCGGAATCTCTACGTGACAGGGTCCGAAACGAGGACATTCGTAGGAGAACGAAAACTACCGATATAGCTCGTAGAGTTAGCAAGCTGAAGTGGCAATGGGCAGGCCACATCGCTCGAAGAACCGATAGCCGATGGGGAAGGAAGGTTCTAGAGCGACCACGTACTGGAAAGCGCCGAGCAGGACGACTTCCCACCAGGTGGACCGACGATCGCTGGGCGCCGCTGGATGCAAGCGGCCCAAAACCGTTCGAAGTGGAAGTTTATGGGCGAGGCCTATGATCAGTAGTCGACATCCCTAGGCTGATATGATGATATATGATGAATAATGAAACTATTACAGTCTTTGTAACACACAGACATCAGTTTATGACGGAGATAGTTCCGTTAATTACTCATAAAAAATTATCTCTTTTTATTAACCACAGTTACTGACCGATCTGTTTTCTTTACTGAGTTTCTGCTTATGTTCCGATGTACAGACAAACATACAAGTACAAGGTAGCGTATACTTGCATAATTATTAATAAGTAACTACACTACCTACTCATAAAATACCTACACATTTCGGTGACCGCCCAAGTGCTACAAAAATCATCACTCAAGACCTGTCACTTATAGGGATATCGATATATAAAGCGTGGTATAAAAAGCTTCCGGGAAAGCTTTCAAAGCGGAGCTTTTAGCGGTAAGAATGCACGGTACACAGGACCTAGATTTTATGGTATCAATCGTTTTTGAAAGTAATATTCTCATAAACACTTTTACACTTTTAGCGTTGGCGTTGACATGAATCTTTTTTTATTATTTCTTTCCAAAAATGACCTTTTCCTGACGAACTCTGAGACGATGATTGCTTTGAGCATCCGCGGAGTTTTTAAGATTGCGAACTTCCAGTACTTTTGAAATAAGTAGAATAAAAACCCCAATGACTTTGTCCAGAAAGGACGAATTCACCGCGAATCTTATTGAATAAGTGGCTTAGACTTTGAAACAGGAAAGAGAGACAAGCTTGGATCCCTATGCAGATGTACTGTTTTCAGGATTAGAAGATATCGGTGACAGTTCACTTTTGACAATTATAGTCATGCGTCTTAACGATATCCAATCGATTTTCTTGTTGTATCAAGAAAGTTAATAAAGAAAGTCTAATCGATTTTCATTTTTATGCTTTTATTTTCCAAATTATATTTCCTTATCACTGTCTTACTGCTTAATACCGCCTCGTGTGTAATTACCAACTTTGCACACATGTATCATACTGTACTATTATCGTTGTTCTTAATTTCAGATAATTATTACAGGATTTACGAGAAATTATGTTTGTTAAATGTTCCGTTTCATGCAGCAAGTATTTTAAGGATATCCTATTTCTTAATTTTTAAAATTATCAAGCTAAATTTATGTGCTGAAATTATTTCTTAGTTATGTATAACGATATAATTAGTGATTAAACGAACTTACCTGAAGTGAAGTTCTATCAGAATTATACGAGTTGCTTCGTCCGAAGAGATTAGATACATAAATTTGTAGTACCACGTCTAGGAATCGCCAATCTACCACTAAGTTGAAAGCAGAGTGAAACTGCTTCTATATATTTTTTTTTTATGAGGGTATTTTGATATCTGCCTCTTGCCGCCCGGACTGACCGACACTCATTTAGTTGAAAGCCTGCAATCTTAATATTTCACTTTATATGGGGGTTATAGGGCTGGGAGGGAGCTAATCTCTTCGGACGAAGCAACTCGTATAATTCTGATAGAACTTCACTTCAGGTAAGTTCGTTTAATCACTAATTATACTTCATTGCTTCGTCCTCGAGATTAGATACATAAATTTGTAGATTTTGAAAGATAGTGAAATATTAAAACACTAATTTTATTTTATTTTTGACCCGACTGACCCGAAAAGAGGGTTATTATGTTTTTGATATTTGTAATTATCAAAAAATAAATGTACTTATGTAATTAGTAGTATAGGTACTTATATAATTTATAATTTTTGTGATGTAACAACAATGTTTTTGCCATTTAACAAAATTAAACTAATTAGAGACTTTATAAGAAATTATGGTTTCATCAACCATAGTAAAACTAAACTATTTATAGGTATAGTTGAAATTAAAAAACAATGATTTTATAATTCAAATCAGGTTCTGCGTTTAAGATTGTGAAAGCTAACTGATCTGATTGATTACACTGAACATCTCTTCGATAAAATTTTGCGAAGACAGTAGAATTTGCCACATTTTCCAGCAGTATTTCTAGTTGTATTTATATTGACACCAGTTGTATGAGCGACTGCATGTCTGGTGGAGTCAGATCATTATTTATTTATAAGAATTATCTATAATAGGTAATATGATTATTATTATGAGTATTAGTACAACATATGTAAATAACTTTTTTTCACAATAGGTAATCTAAAAAACTTATTTTTAAAAACTATGATATTAACAACTATAATATTTTTAAATTATATTATTTTACTTGTCGTCTGTACTCTTTGAGCAGTTGCCAGCATGAGTAGAGTGACAATCTTTTTAGTAATACTTGGGAGCTGGAGGGCGAAGTCTATAGAAACTCCTATTCAGGGTCATCAGACCCTACTGTCGATCGTAAGATCAATGACATAGCGAAGCGATGACTGTTGTAATGATTCGTATTGTAATCCGGACTGAAATCACAGATTACTAAATAGTTACTACGTAACTGAAATACTGAAGAAATTCAGAAATTCAGAAATTAAGAAAGTTGAACTTTCTGACAGGGAAGTTACTATAATATCAACGTGATATTTGGGTTACTGTTGGAAACAGATAATAACACATTATTAGTCTAAATTGAATTAATTCCAAAAATAGGGGAAACCAGGGTTACGTGGGCCCAAAATAGTTCCACGACAATACGCTCGGCTTGATCTGTAATAATTTTCCTTAAAACTTTAAATGTAATAAAACAAAAGGGAGGATAAACATAAAAAGAAAGATCTTTCCAATTTAATGTTAATCTATTCTCTATTCCATGAGACATATTTTTCGCATTTTTTATTCATACGAGACGCAAAAAGGTCAATATTTGGTTGACTATTGACAAATTACAATCATTTCAAAACAGATCTTTTTACTCCCATTCGGTATCGGGATCGGATTTTCGTGACTGATATTTTGTTTTCTTTTGAACTTATGTATGAATCGAACACAAGTATTCTGCGAGCTTCACTCACATCACTGCCACTGAGATGTGGAAAAAAGTAACCATGTATGTACGAAATAGCAGTAATGTCGATACAAAATTTTTTTAATAAAGATTTTATTATTATTATAACTTTTGACCCATCATAGGTAGTATGACGGGGTCTTTAGTTATCAATCGCCATTGATCATAACAATAAGATAATTGCTCTGCGGAACCTACCGGATTTACCGACGCGGGGCTGGGTAGTGTCACGATCGCGGCGGCGCGGATGTCATGGCGGCTACGGCTGCCGTGGGCGGGGTGTGGTCGACTCGAATCTCCTCGCTGCTCCGGCCTGTCTGGCTGCTAGGAGCGGAGGCTTGGTTTAAAGCTTGGGTAGGAGCCAATTCTTGTTTCTGCGCTGGATTAACCATCCTAATTGGTGCATTCATTTTTATCTCGGCACCAGATTTCGATATTGCTTTTTGCAGCCTTCTTGTAATAGATTCGTTGTATTGTGAGTCACACATTAGGCGACCAGCTTCGATCAATAATTCTATTATTTTCTGATCTTCATGTTCTAAGGACAACAATCAAGTGAGAGTTTCACTGATTTTGCTTGTTCTCTAAAGCCTTGTCTTTTTTAACGAGTATCTCCGATAAGGGCACTTTAATTTTCGGATTAGGCTTGGATGCGTCGATATTTGTGCAATCCTTGGGAACAAGATGATTTTAAAGCGATGTGCTCCCATCGCACAGCTAACTCATCTCGAATATCCAATCCATATATTTTATCTTTCGAAGCCATTTCTCCCAATAGATTAAGAATCTCCTCATCTAATTCCGGATCCAGTCTTGTTTCGACGGATAGTTCTGCCTGCGGCTGCGGTGAGTCCGTCACCGCGAATTGTGTAATCGAGGTGGATGTACCTGACTGGAGCTCTTCTACAGTAATAGTTACTAAATGAATTTTAGTTAAAAGTTTATTATTATTTAGATTAAGTTATTATTTAGTATTGTTTTATTATTTCAAGGTTGGATAGTAAATAATTAATATTTGAGATTGATCTGATCGATCAGTAATAATCAGTTATAAATAATAATTATTATTATTATATATTTTTTTTTTTATTGGTACTCCTCTGGCCGCTGGCGGTCTCGTCACCATATACTACGCCCCCCCCTTTTTTGCTGGTATCAGAAAAACATTTCTAAGCAATAGCTGTCCAGTCTTAATCGCTTGGCTCGCGGTTAAAAATATAACAATGACATCAATTGTTATAATAGGACGCGCGTCCCTCGCTAGAAGCAGCGGGTTAAGGGATTAACTGCGACATCAATAGAATTTTTCCACTAAGTATAGTCATCCTGTAAATACTGTGGTAAGGACATAAAATTACATAAAACTATCGTAGCTTCTTTTATTTAGACATGCGCGCCGATGTACAATCAGTCGGCGGCGTCAGCGGCGTGACCTTGATATAAAACTTTTACCATACATACTATGAATTTTTGTTTTACAAATACATTTTATACAAAATAATGTAGCACACAAATCTCGACAGCCATGGAAAGTAGGATTATTGCTACTATTGATACTGATCGGCGCGCTCATGTCTACTTGTATTACACAAGATGTATTAGCAAGATATTTGCATCTTTCCATTTGCTTGGTAAATATCCAACCTACTGAATTGCAGGGCAAGATGAAATGATAAGGCCTACCAAGCGCGTAAAATGTCTGATTTTGCAATGAGATTTCAATTTGAAATTACAGTAACTCACCTGTGACTCTTGTTCGACTTGGCTGATGGGGCACTGCCGTGATCCTAGATGGTAACGCGGCAATAGTTCACAAAAATTGGCACGTGACTATTACCATCTTTTTCAATCTGATGAATAAAGTGAAGGTAACATTCCTTTGAAATGTACATAATCACTAACAATAACCCATTATTTGGGATTCCAAATTAAATGAAGGTAACATCCCCATAAGATGTACACAACACAGTTTGGAATTTTGACGATATGTCAAAGTGAGATACGGATATCGTCCTTATTAAACTATTCACAATATCTTTAAATAACGTGAAGGTAACATTCCTTTCAAATGTACACAGTCACTAACAATAGCCCATTTATATGGGATTCCAAATGATATGAAGGTAACATTGGAATTTTGATTATATGTCAAAGTTTGATACGGATATAGTCCTTATTAAACTATTCACAATATCTTTAAATAACGTGAAGGTAACATTCCTTTCAAATGTACACAGTCACTAACAATAGCCCATTTATTTGGGATTCCGAATGATATGAAGGTAACATTGGAATTTTGATTATATGTCAATGTTTGATACGGATATAGTCCTTATTAAACTATTCACAATATCTTTAAATAACGTGAAGGTCACATTCCTTTCAAATGTACACAGTCACTAACAAAAGCCCATTTATTTGGGATTCCAAATGATATGAAGGTAACATTGGAATTTTGACTATAATTATGTCAAAGTTTGATACGGATATAGTTCTTATTATTCACAATATCTTTAAATAACGTGAAGGTAACATTCCTTTCAAATGTACACAGTCACTATACGCATAAGCCCATTATTTGGGATTCCAAAAGATATGAAAGTAACATCACCATAATATGTACACAACACAATTTTAAATTTGACGATATGTCAAAGTGTGCTCGTATCCTGCGTAGATAATCACTATCGTTTCTGTGACTACGTTTCGACATCGTTTTTAAACTTTTTTTGCGAAAAAACAAAGAATAACGTGGTGATCGACGAGGCACTAAAACGCGAATGAGTGTCGGTCAGTCCGGGCGGCAAGAGGCAGATATCAAAATACCCACATAAAAAAAAAAAATATATAGAAGCAGTTTCACTCTGCTTTCAACTTAGTGGTAGATTGGCGATTCCTAGACGTGGTACTACAAATTTATGTATCTAATCTCGAGGACGAAGCAATGAAGTATTATATTGTATTTTTGCAATGATATAACATGGAAATCATTGAATTATTACGCATGGAAATTAAAATATTTTTTTGTAACATATTATATTAGTTACTCGCAAGTAGTATGAGTGAACCGGAAAATGTGAACTGTCACCGATATCTTCTAATCCTGAAAACAGATTAGTAATACCTCAGTTTGGTCGTATGTAGTTAAATTTTTGAAGCCACTGAGTTTTCATATTTGCATTTGAAATACGTCAAGGGGAAAAAAACTATTTCTTTGCTTATCTATCATAGCTAAACGTTCGGTTTACCGCAGAAAACAATTTATATTTCACCTAAAAGCGCACATTCGTTGTGTAGCAATACTTTACTTTGTTCACTCAGTGAGAAAATGCTTTGAACGCTGCGCTCTCGCAAAACAAACTTTGCTCTCATGTTGCACAAATAACTAATGTATTGGCTACAATATTGTGAAAACATTATTCTGTTGTTACCATAGAGATAGAATATTAATAGAGCGCCTGTACTAGAGTATGCGCCGTGAACAGCGCAATTCCTTTTGATTACTCTGAAATAATACTCACAATATTTTTTGAAACCTCTATCATCATATTCCTTTTGTTCGGAACATATACCTCTTTATTATTTAAGCTATACAAGCATTGTTAGGTGCAGGTTAAGAACTGCTTCTAAACTGATGGAATACCAATTTTGGCCGCGAGAGGCGCTGGTATGTAACCGCCCTCCATGGTGAAAACGTCATGTTTTCTTCTTCTGTTCTTCTGTGATTGACGATTTTGACGCGACGACAATCGTTCGCGTTCACATTGAAAAAATTATAATAAATTCTGAAGAAATAGCAAAGTGCCGTGCACTTTTTAATCTACCAGATAAATAAAGAAGAGTATTTAAGTGTGACGCCTGAAAATCTATTGAATATCTACTGAAAGGCTATTGGGAAATAACAATCTCCGGAGGAACGGTAAGTGGTTCTTGATTTGTGTTTTTCAGTGCTTGTATGTGCAACAGGGTTACTGTATTGAACACACTCTTCGTTCCCTTTCTTCCTCGGCAGAATTTCCATTACAGTCCACTGTCTAGCTACGCTGAACAAGGTAATGTTGTTAACGTTATCACTCTATTAATATTGTTAATCTATGGTTACATAAGTTTGTTACGCTGTACGATGTATCAATATTGTTGTGACATTTACACAGCTTGTTATTATTACCTTTATATTAATGTACTAGCAGCGAATCCCGGCTTTGCTCGGGTTAAAATACATCGCATGTTTAGTGGTATAAAAAATATATATGGATACTTTTTTTTACAGATATTATAGATTTCTATTTTCGATTTCAATTTGGTTCTTTTAGTTAGATCAATACTCGTACACATTTTGGAACTTTCCAGATAAATCCAAAAAAAATTAGAACCTTCTCGAACATTTTAAATCGCTTATAATAAATTGCAGTCATTTTAGAATTTTCTAGATTATTATAGAAATATTTAGAACTTTCTCAAACATTTTAAATCTTTTATATTGCACTCATTTTAGAATTTTCTAGATCATTCTAGAACTTTCTGGATCATTTTCAATCGCTTATAATAAATTGCACTCATTTTAGAATTTTCTAGAACTTCCCGAACATTCTAAATCGATCATAATAAATTTCACTCATTTTGGAACTTTCTAGATCTTTCTAGAATATTCTAAATCGACCATAATCAATTGCACTCATTTTGGAACTTTCCAGATCATTCGGAAAATTTCTAGAACTTTCTCGGATCATTCTAAATCGATCATAATAAATTGCACTCATTTTGGAACTTTCCAGATCATTCGGAAAATTTCTAGAACTTTCTCGATCATAATAAATTTCACTCATTTAGGAACTTTCTAGATATTTCTAGAACGTTCTCGAACATTCTAACTCGATAATAACAGTTTTGGACATTTTGGAACTTTCTAGATGAAGCCAGAAATTTATAGATCTTTCTCAAAACATTCTATATCGACTATAACAATATTATTGTTTATTTAAACGCGCTAATCACTGGAACTACCAGTCGGATTCGAAACATTCCTTCACTAGAAGGAAGTTACTTTATCCCAAAGTGTTAGGGGAAAGGAAGGCAAAACGGACCCTGTGGGCAAAAGGGTCCACCGTGATAATTTTGATACGTGTAACGTCATCAATGAATTTGTTACGTAAAAATGTTAGCCACCATGTTCCCGCTTTCGGTCAGTGTACTCAACTCCACCGACCGCACGGGAACTGAATTAGCAAGGTAAGTTATTTTTTTTAGATGTTGATGTAAAATAAAAACTTTTTAACAAAAAAATTAAACCACCGAAAAAACTGAATAGCAAAAAATAATTTTGAATATAACTTGAATTTTATAAGGTTTTGCAGTCGGGGGGATAAACCAATAACCTACGTAGGTATGCATATTTTTTGTAATATTTGTTTATTTATCCCCGTTTATTATTTTATAATTTTTTGTGTCTATAATCTACTAATAACTAGGCACGATGCCTATATGAAAATCTTTGTAATAACTACATACTTAATTTTTGATATCTTTTGATGTAATACACAACTCAGCATTAAAATCTGTGAGTGAACAATAAATCACCCCTATTTTCCCTGGTAGGGTAGGTTTTTTGTATCCTTATCCATTAAAAAAAGAATTATTAAAATCGGACTACTCTGTAAAAAGTTATGCGTGATCATACATAAAAAAAAAATATACGCGTCGACTTGTAAACCTCCTCCGTTTTTTCGTCGGTTAATTAACATTTTTCAAAGCCTACAGTTTGATTTGGTTTATGATAGTGTATTCTGGTGATAACTGTATGTAAACTGACAATATGATTAAACTAATAACCAAGTATGCCGACTGTATCTCAACTTATTTTTTTTTTGTTTATAGTAAAAAGGCAAAACGGACTCAGGCAAAATGGACCAGGCAAGATGGTTCGAGAAGGAGAAAAGTGAAAATAGACAAAAAAAAAGAAAAATAAGGGATGACAATTAAGAAATCTGATATAAAAAGAACAAAAACTAAGAAAAAATATATGCTTTTTATACCGGGAATGCGGGTGAGACCGCGGGGGATAGCTAGTATCTACATATTCTTCCTATCTAACGTACAAAAATATATGTTAAGAATTACATAATAGTACATTGTGATACATGTGTGGAGAGGGCGCATGAGCCGCAGGCGAACGTGATAATGAACGAGAGTGTAATGATCAATGCACATGTCTACACACATATCACTTGCGTGAGTGAAACTTAACATACCTAATCGGGATACAATCATAAAATACTAGTGCGGTAATGTAAATTAAAAAGCACCTGTTCGTAAAGCTATAATATATATTAATATGCCCAGCTATAGTATAAATTACAGTACAGGTTGGCGAAGAAACAGAAATATATATTATAGCTGCGTGTGCGGTCACTCGAAGATTAGTATTGAAAATATATCGTAATATGTCTTGCTATGATTTATATTAATATGTATATAGTTTAGCTACGTATGTGATGGGCTTTATAAGCTGTCTTATGGTCTACGAATAATAAAAGTCATTATTCGTAGCTTATGATACTAAAATGAGCCACTTTACGAACGAGTGTGTTGAAAAATAATATAAAATAAAAAATAAATATCCTGGGACATTCATCACACACGGTCATCTGATCCTAAACTAAGCAGAGCTTGTACTATGGAAACCAGATAACTGATATAATACATATACTACTTTTTGTTTGTAAATACATAATTACATAATATAAACGTAGGAGAGCACTACGAATGCATTTCTTTAAGGAGATAATATATAAGGGACCGCATGTGGACCCGCGGGTGGAAGCTAGTATAATTATATGCTTTATGATTTCTATAGATAATATCTCAAATTCCTAATAAAGCCTCACTAAACGTGCGTGGCATACCTGATAATTCCATTCAAGAAAGGAATGCTTATAATCTTATTGATAAATAATACTCTATTTTCTCTCTCAGGTAATCCTCTTCCTTATTTTTATTCGAGGCTATGAAGCATTCGCTTATCTAATTACATCGACATCACATTTGCGATGCGACACGTGTCGGAAAACACCGTTATGTTTTCTTATTACTTACTATACTTGCTTGATCCACTTGCCTCAGTGCAAAGGCGGGCCTCTCCATCCTGTCTCCTTAGTTACAGATTTGGTAATATTTAGCATACAGAGTGGATATAACCAATCAATTCTGTTACTAAGAATATTATCGCTACTCATGTTACATCTTGGTTATCATCTCGTCTAATCTTTTTCTAATAATATTAACTTTCTTATAAGAGTACTGGTATGGTATTTTTTTTTATCACCTCCGATATCACATTGGGAAACCCTGCCTCATCCCGTATGTCCAAGTATGCCAATTGCAAGTCGCAAAGATTTTAATTTTATTATATCTTTTAGGAAATTTTGAAAATTCTACCTTATAAAATGCATACATTATTTAAAATTACAATTTTCTAACTTGGACTCGATCGCCGTGACGTGACGCCGGGCATGAACAGCTAGTATTAATAACGTAAGCGTGTTAACGAATTTCTTAGCATAAAATAACAACAGTTAAGAATGTCTGGGCAAATTAAATATTTTTTTCCCGTAATAAAACACAGAGGTCAAATTGTATCTTAAAATAACTAAATCTTAAACTCACCTCTAAAGGAATGACTCCACACGTGACACACACATCAGCAATCGCCAGATGTGTCATCAGCAGATCCACTCTTGACTTCCTACGTCTAGACTTTGCCAGAGTTACCAGCACTGCCACATTGCCAATGCCACCAACTGCCAGTAAAATGCCGTACGTTGCCAGGACAGCCCCCTGGTCCCTTGGCAAAGTCTCCATGCCGGTGGCATTGTACACAGACGTGGTCGTGACGTCAAAATAGTCCCAAAATTTCTTATCAATAACTGATGTACTATATTCTTCGCAATCATAGTTTGTTAGTATTTTATTCATTTTTAATAAACTTACATTTTTTTGTCAAATAAAATTTTTGTTATTAGATTTTTTTTAACGAGACTAATTAACTAATATTTTCCTATATCACTTTCTAAACTAACTTTAAACTAAGTTCACAAACTTCACACCAATTAAGTCGCAAGTATATTTTCTTAACAACACGTTTCACTATTCACAAACTTTTAAGTATCAATTTATTAATACATTTATGTTTCCAAACAATATAATTAGTTTTACGAACCACACGTAACACTCGCGAAAGCTACAGCGCGCGCGGTAGAGCGCGTGTTGTCTACGCGGCTCCGTAGCACTTACTGACTACGAAAGAGCTACGGCGTAGACAGCTACGAAATAAGTGGATCTCGAACGAATAATTTGTGAACTTTAGTTAAGTTTAGTTCGCGTGTATGATAGTTCTAAATAACTTGAACTGGGTTCTTAATTTGAGATTATATTTTTTTTTGAATGGTAATCTCGAATACCTTGTGAGTTCGAATCCTTGAATTTCATTTAGCGACGGAAAATGTCGTGGGGAATGTCGTTCTTTGGGGCCTTTTATGCTTATCATCTTCGGACACTAATGTGAGATTTATTTATGAGTTCACAATACAGCTAACAGACATTAAAACTAGCAATATTAAAGAACAACGTAACCATTACAATATACATACATAACGCTATAGCGAGAGCACTAAATATGCAAATATGCTTTAATCAAATAAATCCAATTGAAATGAGATTGTGGTCAATCAGGCGTATCCGTAATTGATGAAACGTGTAGGACGAGTAGACGACGCGTAAAGTGCGAGTAGGACTCGCGCACTGAGGGAACTGTACAAACTTAAGAGGAAAGGATGGCTGCAAGAAATTTGAAAAATAGGTTTTTAACATATCTATTGCTGTCGCGCTGTGCCCGAGCTATCCCGCCCGGGGGCGATAGAGACAACTATAGCTTGGACCGATTATACCTATTTAAATTAGGCGAAATCGCTATTTTGTAATCCCCGGTTTTCTCCTCCAAAACTGGATCGATTTAAAAATAATATTCAAGAATCATAATAAGAAGGGCTTTGGCTATGTCTCTCGGTTTTCCTTTGTTTTATTATATTCGTCAAATTTGTTCGCTGGACGTCTGATAAGGGCGTTAAAATGGTAAGTTTTCGTGATTTTAGAAGGCTCCTAATTCTTATAATAATTAATTTATAGAGAAAAACAGTGTGGAGATTGCATGGTAAAATAATCATTGCTCTAGTGTCATTATCCAGAGAAGAAACTGAGGATTACGTTTGTATGGAACAAATGCCACCAGCAAATGCAAAAGTAAGTTTGTAGTCGCAAAAATATGCTAACTAATGTATAAATGTGAAAATGAGTTTATTTGTTACACCTTCAAGCCTCAACTACTCAACGGATTATCATGAAATTTGGCATGCAGATAGCATTTCGTGATTCTAGGTCAACGGGAACTATCATATAGGTTTTCGACCCAAAACCTATAAGGTACTTACGGTTGACCTAGAATTGTTAACTTTGGTTAAAAGCACAAGTAAAGGGAAAATTCCGTAAAATAAAAAAAATTGGTACTTACAATTTTTCGCGAAAATCTAAATATGCCCATATATTTTTATCTCAGGTTGTTGACTCAAAACCTTAATTTTTATACACCTAATAGGGACTATAGACCTCAGTATCTGGTATACATTTCAACTTGCTAGGTCCACCCGTTCTTGAGAAAATCGATGGTGACACACGGACAGACAGACTGACAAGAGAGTGGTCTCATAAGGGTTCCTTTTTTACCTTTTGAGGACAACAAACAAATAAACAATAACTCTTCAGCTTTATTGAATTAGATAGATAAATTTCCATATCTTTTGACTGTCTTGAACTAAATAAGGAGGCACTTCAAATTGTTACTTTTATCCTTTTCTGTTGACAGATAAATAGACAAGTAAGTGATCTTCAGGTACCGAACTCTAAAAATAAGCTTTACAATAATGGATAATAGAGCTCTTAAGCGGTTGACTGCTCATCACAAAGTAGATTTATTAAACATATATTCTTATTTTATTTTCCCCGGTTTCACAAGGTTTGGCTATGTATAGCATTGAATGCCTGGAGTGGATAGCAAGGAGGGGCGGCCCGCACCGGGTGTCACCCGTTCGGGAATGACACCCGACTGTGTCAAAATAAAAAACTTAGGTACACAACCATTTAGATTATAAAAAGAAAAAATGTGTCATGTCATGTAGGTAACATCTTCGCGACAAGTATTATTGCCATCAATTTACCATAAAAATTGAATGTTTAAGAAATACGGAGTCATATTGTAGAAGAAGCAAATAGATTAAAAATTAGATCATAGTTTGCGTTTACCTATACAGTTTGAATTTTTTGTTGACACTACGATTTCCGCACCGGGTGCCACCCATGCCACCTACACCACTGACTAGGATCACGAGTAAGCTGATAGATTATAAGTCTATCAATACTAATAAAGCTATTATTAAAGACATTTTTGTAAGCGCTTTTACTTATAATAGCAATTCACAAGCCTTAACATTAAGTGTATAGTAATGTTCGGGTCAAATCTTGCAAGTCGATTTCGGATTGACTTGATATTTGGTATACAAATATCGAGTCAGACTTTTCATAAGTGCCCGCGAAGGATTTGAATTCTTAAATAATTTTGAATTTGAACTCTAATTCAAAGAAAATTGAAATTCGTTTAAAATCCTAAATCAAAAGCTGAATTTTAATTTATTCACTGTAAAGCCATAATCATTTATGTACTATAGATATGCTTCGAAATTAAATGTCTCAAATATCCTCGGGCAAATGCCTCATAATGAGACGATGGAGAAGTCATATTAAATCTTGCTTAGTGTTTATTAAAAAGTAGTTTTGGTTGATTGCACGATTTAGTTAAGCGGCAGAATTAAATTTTTAATTTAGGAGCAATAACTCCGTGAATTTCTCTAATAACCTTTTTTTAAACCTGAGTAGAGTAAGTAATCTACTGATTACCTACTTTTATTAACACTCCAGGCGGTATTAAGCGTGTGAGCCGCAAGCGAACGCGATAAGAGAGCCGAGAGTGTAATAATCAATGTACACGCGTGTCATACGACATTTTTCAACACACTTGCGAGGAAAAAAACAGACTTGTATTTTGCAATAAATGTCATTTTACAAGCAAGTGTGTTGAAAAAAAAGTTTACATCAGAATACTATTGATTCTCTATCCATCTATATGTGTATATTGTATAATATTCAAAAAATTCAAAATTCAAAATTTATTCAAATAGACCTTCGCAGGCACACACACAAGGAAAAGTCTGACTCTAATACTCTAATACCAGTTCGGAAGGTTGCATTTGCTGAGAAGAGCCGGCAATAAACTCAGCAATTACTCTTTTTAAAACAAGCTTAGATTCATTACATAATATTTACATTCTAATCGCACTGACAATAATTGCGTGCCCAGGCGAGGCGGCAAAACTACAAAGTAGACTGAATCTATCCTAACTAATATTATAAATGCGAAAGTAACTCTGTCTGTCTGTCTGTTACGCTTTGCCGCTTAAACCACTGAACCGATCGCGATGAAATTTGGCATGCATATAGCCTATGGTATGGAGAAGGACATAGGCTACTTTTTATCCCGGGAACGCGGGTGAAACCGCGCGGGTCAGCTAGTATTTAATAAGTAAATAAATAAATGGCAAACTTAAGCAGACCAGACCCTATAAAAGCAAAAACTGATAATTTTGATTTAGAAGCAATAACTAAGGGTGTGAACAGATTTCTGCAGGGTCGGCAACGCACGAATGACACCCCTGGTATTGCAAGCGTCCATAGGCTGCGGTAACCGCTTACCATCAGGCGGGCCGTATGCTTGTTTGTCACTTAAGTTGTATAAAAAAACTGTGAATTTTTTAACCGACTTCAAAAAAAGGAGGAGGCTCTCAGTTCGAATGTATTTTTTTTTTTTATGTTTGTTACCTCATAACTTCGTCATTTATTAACCGATTTGGAAAATTCTTTTTTTATTTGAAAGAGTACCTTTCCCGTTTGGTCTCATTGCCCATCAAATCAGGATTTGATTACTTTTTAGTGTACTTTGAAGTCGGTTTAAGGTTTTTGTAAAACAGTCCAATTATCGAGTGACCTTTTTATAAACCTGAGTAGAGTTGAGAACTGATTTAGGTAATCAGTAGATTCCTAACTCTCTTAGGATTTAAACAAAAAAGTAAACATCGGAAAACTACTCTATCCATTTATAAAAGCAAAAACTGACTGACTGACATATCAAACGGCAGGGCGCAACTTTTTGCATACTGATTCCTTATAGGTATAACGAAAGCATCCAAAAAGGAAGGGTTTTCTAAATTCAACCCTAAGGGAGTAAAATAAGTGCGATAATGGTTCCGATTCTGTTGTAAATCGCACTTAACTAATTTCAGTCACATCAATCACATCTCTTTCTTACAAACATTATTGAAAAAGGATAGAACATTATTTAAAGCTGTCAAACTAGTCTTTGCCGTTTTCATTTGCGGGTTAGACGTAATCGCGATAGATGGCGACTAATTTTTAACCGACTTCAAAAAAGGAGGAGGTTCTCAATTCGAATGTATTTTTTTTTTTATGTTTGTTACCTCATAACTCCGTCATTTATTAACCGATTTGGAAAATTCGTTTTTTATTTGAAAGGGTACGCTTCCCTTTTGGTCCCATTGTCATCAGATCAGGATTTGATTACTTCTTAGTGTACTTTGAAGTCGGTTTAAGGTTTTTGTAAAACAGTCCAATTATATATTGAAAACATGCACTAGACTAAATTTCTTACATCCTTTTCTTATGTTCTTTGTTAGAAAGAGATATAGTGAGACTAAATTAACAGAATCAGCACCAGTGTAATCACGGGATGGCAAGTTAGTAGGTAATTTTGATTTGAAGATAAAATATTTAACAATTGGTTAAAAACTTAATTTATTATTGTAAAATCCACCTTAATAGTGTATTGGTATTTGCTATCATAGTATAGTGAATGACATTTGTCTTTATAAGTAACTTTACACCAAAACTGTAATAGGATTTTTAAAAACACTTGTTATAAGTTTTAGAACTTAAACCAGATTGAGAATTCTTTATAAGTTATCTTAGTGAACTGTCACCAAAGTTCAAGTACCTTTATACAAGCTTTTATTTAACTTGCAATGTATGTTTGTTCGGGTGGAATCTTGCAAGACGAATTTCGCCCGCTTCCAGTGGTCAGATTGACTTGATATTTGGTATACATTAGTGTATTGGATGACAATGCAAGTACAGTCACCAAAAAAACTTATTCAATTTATTCTCGTTAATTAATTATTGTCGCGCTCGTGGTGTAGCATGATTAGCCGTTCTTAATCGATCCACAAAGTTAAGCTACGCCTGTGGTGGTCTGTACCTGGATGGATGACCGCCTAGTGGTATTTCAAATCGAGCGTTTCCGTGCTTCGGAAGGCACGTAAAGCCGTTGGTCCCGGTTATCACTTAAGGCGCCGTTAATTCCTAAATCTGGTAAAAGCAGGATTTTCAAAGCAGTATATCTCTTATACAGAGACTTATTTAAACTTAGAAAAAATAATATCACATTCTCAAGACCTTCTTGCAGGGCTTGTCGGTATCCAAAACATATTTATATATACTAAGTTACATAGAAAAAAAATTCAAACATACCGCTTTTTTCACCTTTTAAAGCAGTTTTTCTCTGCATTTTCAGTTGTGCTTAACATTTTAAAATATACCAAAAAATTCTAAATTCTAAATCACGTAGACTGTCGGTATAATATTTAACTAATAGTAAATATTCAATTTTTACGAATTTTTATACGTTTTTTACGAGATGCGCTTGCTTGATTTCAACACCGCCCGCACCGCGCCAGTGTTCATCAGAACGTAACGGAGGACGGACCTGCGTCGCTTCTCTCCGCAGTGCCTCCTCCTCGTTTTGTATCAGTGCAATTTATGAAAAATCTAGTTACCTACTCGAAAATAATGGGAGATCTTTTATTATGGGACCAACTTCGTAATCGCAATTTTTTTTTACAGCTTTTCATACATTTTTGCCGATTTACTTTTTTTATGAAATTATGAAAAGCTTTTTTTTTCTATTTCGAAGTTGGTCCCATAGTAACAGTTGATCGTATTTATGAGTACTTTACGTGGTTTCATTTATTGTCATATCCACCCCGCATATAATCTGACTCTCGGAAACGGCTGCAACGATTTTCATGAAATTTTTTATGCGGGGGCAATAAATCGATCTAGCTAGGTTTCATTTTTAGAAAACGTAGTTTTATCCGTGTTTTCAGGCAATTAAAAACTGCTGCAATATCATTAGAATACGAAGGTAAATTTCGCCACTGCTCTCAAGCTTATAATAGCTCAGTTGGGAACGTGCAGCCCCGAAATCAGACGACCCCGGTTCGAGACCGGATCGATAACTATAATTTTTTTTCTTTTTTTTTTTCAAGTTCCTTCTTTTGTGTGAAAAGAATTATGATTTACCAAAAAAAAACGAGCACAGCTCGATCACCCAGGTACTGTAGTTTAATCATCAACTATAATTTTTATTCTTTTCTTTTTTTCAAGTTCCTTCTTTTGTGTGAAAAAAATTATGATTTACCAAAAAAAAAAAACGAGCACAGCTCGATTACCCAGGTACTGTAGTTTAATCATCGTACTTCGTATCTAAGTATAAGTAAGTATAATCACCTCTAAGTGTAGGTTAGGGAAAAGGGTAGGACACCACGCAAGCGAAGTCGCGCCGGGCAGCTAGTCTAAGATATTTTTTATCCCCGGAAAATATAAGATTCCTCGGCATCGCGGGTAAAACCGCAGGGAAGAAGGTAGTAAACAAATTTTTTATAGTTCGCTAGCTTTTGGGACTTGAAAGGAGACTGTTCAAATTTGTATGGGAAGTGCTCTATGAACCAATAGCGATACTGTTGTGGTATTTTTGTGGGGATACCTCAACTATAGGCAAGGTTAAGGGGCATCAAAATCTGACCCGGCAGTTTTGAGATATACAGGGTGGACATTTTAGACCAGTCAGCATAAGGGCACCTTACGGGTTGAAGCCACGGGAATATGGTCTTAGATGACTGTTGCAATGAGGGTTTTATTTTTTCGAGTGTATGTATGTATGTATGGATGTATGTCTATTTCTTTGGCACGCTCTACAGCCTTAACGGCTTGATGGATTTAAGCATATGAGGTGTCGTTAGATTCGTCTTAACTGTGGGAGTGTCATAGGGTATATTATTTTTATATGACATCTAGGAATAAAAAAGAGGGGGGGGGGGGGTATTAAAAACAAAAATTTCGTTATTATAACAATATGTGCATCAAATGAAAGCTTGTGAACAGCCCATTCCATATATGTATATATTGTAATCTTTTGTGGTACCATTTTGACGTAAACAGCAAAAAACCATGTTTAATGCAAGGACAGTAGGTACCTACTAACTGGGCGGTTACCGTACGTAACTCACAGAGTTTGTCATGGTTGTTAGCCTTACTTTACCGTACCGCACATATACTTACGAATACATACAATTAATTCATTAAAAATACCAAATAAAATTTTTAAAAGAAACAAAAGCCCGACTTTGTAAAATAAAAAATAACATAAAAGAGAAAAACAAGCGCTTTAGAATTTTGAATATAACTTGAATTTTATAAAGTATTGCAGTCGGGGATAAACAAATATTACAAAAAAATACATACTTAGGTTATTGGTTTGGCCCCGACTGCAATAGGTACCTTATGAAATTCAAGTTATATTCAAAATTCTATAGATTAAAGAGCTTGTTTTTCTCTTTTCAGTTATTTTTTGGTTTTTGAGTAATTGTAATCTACATTTACAGATTTTGAAAATTTACAAACAGCGATAAAACGGCTATATTTGAAATTGAACGGCTTAATTGATCCTGTCTTCGACAAGGATTAAAAGGCTCTATGGGGCCAAGTTAGGTAAGGGCACTAGAAATTTCAGAAATCGAACAAAAAAAAGAAAATTAATCTTGCATACTGTAGTGACATAGTAGAAATTTTACAAAATAAAGTATCAACACTTAATTTTAAATACATTTTAACGAGTATTTCTGACTGTGTAATACCTGTAGTTATTATATTTTTCGACACTGAGCGGAAATAAAACGTGGAGGGCCGTAGCCTCCTTCTGTGAGGCCGTTATGGTCCAGAAGGAGGCTGCTGAGTGGGTTCAGGAGAGGGCCGAACCTACTCGGAGACGCAGACACTGGGGCGCAAATGTGCCTCGTCACCGCCCTTCTGACCTGTAGCTCGGGCTCAGAATACCTCCATGCTGTTTTCGACGCTCAGCGTCGAAAAAATACAAAAACTACAGGTATTACACAGTCAGAAATACCCGTTAAAACGTATTTAAATTTAAGTGCTGATAATTTATTTTGTTGAAATTCTACTATGTAACTACCATTTTTTTTATATCACTAAGGTGGTAAACAAGCATACGGCCCGCCTGATGGTAAGTGGTTAACGTAGCCTATGGACACTTGCAACACCAGGAATATCACTCACGCGTTGCTGACCCTGCAGAAATCTCTTCAAACCCTTTTTGAAGAACACCATGCTGTACTCCATTGAGAAAACACGGCAGGGACCTCATTCCACAGTTTGAGCGTCCGCGGAAGGAAGCTCCGTTGAGCCCGCACAGTTCGAAACAATTCTGGTTTCAATGTGTGAGGATGGACTCCCTGTCGAAGGCGAGAGTTGCGATGGTGAAAGGTAGCCGTGGGCATTAAGTCGAACAATTCTTTAGAACACTCTCCGTTGTACAAGCGGTAGAACACACATAAGGAGGCAAAGTCTCTCCTCAGACTAAGGAGCTCAACCGCTTGTGAACTCGGGATCGTCAACAATTCTGATGGCACGTCGCTGAACCGAGTTTAAAGGCCCAAGCTGGTATCCAGATGCTCCCGCCCATAGATGACAGCAATACTCCTTATGAGGCCGGACTTGCGACTTATAAAGTTGTATTCTTTGCCCCGATGTGAAGTACTGCCTCGCTCTGTTGAGCACTCCGAGCTTTTTAGATGCCAGCTTAACCTTGTCTTCCAAGTGACTTTGGAACAAAACGTCGCTAGAAATGTCGACGCCAAGGATCCCGATGCTTTGACTGATATTCAACGAGGTGTTCTGGAATTGTGGAGCCACAGACCATGGGGTTTTTTTGCGGTTAACGCGTTTGAGTCTTGGTGGCGTTGAAATGGACTAAGTTTAGTCAAACCCAATCGGAGACACTAGTTAGTGTACTCTCGATTTCAGACAGCTTCACCGTTCACGGCTTTCCTCCACCTCGGAACGAGGGATATTTGCACGGCCCGTGTAATAAGCGTCCCCTGTACTGTCATCCACATAGCAATGAATGCCGTCAATAGACAGCATATCATTAATGTGCAAAAGGAACAGTGTTGGGGACAGCACAGAGCCTTGCAGGACGCCGGCATTAATGTCCATGCTATCAGAGCAGCTACCGTCGACGACGGCTCTTATGCATCTGCTGGATAGAAACCCATTTGCATAATCCCTTGGGAAGCCCGTATGCTGGTAACTTCGCTAGAAGACCCCTGTGCCAGACCCGATCGAACGCCTTCGCCATATCTAGACTCACTGCCAATCCCTCACCTTGACTCTCGATGGCGAGTGACCAACGGTGCCTGAGATACACAAGGTAGTCACCAGCTGAGCGACTGTGGTGAAAGTCATATTGTCGGTCGCTCAACAACTCGTGAGCCTCAAGGTATCTCAAAAGTTGCGTGTTGAGCTCTCCAAAGTCATGGAGTGAGTCCATGACTTTGGAGAGAAGGGAGATGATGGCGATAGGCCTGTAATTCGTCGGGTCTGATCTGTCACCATTTTTTGACACCGGGTGCACATGGGCAGTCTTCCACGAAGACGGGACTTACTTTTTAGTGTAGAAAAGCGCGAAAAGATGCGTTAGTACAGGACACACACAGGAGCAAACCGCTTCGGCACCACTGTCATCTGGCCCACTCGACTTATGGATGTCCAGAGAAAGCAATTCCCGCCGGACCTCCCATTGGGTAATCCTTATCTCTGGCATGGAGCTGTCACATCGCGGTATGGTTGGCGGTGTGGCGCCACCATCATTCAAAGTCGAGTTCGAGGCAAAGAGAGAGACTAAAAGGTCAGCCTTCTCTTTAGCCAGGACGGACGGGAACTTGGCCCATAGTGACCAAGTTCCCGTCCGGCTTACGTAGTGGTGGCAAGAACGACTGGCAAAAGTTTCCTTCAGCAGCTTTGGCAAGAGACCAGAAAGCGTGACTTCCAGAGGGAAGGCTAGTCAGCCTCTCACCAAACCTGCCAACGAAATCAAACTTAGCCCTGTCAATCATACGCTTACTGAACCTCGAGGCAGCGTTAAATTTGCGTTTCGCATCAGAGATGTTAGGATCCTGATTAGTTCGGGCCGTGTTTCAAGCCTCATACAAGGTCTGCTTATTTTGTCTAGCATCTTTGCAGGGCCGATTAAACCACGGTCGTTTCTTCACCCCTGCAATCACTATATACATATACTAGCTTTATAGCCCGCGACTTCGTCCGCGTAGATTATTTCTTTTTTCTAGATATGAATCATCGTAACAATATAGAGCTTTGTTCATGGCTATTGTCCGCCACTACGTGTAATATTGACAAAAGTTCAGGTAGATTAAGAGCTCATATGCGAGGACAATCGTGTTTTAATTTGGATCTGCGATAGGATTGATGCATTATTGCGTTTAGCGGTCCAAGGTATTTCCAACATCCGTCTCCAGCACCACATCTCGAATGCATCAATCCTTTTTTCTTTCTCGGGCCAGTATAGTCCACGCTTCCACTCCATACATGAAAATGAGGAATACCAATGCTCGTATTAACCGGATCTTTGTTTTGACACCGATTCCTCTCTTTTTCCTGATGTTGTTGAGGCGAGTCATTTCAATACGCCAATACCATAAGCCGAAATAATAAATTTTGAAATTTTCACTCCGAAAATAAAGAACTTCATATACTAAATTTAATCCCCCTTTTCACTCCTTAAGGGTTCAAATTCCAACAACACCGATATTCGTTGCGTTAGTTTATAACCATAAGCTTAAATAATAAATTTAGTGTACTTCCATACACAAATTCATCCCCCTTTTTACCCTTTCGGGATCGGAATTATCAAAAACGTTGAGGCACATATAAATTAATTTTCAATCATCAACCTAAACACAAAATTTGAAGGTCCTAACTTCGAAACTGATGGACTTTCATATAAACTTGCATCCCCTATTTTACCCCCTTAAGGATGGAATATCCAAAAATCCTTAGTGGTTACCTACACTGTGTAATAATATATTAAGTGACGTTTACTTTGAAACTGAATGACTTACATACATCCCATACCTTTTCACCCTATCGGGGGTGGAAAAAGCTGAAACATGTATAAATTAATTTTCAATCGTTAGCCTAAATACTAAATTTGAAGATCCTAACTTCAAAACTGACGAACTTTCATACAAACTTTCATCCCCTATTTTACCCCCCTAGGAGTGAAATTTCTAAAAATCCTTCCTTAATGAATACCTACACTGTATAATATTAAATTTAGTGAAGTTTACTTTGAAATTGAAGGAATGCATACACAACTTCATCCCCATTTTCTTCCCTTCGGTGGTGGAATAATCACAAACGCTGAGATAACTATATATTAATTTTCAATCGTCAGCCTAAACACAAAATTTAAAGATCCTAATTTCAAAACTGACGGACTTGCATACAAACTTTCATCCCTTATTTTACCCTGTTAGGGGTGGAATTTCCAAAAATCCTTCCTTAGTGGATGCCTACGCCGTATAATAATACATTTAGTGAAGTTTACTTTGAAATTGAAGGACTTGCATACACAACTTCATCCCCCTTTTCCGTCCTTCGGTGGTGGAGTTATCACAAACGCTGATATCACTTTATATTAATTTTCAATCGTCAGCCTAAACACAAAATTTGAAGAGCCTAACTTCAAAACTGACGAACTTGCATACAAACTTTCATCCCTTATTTTACCACCTTAGGGGTGGAATTTCCAAAAATCCTTCCTTAGTGGATGCCTACACCGTATAATAATACATTTAGTGAAGTTTACTTTGAAATTTAAGGAGTTGCATACCCAACTTCATCCCCCTTTTCCTCCCTTCGGTGGTGAAATTATCACAAACGCTGAGATAACTACACATTAATTTTGAATCGTCAGCCTAAACACAAAATTTGAAGATCCTAACTTCAAAACTGACGGACTTGCATACAAACTGTCATCCCCTATTTTA
The DNA here is from genome assembly GCA_951394255.1 of Polyploca ridens. Classification (NCBI taxonomy): domain Eukaryota; kingdom Metazoa; phylum Arthropoda; class Insecta; order Lepidoptera; family Drepanidae; genus Polyploca; species Polyploca ridens. The sequence goes on along the minus strand of OX596259.1, from coordinate 1,751,929 downwards.
CCCTCTTAGGGGTAGAATTTCCAAAAATCCTTCCTTAGTGGATGCCTCCACTGTATAAGGTATCTTTGTGCAAAATTTCAAATCTCTAGGTCCAGCGGTTTGGGCTGTGGGCTGATATATCAACAATCAGTTTATCATTTTATATATTAAGATATGTTTAGGATATAACATTCCATTCCCACCAGTATTGCCTCGGCAACGGCAGCTGCACAGGTGTCAGGATTTTCTGATCAGAAGCAAAGCTGTCTCTACGGGTACGATGCGTAGAAATCTCGCAATCTACTGACTTGTAGTGCCATACACGTCGCCATCCGGGAGGCCGGGACGAGTCAGGTCGAACGTATTGCACTTGCGTCTGGACGAGGCAATGGTCTCATGAGCCAAGTGGCGCATCCACTGTTACTGCATAGTTGTCCGGTCGCGTAGTCAGCAGCAGGTCCAGTAAGGTGCTAGTATGGCTCTCAATATCTGGGATTTTCGTAGGAGAAAGAACCAGTTGTGAGAAGCCATAGGCCAGGGCAAAGTAGTGAGCAGTTCTCCCCGCGAAGTCAGTGGATCGAGAACGAAGCCACTCAACGTGGTGAGCGTTGAAGTCTCCTAGTATCACTAACTCCGCGGAGGGGTACTTTGTCAGTCGTCAATTGCAGGTGCTCAAATAACCGTTTTGTCCACGTCACCGCTATGGGACCAGTAAACTGGCCTCCGTGATCTACGCGCGTCCACAAAATCGACAGGTCTTCCAGGCTATGGAGACGGCGATAGCAAATATCCTCCCTGACGTACATACAAACCCCGGCACGGCGCACAATGTTGTGCTCCAGTTTGTACCCGGGGTAGTGTAGATACGATGTATCATCAGGGCAGGATATTTGCGTCTCCGTGAGAAAAAGCTGAGTCGGCTGTGCAGTCTCCAGATGTTGGTGGACTGCATTGATGTTCGCATGAATTCCCCTGATGTTGCAAAACTCCATTTTAAATGTGGACTGGAAGGCCGCTGCTGAATATCTCTTTTTTGTTGTTCTTTTTGGCATAATTTTGAAAAAGAGTTGTAGAGATTGAGAGCAGTCGATGTGCACATGCCTCGCTTGCACCACCGTACAGCAGTACTAAACCGCTGGTTCTCCCACTGCCAGTACAGCCCCTCCTCTTGGAGCTCTGGCGACTTTACTCACGCGCAGGAACACAGCTTTACACAACATAAAGTTATTTGGCTGCGGTATTCTGTAAGGTACTTGCCCAGTCGAGCTGCTCTTTGAGCGAATAAACGCTATGCTCTACTTCTCTTAAAATATACTAGTATGCTATTATATATTCAGAGCATGAGAAGAGTCGTGATATGCCCATAGATAATTCACTGGACGGTTTAAACAAAGATGAAGGTAATAAAGAAAATTTAGGGGAATCAAAAAATTCACTGGATGAAAATAAAATTGGAAGAAGAAGAAAATTCAGTGGATTATAGTTATTCAAAAATAATATAATTACTAGGCTTGTATGTCGACAGTTAAATTTTTCAGAGTTTTGACCTACACAGATATAGTTTACAGGTTACCTTACGTATGGTAAAGTATTGTTGCTGTTGTTCTATATTTTTTTTTATTATTGAAATACGTTTTATTTTTCTCTTTATATTTTTCCCGAATTTGAAAGCGAAATCGTTTTAATTACACTCAATATAAACTACTAAACTTCTGCATAATTTCTGAAATTCAGTAATAGTACATTATGATACATGTGTGCAAGGTTGGTAATTAACACTCGAGGCAGTATTAAGTGAGCCGAGAGTGTAATAAATCAATACACACAAGTGTCATACGACGTTTTTCAACACACTTGCGAGGAAAAAACAGACTAGTATTTTGCAATAAATGTCTTTTACGAGCGAGTGTTGAAAAAAATATTATACCCGCTAAAATATTACAGAATTATAAATTTTTTATGCTGATCATGTCAGTAAAGTGAATACTTGTAGTATATTATATAGTACATAATCTAACTAATATTATAAAGAGGAAAGATTTGATTGTTTGTTTGTTTGTTTGTTTGTTTGTTTGCATTGAATAGGCTCCGAAGCTACTGAACCGATTTGAAAAATTCTTTCACTGTTGGGAAGCTACACTATCCTCGGGTGACATAGGCTATATTATATTTTCAAAAAAAATAGGGATCCTTACTAAAACTCCAATAATGTAACCCAAGGTGTAAAAAAAATACCTAAAATATTCTTTACATCGCGTGCGCTGCGAAAACTATTGATGATAGAATAAAATAATGTACTACGACTTTGTAGAACACATCATTGTTTACAAAAAGTGTCGCGACAGTATATGTCTAACTATTATAGTTATGCCACAATAAGTGTTCTTTTATTTTAAAAATTTAATTGATATGCCGCCGCTAGAAAAGGCTCTTTATTTGTATCTTTGTATTAATCCTTATCAAAATAAATGACTTCATATTTAAGACTGCTTCAATACCTTTATATAACTTTTTGAATTATTCAATTCGGACATTCCATTCTAAAGATATCATGAGTTTAAAAATGTAAGTATTAGAACACAGTGTTTGTAAAAAAAACTCCTCCGAAACGGCTTGACCGATTCTTATGAAATTTTGTGTGTATATTCAGTAGGTCTGAGAATAGGACGGAAACTATTTTTCATACCCGTAGGGTAGGGTAAGGTAGGGTAGAGTAGGGTAGGGTAGGGTAAAGGCGGCGGAACGTGACAGGGAGGACACTACCACCCTGGCTATCCGCAGGAGAACCGGGCGTCGGAGGGTGGCTTTTTTAAACCACCTTCCCCCTAACATGGGGCCATGGGGCCCAAGGGTGGCGGACTCGGGGGAGTCTGCCGCCCATCAACATCGGGCCCGAGTAGTGGAGCGTGTGTTCCCGCACGCTACTCAGGAGGAGACGGCAGAGATCAGAGAGAGCAGAGGTCTCTGCCATCGACGAAGAGGAGGCCTCCGATCTGGCCGTCGCTGCTGGATACGCGGAAGAATGCTTTGGCGCCCCCATATAGCCAGCCGGCAGCGACAGGTAGGAACGCCATGGGGTTTTAGTCAGTAGGAGTCTGACATAACCTAGCTGCTCCCCCCGGAGTGCCCGGGTATCCATGAGGATTTCCCCACGTAAATCAAAAGGTAGGATTAAGGTAGGATAGGGTAGGGTAGGTTAGGGTAGGGTAGGGTAGGTTAGGGTAGGGTAGGGTAGGTTAGGGTAGGGTAGGGTAGGGTTGGGGACAGATCTCTCGCTGCCGAGCGTGGTTCGCGCTGTGGTTTACAGCGGGAGATCGTGGGACGCACTCCACTCCTTTTGCGAGCGAGTTATGCTCGCAAAGGAGGCGGCGGAACGTGACAGGGAGGACACTACCACCCTGGCTATCCGCCGCAGGAGAACCGGGCGTCGGAGGGCGGCTTTTTTAAGCCACCTTCCCCCCAACATGGGCCCAAGGGTGGCAGACTCGGGGGAGTCTGCCGCCCATCAACATCGGGCTCGAGTAGTGGAGCGTGTGTTCCCGCACGCTACTCAGGAGGAGACGGTGGAGACAAGAGCTCCGGTCTCTGCCGTCGACGAAGAGGAGGCCTCCGATCAGGCCGTCGCTGCTGGATACGCGGACGAATGCTTCGGCGCCCCCGTATATCCAGCCGGCAGCGACAGGTAGGAACGCCGTGGGGTTTTAGTCAGTAGGAGTCTGACTTAACCCGGCCGCTCCCCCCGGAGTGCCCGGGTATCCATGAGGATTACCCCACGAAAAAAAAAAAAAAAAAAAAAAAAGGTAGGGTAGGGTTTAGTCTGCCGCCCATCAACATCGGGCCCGAGTAGTGGAGCGTGTGTTCCCGGACGCTACTCAGGAGGAGACGGCGTTGACAAGAGCTCCGGTCTCTGCCGTCGACGAAGAGGAGGCCTCCGATCAGGCCGTCGCTGCTGGATACGCGGACGAATGCTTCGGCGCCCCCGTATATCCAGCCGGCAGGTCGACAGGTGGGAACGCCGTGGGGTTTTTGTCAGTAGGAGTCTGACATAACTCGGCCGCTCCCCCCGGAGTGCCCGGGTATCCATGAGGATTTCGTAGGGTAGGATTCGAACCCGGGACCTTTGTCTCGGTATCCTACGTCACTACCACTGAGCTATCATCGCCTTAAAAATAATGACGCCTGATAAAGTTTGCTTTTTAATTTAAAATTGATTCGAAATTAGCAAGAAACAGTAGTCGCGATACCGAGACTGAGGCGGGCGCGAGCGCACAAATCTATCGAGACCTCATTACGACATTGCACCCGTGCGAAGCTGGGGCGGGTCGCTAGTAAATCAATATAGCTATATAGCACCACAGAATGCGTACCTAAAGTTCATGAGTAATATTTCATGGCTATTGAAGATGTCAAACATCTTTTTATGCAATGAGTAATTTGATGTTTTAGGACATAGACATCCATGTAACTTTCCATAAAACGCTTCCCATACATTTTGTTAAGAAATGTATCTAGCACTACTGACACTAATTACATAGTAGAGCCTTTTGACCCTACATATTGTACAATAATCGCCGTTTTCTCGCTGACTGTTTTTTTTTCTGTAAATGCCAATTGCAATAACTCAAATAATAAGGGACAGTCACCTAAGACCATATTCGCGTGGTTTCAACCCGTAAGGTGAAATGCCTTTACTGATCCGTCTAAAATGTCCACCCTGTATATATTTCAAAACTGCCGGGACAGATTTTGATGCCCCTCTGCACAAAGGTTGTTAAGGTGTAGTTCAGGTATCCCCACAAAAATACCACATCAGTATCGGTATTGGTTCATAGACCACCACCCATACAGATTTGAACAGTCTCCTTTCATTTTTAATACTTGTGTCAGAATATTTAGAGAAATGTTACAAGAAATAAAATGTATGTGTAGCCTATTGTTTTTAACCAACTTTAAAAAATGGAGGAGGTTCTCAATTCTGTTGCATGTTTTTTTATGTTTGTTACCTCATAACTCGATTTGGAAAATTTGTCATCAAGTCAGGATTTGATTACTTTTTAGTGTTTACTTTGAAGTCGGTTTAAGATTTTTGTAAAACAGTTTTCAATTATTAGTTTTGAGTAGGTATTTTAATGCGCAAAATATTTTTACGAAGTAGGTACCTACTTACTAATATTATAAATTTTCTCTTCTAGAAATTACTATTAAAATAATGTATAATTAAACTCAATATATGCATACAATATTTACAAAATAATTACAGTACAATATAGGTCGTGATTGTTGTACCGTCATGTCGCATGCCGTAATGCGCGAGTCTAGTCTAAGAACTACGCACGCGACCTGCGACGCGGACGGCGCGGGGCGGCAAGCGGCGTGTGTAGCGTGAGGAGGTGAAGGGGACAAAACTCTTTTAATTTTAGGAGCTGACAGCGCCTTAATTGTGATAGTCGTTAAGCTAGTTGGATGCCTCCTAGGCGGCTTGAAAAATTCCAACAGTAGGTTGACCATTAGCCTACCTCCACCGATCCGCAGTGGGCACGCGTGGTGGAGTATTGCCCATTCCCTTTCACCTTCATTTGTGAAAGGAGGCCTGTGCTCATCAGTGGGACATTTAATTAATCATCTCATTTCTGTTTACTTAAGTGTAATTTTATTCATCTAACTAATATTATAAAGAGGAAAGATTTGATTGTTTGTTTGTTTGTTTGTTTGTTTGTTTGCATTGAATAGGCTCCGAAGCTACTGAACCGATTTGAAAAATTCTTTCACTGTTGGGAAGCTACACTATCCTCGGGTGACATAGGCTATATTATATTTTCAAAAAAAATAGGGATCCTTACTAAAACTCCAATAATGTAACCCAAGGTGTAAAAAAAATACCTAAAATATTCTTTACATCGCGTGCGCTGCGAAAACTATTGATGATAGAATAAAATAATGTACTACGACTTTGTAGAACACATCATTGTTTACAAAAAGTGTCGCGACAGTATATGTCTAACTATTATAGTTATGCCACAATAAGTGTTCTTTTATTTTAAAAATTTAATTGATATGCCGCCGCTAGAAAAGGCTCTTTATTTGTATCTTTGTATTAATCCTTATCAAAATAAATGACTTCATATTTAAGACTGCTTCAATACCTTTATATAACTTTTTGAATTATTCAATTCGGACATTCCATTCTAAAGATATCATGAGTTTAAAAATGTAAGTATTAGAACACAGTGTTTGTAAAAAAAACTCCTCCGAAACGGCTTGACCGATTCTTATGAAATTTTGTGTGTATATTCAGTAGGTCTGAGAATAGGACGGAAACTATTTTTCATACCCGTAGGGTAGGGTAAGGTAGGGTAGAGTAGGGTAGGGTAGGGTAAAGGCGGCGGAACGTGACAGGGAGGACACTACCACCCTGGCTATCCGCAGGAGAACCGGGCGTCGGAGGGTGGCTTTTTTAAACCACCTTCCCCCTAACATGGGGCCATGGGGCCCAAGGGTGGCGGACTCGGGGGAGTCTGCCGCCCATCAACATCGGGCCCGAGTAGTGGAGCGTGTGTTCCCGCACGCTACTCAGGAGGAGACGGCAGAGATCAGAGAGAGCAGAGGTCTCTGCCATCGACGAAGAGGAGGCCTCCGATCTGGCCGTCGCTGCTGGATACGCGGAAGAATGCTTTGGCGCCCCCATATAGCCAGCCGGCAGCGACAGGTAGGAACGCCATGGGGTTTTAGTCAGTAGGAGTCTGACATAACCTAGCTGCTCCCCCCGGAGTGCCCGGGTATCCATGAGGATTTCCCCACGTAAATCAAAAGGTAGGATTAAGGTAGGATAGGGTAGGGTAGGTTAGGGTAGGGTAGGGTAGGTTAGGGTAGGGTAGGGTAGGTTAGGGTAGGGGACAGATCTCTCGCTGCCGAGCGTGGTTCGCGCTGTGGTTTACAGCGGGAGATCGTGGGACGCACTCCACTCCTTTTGCGAGCGAGTTATGCTCGCAAAGGAGGCGGCGGAACGTGACAGGGAGGACACTACCACCCTGGCTATCCGCCGCAGGAGAACCGGGCGTCGGAGGGCGGCTTTTTTAAGCCACCTTCCCCCCAACATGGGCCCAAGGGTGGCAGACTCGGGGGAGTCTGCCGCCCATCAACATCGGGCTCGAGTAGTGGAGCGTGTGTTCCCGCACGCTACTCAGGAGGAGACGGTGGAGACAAGAGCTCCGGTCTCTGCCGTCGACGAAGAGGAGGCCTCCGATCAGGCCGTCGCTGCTGGATACGCGGACGAATGCTTCGGCGCCCCCGTATATCCAGCCGGCAGCGACAGGTAGGAACGCCGTGGGGTTTTAGTCAGTAGGAGTCTGACTTAACCCGGCCGCTCCCCCCGGAGTGCCCGGGTATCCATGAGGATTACCCCACGAAAAAAAAAAAAAAAAAAAAAAAAGGTAGGGTAGGGTTTAGTCTGCCGCCCATCAACATCGGGCCCGAGTAGTGGAGCGTGTGTTCCCGGACGCTACTCAGGAGGAGACGGCGTTGACAAGAGCTCCGGTCTCTGCCGTCGACGAAGAGGAGGCCTCCGATCAGGCCGTCGCTGCTGGATACGCGGACGAATGCTTCGGCGCCCCCGTATATCCAGCCGGCAGGTCGACAGGTGGGAACGCCGTGGGGTTTTTGTCAGTAGGAGTCTGACATAACTCGGCCGCTCCCCCCGGAGTGCCCGGGTATCCATGAGGATTTCGTAGGGTAGGATTCGAACCCGGGACCTTTGTCTCGGTATCCTACGTCACTACCACTGAGCTATCATCGCCTTAAAAATAATGACGCCTGATAAAGTTTGCTTTTTAATTTAAAATTGATTCGAAATTAGCAAGAAACAGTAGTCGCGATACCGAGACTGAGGCGGGCGCGAGCGCACAAATCTATCGAGACCTCATTACGACATTGCACCCGTGCGAAGCTGGGGCGGGTCGCTAGTAATAGATATATTTGATAATACTATTTCAGGAAATTATGTTGTAGGGTTTCGTAGAGAAAGGAATGTGGTTGAAAAACATTATTAAGGTGGCCCTCTGTGGCCGGCGCAACTTCAACGCAAGCATAGTCTAAAAGCTTGTTGTTTCATCCAACGTAATGTTTGACTGCGAAAAAAGAGAGACAGCATCAGAGTCGTCGGTTATCAGTCGGTAAATTCCGCTGATCACTCGCGGTTGCTTCGCTAGGTCGTCATTCATGATTTCGCATTCATAAAACTTGTTCCAGGAGTATACTTCTTGTGAAAACATCTTACCAGTTTGTGAAAAAAAAAGTTAGTTATTTAGAATCTCCAATAAATTTGTAAGCCTGGTATCTATATGTTTTCTTTACTTTTACAATTTATAGTTACATTAGATATGGCCAAAGTTCAGGCAAAAACGCTGTTTTTCGGAGGCTTTGACTGAATTTGTTTCACACTCTTTTTAAATTTCGCCTAGATACACGGCTAGATATAGTGCACAAAATACTAATTTCTTCAAAACATCTAACGAAAAATGTTTAACAACGCCATAATAAGTACAGAGGTTTTGTATGAAAAGTATGACGAATTGAGTCCTCTTAATTCATCAAGTTCGTCCGCTTACTTCGAAATTTAGCAGAAAGGTACAACGGACATTTCGAACAATTACCTACGATATTTTATTTTGGGATGGCACATCATAGATTAAAATAATGATAATGAAAATAAAAATTGCAGCGAGTTTCATTTTATTTTTGATGATTTCAATTATAACCAAAAAATTTGAAAAAAAAAACATTAATACTTTTAAGCCAGATCTAGACAAGCCGGATTTCGACAATTATTCACACTAAACGATCAACTTTACTTGAGTTGACAATAATAATGTAGAGCCAAGCTTATAACTCTATATGCACTTTCTCTACAAGCCCTAACTTCACAAACTCTACACACCGTAGTCAAAATATGTGGCTTGGCCGGTTCACTACTACAAGAACTATTGAATAACAAAAAAGTAATGAACAGTGAATGCATTTTTCACCTTACTCCCATGTGACGGTAGCGAAACGGCCACGCCACATATTTGACTAAGGTGAATATATTTATTTATTTAAATTATTTAATTTGAATATATTCAAATTGATTCTGCATCAATAGGAGTAGTCCTACAAATATAAATTCAAATGTATATGTGAACTTGATTGATTAAATTATTTTTTGATCTCTGGGGATCTTTCTGCAATATCATTCATTATTATACTTACTCAAAACGTTTGAAACCCGACTGAGACTTCTTTGACCCTCAAACTGATATACAACGACCCGTGAACTCTTTTCAATCCACATCTACAAGCTAGGCCAAACATTTTATTTAAAATTTTCTTTGAGACTTATTATTCAACAAGTCGGCTAAAAAGCATACGGGTGAACCGAACTGAAGGTCTTGTCCCCCGCGTGAGTAAGGTCGCCAGAGCTCATTGAGGACGAGGGGACCAAAAATAATAATTTCAAGCTTTCTACACATAGCCATATAAACTTCCACCACCCACACTCCTCCGTGCGCGCAATATACTTAAAAAGGAGTCCGAAGATTCCCGTTCACGAATTTCAGGCGTAAATGCAAATCTTTTGATTACATAAATGCCTCACCCCATGCTTACCATGAGTGAACCTAATTACATACAAATAATAATTTCCCCATTAATTGGGTGAGGTTTACCGGGAAATTAAACGTTAATTACAAATGTAGGGTGTGTTATTTTAGAAAATACATTCGTAACGGCAATAGTAAAATGTTCGTAGCTTGTGCCCTTCTCAGTGTTGTCATGAACAGAAATCAAAAGGCTGGATATGTTTTATATTAACTGCTAGCAAAGGTTTAAATCACAAATGATTATACATTTTAACTTTTTAATAGCGTTGCGTTTTTCAAGACTAAATTAAAAGCTTTTTTAGTCAGTTACCAAAATCTTCCCGTAGGTGGCCGAGTTGTTCCAACATATTTGCACTTTCCTCTAAGATTTTTTTCTATATTTAAGTATTTGTAGTCGCAATGACTCGCATTATTATATTCTATTAAATATTAGTACAATTAGCAGAGGCCTGACAACACCAGTTGTAGCGACGTCACTACCCCCAACATTGTTTGTAAAATGACTGCGCATACCGACGAACATTTGCTTGCTGGTGTTCGGATCGTGCACATCGCTCTCGGCGTGTTCCTCGGTATACGTAGTTTCGTGAGTCTTCGTATTTCTTATTGTTAGATAAGTATTTTCTATTAGTGCTGAAATAATTGGTGTATCGTTTTGTCCCATTTTATTAACCTAATTTTGTAGTAAAGTAGATTGTTTTCAATATTGTTCTAAGTTGTTTGTTACAATTTAAGTATACCGTTGTTGATTCCAATAATTGTTTCTTTTTAAAAACATTTTTTTTTATACAACTAAGTCGGTAAACAAGCATACGGCCCGCCTGATGGTAAGCGGTTACCGTAGCCATATGGACGCTTGCAACACACGAAGCATCGCTCACGCGTTACCGACCTTTCCCCCCTCCCCTATGAGCCCTGGCGACCTTACTCACGCGCAGGAACACAACATAAAGTTATTTGGCTGCGGTATTCTGTAAGGTGGAGGTACTTCCCCAGTCGAGCTGCTCTTTGAATGCTTCTGAATCTAATTGTATTATATCATTATGCCACTATTTTTGTTTATGTGTTTCAATATAAAGTTATAATTAATGATTTTGTTTTAATTATGTATGTACTTTTTTTACTCCTCACATCACCCCACAAGTGCATCTCGACTTTTCAAGGGGCTCTACCTAAAAATCAGTGCTGATGGTAAGTACTTGCTACTAAACTCTGCGTGATACCCAATATTTAATAAACTTAAATTCAAACTACTACCTAAGTTAAAGAAAATAACTAAAATTTTTATAAATTACCATGAAATCTGGGGGCACGGGAGTGCCCCCCGCCAAGACAGCCAAGCGAAGCGAAAGGGCACTACCTACCTTTTCTCGAAGCGCTTCGTCGTTTTTTTGAACCCTCATAACTTGGGTTTGGATTATACCAGATAAACAAAATTCTCGGAACATGATGTCAATAGTGAACTTATTAAGTATATTAAGTTTCAATAACATAGCTCTTATACTTTAGATTTTATTGATATCTAAAAAACCCCGATTTCGTCACTGACTCACTGATGATCATCAAAACTCATAGGGTACTTCCTGAAGTCCTAGAAAGCTGAAATTTGGTATGTAAGCTTGTATTAGTACACAAACAACAAAAAAATTATAAAACTTGGAAATTTCAAACAAAAAAAAAAAAAGTGAAATCCCACCAAAAACATTTTCATGTAAAATGTTGCCGCCAAGACATATGGCTCGTACTGTCAAAAAGTTATCAGATCTCATGTAGAGCCAAGCTTATAACTACATGCACTTACTCTACAAGCCTTAACTTCACAACCTCTACACACCGTAGTCAAAATTTGTGGCTTGGCCGTTTCAATACTACAAGAACTATTGAATAACAAAAAAAGCAATGAACAGTGAACACATTTTTCACCTTACTCCCATGTGACGGTAGCAAAACGGCCAAGCCACAAATTTTGACCAAGGTGTGTAGAGGTTGTGAAGTTAAGGCTTGTAGAGTAAGTGCATGTAGTTATAAGCTCGGCTCTACATGAGATCTGATAACTTTTTGACAGTACGAGCCATATGTCTTGGCGGCAACATTTTACATGAAAATGTTTTTGGTGGGATTTAAATTTTCTCTACATAGTACAAAACAAAGTCGCTGTCTGTATATCCGCTAACTCTTCTGACCCACGCAACAGTTTTTGATGCGATTTAGAAGTTACCATGACCAACATAATAATATTAATCCTTATCTAATTTTGGTTATTTTAGTTGTACATATCCAATTAAATCGCAACTTTTTTTTTTAGGAGTTAGGTAGAACTTTATTTACAACAAATATGTACAAAATACAATCTATATATAGAAAATTTCCTCAAGCCTGCCGCTGGTTCCGATTAACGGCAGGGTTCCCAGAAGGCTGGCAGCGTTTCCTCTTTGGATAGCCAAAGAGGAAACGCTACTTAAGTTGGATATGTAATGTGCATACAATTTGCAATTTATCATTAATATTTTAGGAGAAATCATAGTTTTAATCACGATACGGGCCCGGGAGTGCTTCACAATGACACCACATTGTACAGTAGTACCCAATTAATATGGCTTACCGATGTACCTGCGCAGAAGATACATTTTCAAAGCGCGGGAAACGTTATTGGCCGACAGCTGCCGCTATGTAAGCGCGCGCCGTGTGGAGGGGCGTGACTTGCGAGTGAAACGGAACTAACAGCTACAGTGTATTATGAACCTTATAGTAGTGATCTAAGGTTGATTGTAAGTTTTAAACATTCTTTCGTTAATCTTCGGGGCCATACTTTCTTTTCTGTGCGAACGAAGATTCACGACGCTCCTTATCAGTTGGGTACTACTGTACTCTACCGAAATATGAAAAGAAAAAAAACAGGTACTGTAAGTCGAAAGTTGTGGCTGGCATTTACTTACACAAACTCTGTTGACGCATGGTTGACGCAAACACAGGTCATGCGTTCTTCCACGGGATTTAATAATAAAATAATGAACCATGCATACGTTACCTAATGGTGCCGATTCTGTTGTAAATCACACTAAACTAACTTTAGTCACATCTCATCTCTTTCTTACGAACATTATTGAAAAAGGATAGAACATATTTTAAGTTGTCATATTAATCTTTGCCGTCTATTTTGCGTGTATTTAGGAGTAACCGCGATAGATGGCGACTAACGGCCTTACTCATAAACGCTATTTAACTAAATCTACTGAATAAATGGTCAAATAAATAACGTCACCTTGCTGTCATTGTCAAACAATTTGACGTTATTTAGGTGACACTTAATCAGCTTATTAGTTAAATAACGTTTTATGAGTAAGGGGGTTAATTTATATTGAAAACAAGCATTGGACTAATTTGACAGGACTAATATTCTTACATCCTTTTCTTATGTTCTTTGTTAGAAAGAGATATAGTGAGAGCCTCCAAGGCGGCTTGAAAAATTCCACCGTAGGTTAACCACTAGCCTACCTCCACCGATCCGCAGTGGGCACGCGTGGTGGAGTATTGCCCATTCCATTTCACCCTCACTTGCGAAAGCAGGCCTGTGCTCAGCAGTGGAACATTATAGGCTGATGATGATGATGATGATAATACATCTATGTTTATTTACAACAAATATGTACAAATTACAATCTATATATAGAAAATTTCCTCAAGTCCATTTAATTTCATTAACTATACTGCTTTACAGTTCCCGGGGGATATAATATTAACTGGGGATATAAGTATCCAATGGAGTGTTATCTATGTACTTACCAAGTTTTATTCTTTGTTCAACAATTACGGTGTTTGAATGATAAAGATAAAAACTTAATTCGCATTTAGCTCTACCCTGCGATTTCACTTGCATTCCCGGCATAAATACCTTTATCTCAGTGGTTCAAACTACCTCTCCAATTTTTATTAAAATCGGTAGAAGTTAATCAGTGAAAACATAACAGACAGTAGCTTTTACAATTACTTTATTTTGCGCACTCTTATTGTAAAAATAAGGAATATTTTACGCAAATTAATTTGCGAGAATTAATAAAAGGTATTGTGAAAACTTGGTAAGTTTATTGTGATTTACAGCGGCTTTCATTCTATTCAGCCCGTCAGATGAAGTCCAATAACTAAGTACCGACGATGAAAAAATAGACAAAGACGCGCTTTAAAATAATTGTTGAACCACAAATAATATTTTTACTATTCCATCCGCTTGGATTTTCCAATAGAAATGGAAATATTTTCACTCATAACAAGTTATTTAAAATATAATATCGTATTTCTCGTAACTATTTGAATACTTTTAAGCGTCAACCGCGTTATTGGAAATAGGAACACAAAGTAGGAGTCGAAATACATTCAAAGTATATATACAGGGTGTTGTTTTGGTCGGCGACAAGCGACCCAGGAGCGGTAGTACAAAATATATATTCCCCAAAAATGGACTTAATTCCATTAAATACTGTAAATATGATGAGAAATACCTTATTCAATTTGAAATAAAAATACCGCAAAGTATGGTTACTAGGCACGTGCACAGACTAGAGCTAGGCACAAGCCGCCATCGCTCCACCCCTCTACTTCGTACTCCCGTTGAGTATTATGTCTACACTTTAGCTTATTACATGATTTTCAAAATTTTATTTTTTTAATTTTTATTATTAAAAAAAAAAAGTATTTTTTTTATATTTTTTTTAGCACCAGTATCATTTGTATTATCGACCCTGAGTCGCTCGCCGCTGACCAAAACAACGACCTGTATATAACATTTCGCAAGAAATAATGTGTTTCCAAAACTGTCCAGTGGAGCAAAGGTGTACTACATAAGATTTGTAGCGTTGGTTCTTGCGATCTGAAATCATCGACTTTTCAAGTTTTTTTCTGTTACGGTTTACCCTCAGCGCTACGCTATGGGGTTTTTCAAAAGAGGTGTAAAAGAGCTCTTCAAGTTTGGTAACACACTTTTTGGCGGGAACTTGCAGAGTGTATTTTGAGTTTTCCGCAATGTATTTCCTCATACATTATGAAACATATTATGAAGCTGTAAAAGTGGAGAAATTAATTCGTAGGAGGCCGAAGGGAAGCCAAAACTGTACGTCTAATAATATTCTTACTTAATATCATACCGACATATTATGTCGGTTAACGAAAGCTGGCACTGTCACAGTACTCACACATATGCAATTTTAATATACAGTGACCCTGATTCTGTTGTTTACAACTAAAATAATTTTAATCTCACTATGCTTCTTTCTAACAAAGAACATAAGAAAAGGATGTAAGAAAGAATCATGGCGAGCTCAATACATTGATTTGTACAAAAATATAAAACATTTTAGAGGATTTTGAATCACTTCCAATGTTGAAATTACATTACCAGCAACATGTTAATATACATGAAATATTTTATAAACCCCGCAAAACATAACAACAACATAACGGTTTTGGTCGCGAATAGTCGCGATTCGCCGGCATGCCATAGAAATTCGCATTTTTATCCCGGGGTTCTAAAAATATTTTAAATGGCTCAAGTTATCTCTTAGGCACCAAGGATCAAACAGAACGTCATTCCAACGTCTCTAAAAATCTTTATTTTTTTGTACAAATCTCGCCATGATCCTTTAGTCCTGTCAAATTAGCCCAATGCTTGATTTCAGTATAAATTTAGTCGCCATCTATCGCGGTTACGCCTAAAGGGCTTATTACACCTTCCTATATTTAGGATCCTAACTAGGATGGTTCTAACAAGGAAGCAGGAAGCTACTTATAACATTACACTATATTGCTTTGTAAATAGGACGCGGCAAAGAGTATAGCAACTATATTAGAGCGGGACGGACGACTCGTAGGGATGTAACAAAGGTCGATTAAAAAAAATATAACGATTCTTACATCGATGTTCTTCCGATGTTTTAAGTTTTTTATTCTCTCAAACCGATCACACAACTTACAATTTTAATGAATACAAATGAACTCCTTTATGTTAAAAATAAAAAACAAAATTGAACTTTATGTAACTAAGTACCAAGTATTAATTTATAAATAATGTAGTATTTTCAATGTAAGGATTATTTTTCTATTATTGTTTTTTGATTACTAATGACCTATACATTCATCCCTCAAAATATACGCCAAGACTTTAGAAGGGCCTTATATAATTATTTCAAAACATCGATGTTTTGAAGAACAATGTTACATCCCTAAACGTCCTAAATCGGAGCGACGCGATTACACTTTCCTGTTTAAGGAAGTAGAGCGGTTGGGACCTTCCTATCTCACTACTTAGGACACTAACCGTTCTTTCTGCAATTATACGTTCCTATTTCCTAGTTAGGATCCTAAAAATAGGAAGGTGTAATAAGTGCTTAAGCCTGGGTGCGCGCGAGAGAGACCGACAAAGTGTTCATGATGCGCATGCAGTGCGACGTGACGCCGCGCGCTTATTCACAGGCCCTACACAAGCGGAACGTGTAAATGCGTTGAACGGTACAGCTTTAGTGAACCGACCTCTATAAACGTATTCATTACATCTAGCAGCCACAATTTGGATACTATTATATTTCTAATAGATGCCCGGCGCAACTTCGTTCGCGTGGTGCTACCCTATTCTATCCTATCTAAACCATCCAGGGAGTTAATTCTACTGTACGTCGTCAGCCCGGCA
This sequence comes from Polyploca ridens, assembly GCA_951394255.1. Lineage (NCBI taxonomy): Eukaryota > Metazoa > Arthropoda > Insecta > Lepidoptera > Drepanidae > Polyploca > Polyploca ridens. Next base: position 1,735,642 of record OX596259.1, on the reverse strand, counting down.
GATGGCGCTGCAGTCGATAATATAACCAAGATACCGACTGCAGCGCCATCTGCCGGGCTGATTTGTGAATCTAAACCATCCAGGGCGCCACCGAAACGCACACAAAAAATATTCATTCAAATCCGTCCAGCCGTTTAGGAGTACATACACACGACCCATATTCAATCAAATCCAAACTTTAGTCCCTATTTGAATTAACATTCAGAATTTAAAGTTTGACTGTAAAAACAAACAAAGTTGGAAACTTCAAAATCACAATAGTAATATTAACTTGCTGAATTTTGGGTTTATCTAAATACTAGCTGCCCCCGTTTCATCCCCCACGTTTCCGGGATAAAAAGTAGCATGTGTGTCTCTCATCGAACAATTAAGAGTGCGTATAAAGCGAAATACAGGAAAAAATGGATAAACATTGCAAATGCAGCGGTCATGCGAGAAAGGGACAACCCATGACCACGACCACTCTGCCAAGAGTGCACGACTAAGAAGAAGAAGAAGAATAAAGCAAAATAACAATCTTAGAATTGAAATTTACCCAAGGAACTATTGCAAATGCAGCGGTCATGCGAGAAAGGGACAACCCATGACCACGACCACTCTGCCAAGAGTGCACGACTAAGAAGAAGAAGAAGAATAAAGCAAAATAACAATCTTAGAATTCAAATTTACCCAAGGAACTAGTATTTACGTTTAAGTGGACTAGTATTTAAATGAAAAACTATTTTTATATATATGGGTATTTTCATTATATACGCGAGGGTTCTATCTGAACAAAAACATAAAGGAATGAAAATTCCTCGACAGAAAAAAATCACAAAGATACCTCTAATAATAAAGAATTTTCGTTTTTATTCGTTCATGGTGTATGTAATTAAGACAAAAATTCGATAAATAATATCACTAACATATCACCTAGGGCTGCTACTAACGATTTTTTAAAATATTCTTTACTTTACGAGTTATTTAGATAAGAAGAGCTTAGTTCATTTTTGTTCCGCGAAACACGCTATCTCCGTCTCATGCCATGCGGAGATTAGACATAAGTTGGTTTCATCTGACTTTGCCATATTTTTCTGGCTTTGTACGCACTCTTAACTCAACGAAGCGCAATGACGTTAATTTGGGTTGAAATTTTTTTATACCACTTAGGTGGCAAACAAGCATACGACCCGCCTGATGGTAAGCAGTTACCGTAGCCTATGGACGCTTGCAACACCAGGGGTAAAGCATACAGCGCGCCTGATGGTAAGCAGTTACCGTAGCTTATGGACGCTTGCAACACCAGGGGTAAAGCATACGGCGCGCCTGATGGTAAGCAGTTACCGTAGCCTATGGATGCTTGCAACACCGGGTATCACTCGTGCGTTGCCGACCCTGAACTAACCTCTTCACACCCTTCTTGAATGCCTTCGTGCATACCAAATTTCATGATGATCCGTTGAGTAGTTAAGGCATAAAGGCGTAACAAACAAACGCACATTTGCATTTATAATATATTAGTATTTGTATTCTTAGAGCGGCCCTGAAAATGTTCGTCATATGAAAACATTAATTCGATTAATTTATATCACGCACATGTGGGCGGGCACTCGCCTACATGTGGCCTAAATATAAACTTGGTTTATTTATCATGAATTGCAATACCATACTAATAAACTTTAATTAAACCTCTATATACACTAACAATACTCATACGTTTATAGAACTAATACTGGTTAAATGGTTACGTAATTCGTCACATTAATTTGACAATGACAGCAAGAACAAAAGGTTTTTAACACGCTTTTATTAGCTTCACCTGTATGTATGTACAGTATTACCCAACTTATATGGCGTGTCGTGAATCTTCGTTCGCACAGAAAAGAAAGTATGGCCCCGAAGATTAACAAAAGATTGCTTAAAACTTACAATCAACCTTAGATCACTACTATAAGGTCCATAATACACTGCAGCTGTTAGTTCCGTCTCACTTGCAAGTCACGCCCCTCCGCACGTCACGCGTTAACATGACGGCAGCTGCCGACCAATAGCGTTTCTCGCACTTTGAAAATGTATCTTCTGCGCAGGTACATCGGTAAGCCATATTAATTGGGTACTACTGTATGTATGTATGTATGAATGTATGTAAAGGAATCTTCGAACGTAATTTTCATCGACTTCCAGACAAATTTTGCACACTTATCAAGTACCCATGACAATACAATAATTTGGTACCATCGAGCTGATCTGATGATGGAGTAGGAGAGTAAGCACTGGAACTCCATAGTGGAGCATCGTATACTAGCCGTGTTTGGGCTTGTTGGAATTGTCTTGAGATGAACTTTGACCATGTATGGTTTTCAGGGTCTGATGATGGAGTAGGAGAGTAAGCACTGGAACTCCATAGTGGAGCATCGTATACTAGCCGTGTTTGGGCTTGTTGGAATTGTCTTGAGATGAACTTTGACCATGTATGGTTTTCAGGGTCTGATGATGGAGTAGGACAGTAAGCACTGGAACTCCATAGTGGAGCATCGTATACTAGCCGTGTTTGGGCTTGTTGGAATTGTCTTGAGATGAACTTTGACCATGTATGGTTTTTAGGGTCTGATGATGGAGTAGGAGAGTAAGCACTGGAACTCCATAGTGGAGCATCGTATACTAACCGTGTTTGGGTTTGTTGGAATTGTCGTGAGATGAACTTGGACCATGTATAGTTTTCAGGGTCTGATGATGGAGTAGGAGGGTAGGAACTGGAACTCCATAACAGAGCAACGTTTCCTAGGCGTGTTTGGGCTTGTTGGAATTTTCGTAAGATGAACTTTGACCATATATGGTTTTCAGGGTCTGATGATGGAGTAGGAGGGTAAGCACTGGAACCCCATAGTGGAGCATCGTATCCTAGCCGTGTTTGGGGTTGTTGGAAATGTCGTGAGATGAATTTTGACCATGTATAGTTTTCAGGGTCTGATGATGAAGTCGGAGGGTTGGCACTGGAACCCCATAGCGGAGCATCGTATTCTAGCCGTGTTAGGGCGTATTGGAATCGTAATATGCGCATTTTGGCCAAATATGGTTTTCTGAGTCAAAGAGTAGGCACTGAAGCTAAATACTTATTATAAATGTGAAAGAAAGTGATATTGGGTGAAAATATGGTATAAGTATGTTGTGTGCATCTGTAATTGGTACATGTATCATAATAGTTATATTATAATTATATTAATAGCTACAAATGTGTGTAATACATGTGCTGTTGATGTACCTTTTTATAAATAAATAAGTAACATAATAAAATGGTATGAATAATTTATGTTGCCGGACAGCCCGGACGTAAAAAGCCCAACAGCCTGGCAACCCTACGCGTAGCTATAGCGCCACCATTTAACAAGGCCCACTAAGGCAGTGTTTTTCAATCTGTGGGTCGCGACCCCTACGGGGGTCGCAAAACCTTAGTTGGGGGATCGCCGGCAGAAGGAAAAAGGCAAGTTAGACTTCGCGCGAGCGAGCGTCCAACTTACCCCTTACTTAGTTGCAAACCTCTCGCGGCTTCTTGCAGACTAATAAGTAAAGGTATCAAAATAAAGAAAATCTATATCGTAGTCTTTTAATTTATAAATTCTTTGTCTGTCTGACAAGGGGGTCTCCAGAATTTTCCAACCTGGAAGGGGGTCGCGAAATCAATTAGATTGAAAAACACTGCACTAAGGTAAGGTGTAATCCCTTACTCCCTATTATTAATTATTTATTTATTTAACTATACTTTAATTTAAATGAAACTAGACGTGGCAAAAATAAACGAAACATTATGTAGACTGTACCTAACTAAAAGCTAAAACCACATTGGTACCTACTGTGGTTCGCACTAAAACCAGGAAATGTACACCGTATTACTAACAGTTTAATGGATAAAATCAAATGACCGTGGGCATCTTTTGTTTTGTCCTTTTATTTTCTATTATATCAGTTATCTGGTTTCCATGGTACAAGCTCCACTTAGTTTGGGTTGGGATCAGATGGTCGTATCAGTGAAGAATGTCACCGGATATTTATTTATGTATGCACAGATTTTTTGGGTCTACATACAAGGGTTAAATACATAGAGATAGAATATTTACAGAGTGACTGTACTAGAGTATGTGCCGTGAGCACCGCTGTGTGCAACGCTGCCTTGAAACTAACTGCGCGTTCATAGTTCGAACGGCGCTAATCACTGAAATATTAATAATTTACTAAGACGCTAATACTACGAAGGTAAAAGTCAAAAAAAACGTTGATAAAAAAAAAACAAACTTCGCGCCTTACCTTAACGCTATCACTCTATTAATATTCTTACTCTATGGTTAAAACCTTTGAATAATATAAACTATATGGATTTGAATTTTGCTATAAACAAATATAAATATTTTGAGTAACAAGAAAAAAATACCAAAGGGTATTCAAAATATAAAAATGAAAAAATGTGAATACTTGGGTAGTAGGTACGTTTCTAAATCAATAACGCGGTCTAGCCTGAAATGATTCAAATGAATATTGGAATAAAAATATATTAGGTACCTACAATAAAACTAAAAAAAAATAAAACATAAAGATACTTTTAATCCTGCGATACGTTGTACATATAATAATAATAATCATCAATCAATCATTCCACCTGAAATATTTCTATTCGTTTATTTTCTCGTAAAATACATCATTCCGACAAATATACAAAGAATGTTTACAAAGGAAAAAAGAAAAACAAGATTTTTCATAACGTAAAAATCGCAGACATCTTTATGTCTGTGGTATAAATAGAATATATAAACTGGTAATTAAGACTGCGTCGAGCAAAAGCAACACGCGGCAAATAGGCAGGGTCAATGATTTCAAAAGTAAGGATAGGCCATGGAACAATTACTCCAACGTAGAACAACAACACACAAGTAATCAGTACCGCCATTTGTTTAAAATCGAACTACGAACTGCCGCGTTGCATAGGCGTACGATGTAACCACAGATATACATCTAAATAGATGCCGTAAGTGTATGTACTTCGCGTGTAGGGTTTCGTTTTTCCCGACCTTTTTTCCGTTCCCGGGACCCGGGAATGAAAAAAATTATTTCCCGGGAATTCCAGTTCCCCGGGAAAAGTTTTTTGTTTTATTTTTATCTGTCAAATGTGTTTTACTTGAAACACGTAATTTAACTAAATTGGTTATTTATTTGGCTCAAAAGAATTGGTGGCAAACAAGCATACGGCCCGCCTGATGGTAAGCAGTTACCGTAGCCTATGGACGCTTGCAATACCAGGGTTATCACTCGCGCTTTGCCGACCCTAAAAGATTATGATATTTTAAATCTCACACTCCTAAGTGTAGCCCAATAGGCTAAAAAAAGGAGCGAAAGTATAAATTAGTATAATGAAAGCGCATTAATATAATAATTACGTGTTTTACTACCCTTTTGATAGGTAAAAATAATAACTTATTTTTTTTATCAAAAACACACAAAACAGGAAATACTGAAATTTTTCAAAAAAAAAAAGCTGCTCCGCATTATCTCCGAATTTCATAAATATGAAATGAAATTAAATAATTGTATTCATTCAAATAGGCCTTCACAGGCACTTATGAATAGTCAAACTCTAATACTCTAATAAATTTGAATGTCACTTTTATTTTCTCCTAAATGAAGCTAAATCAGCGTTTTCCTCTAAAACCTGCAGTTCAGAACCCACCCACACTGACCCAGTGCGAGTCGAACTTGCACACGAAGGATTCCGTAAAGACATTTCTTGGCGGCCCCAAATTTTTAATTTAATTTAATTTTTATTATTTGTTGTTATAGCGGCAATAAAAATACACATTTTCAAATGCCTATCTTTTACGGTTCATGGGATACAGCCCACTGACAGACAGACGGATGGACAGTGCAGGCTTATTAATAGTGTCCCGTTGCCACGGGACCTAAAATCACTACAATAAACTTAATTTATGTTAAAAATATGTGTACGTAAATTTTAATGTCACTTTTATTTTCCTCAAAAATCTGTTCATGGTTCCTTTCAGCTTTTATCTGTAGTTCAGAAAAAACCTAATTTGCTTGCGAAATTTACCGATACAGAAAATGTACGTTCGATTTCGGTGGATGTAGACATTTGTTTTATGATTTAATGCAACATTTTCGCGTAACAAAGGTGTTTCGTTAATTATGATCAAGATTTGCAGGTGTTTTAAAGCATTCTATCTACTAAAGAAATTCCCGGGAATACCCGGGAAACCGCAAAAAAATCCCGACATCGGGAACGACAGATTTTGACACGCGAATAGGGTTTCGTGCAAAAATGGGGCCGAATGTTAAGCGCGGACAGGGAACTCGCATAAGGCTGCATGTTCACTAGAGATGTGTAGCGAGAGATATGTTTAGCAGACAAATAGAATAGCTTCATTTTCACGTTAAAGATCTAATGCCAACCTAACTAAATCAATCTTGTGACATTATGGTAGGTACAAAAAAAGTTACACGCTAGGTTTTCATACGGATGGAGGGACTTGCGGTATCTATTTAGATTTATGTCTGTTGGTGTAACCTTTTATGTTCGTACAATGCACACATACAAGAAAAAAAATAACAATAAACGAACGTACTGTTTCGCGGACCGCAGACGACTGAGTCGCGTTGGCCCTAAACTGACTTTTTAGGGCCAGCGCGTTGGTGCGACTTCGTCGCGCGGTTGGCCCTGTCCTTACGCCACTAATATATGTATAAGTCAATGGGCAGGCTTTTCTATTTACAAACGCTCGCTGGTTTCTCCAAAATAACATAAGCAAACACTTAAGTCTAGTAAACAGATCAATATTGCTATTAGGAAACTAAAATAGTTCTTTATTGTAGGTATAAGTAGGTAATAGGTATTGAATCTAAGTATCGTTAACAACTTTATTTGTTTTATACACTCGCTTTTATTTGGTCTGCTTGAGTTTTTTTTTTATTGTGTCTTGAGCAGCCCTTTATGTCTCACTGCTGAGGATAAGCCTCCTCACACATTATGAGGGTGAAAGGAAATGGGCATATACACCACCACGCATGCCCACACTGCGGATCAGTGGACGTATGCTGGTCATCCTCACGGAATAGATAAATAAGGTTGGAAAGGCCCTCGCCTCGGTAAGTCGAAAATGTTATTTTCGACTTACCGATGGAAAGATATATACCTCCTCGCTCTATACTTGAGGTCTGACTTTTTGTCTTACACGTTATTATAGCACAACACGGCCGCATTATAAGCAGAGCTCTGTTCTCCAATGTAATCCGACGCGCACTGACCGCGGTGAATGAGTGAATCGGTCGAGTTATGATTATCGAATCATAATTGTGGCGCGCTTGCCCCGCCCACATTACCATTCTAACCTTATTTATCTGTTCTGTGGTCATCCTACTGTTGGGTTTTCAGCCTCCAACTAGCTAACGACTCTCACCAGGACCAACGGGTACCGCAACGCTCAAGTTGAATAGCACTAGGCGGTCACCCATCTGGATTCCGTCGTCATTGGTGTTTGCTTAACTTTGCCGATCGATTAAGAATAGCCAATTAAGCTATACCACAAGCGCATCGAGTTTTTTGTGAGGCTAAGTACAATAAAAAAATTATATACTCTGTAAATCGAAGTAGGTATGTTATTGAAAATGTAGTAAGTAGGTTAGGTATAGTTGCCGAGATTATTGCCGGCTCTTCTCAGCTATACAACCTTCTAAAATCCGGTTAGGTATTTGAATTTAAAAAAAAATACGTTTCGTTTTCATATTTATGATTTCACACAGCGTTCCTACTTTGAATATTATTTTTTATTTTGTACAATTCTCTACTTTGCCGTTGACATAAAGCTTTCGGGCGGTGTAAGTAGAAAATCCGCGTTGTTTTTTTTATTAATGGACTATGTGTCAGCCTCGGGCGGGACAGACAGATGGCTTTTATCGCGCCGACAATCATTATGGTAAATATTTCTGGGTCACCCTTAAAATCAGTGAGAGGTGTTCTAAATCTATACTACTATAATAAAGCGGAAGAGTCTTTTTGTTTGTTTGTTTAAACGGGATAATCTCTGGAACTACCAGTCGGAAGCTACATTATCCCCTACTTTACTTTTTAGTACGGGAACGCGGGTGAAACGCGAGACAGCTAGTTCAAAAAATGAAACAGCGATAAATATGAATACACACTTTTTTTATACCACGGCGTTGGTAATCAAGCATACGGCCTGCCTGATGGTAAGCTACCAATCCTTCCCCCCTCCCCAATGAGCTCTGGCGTCCTTACTCACGAGCAGGACAACATAAAGTTATTTGGCTGCGGTATTCTGTAAGGTATGCGAATAAACGCTATGCTCTACCTCTCTTAAAACACAATAAATTATTTGGAGACTAACATAAAAGCACACTATAAAATGGCATTATAGCGCCATAGTGCTTATCGGTTTGGATATGCAGAGATAGGTACCTATAGGTACATCTAAATTGATATATAATAATGGTAAATTCAACTGTATGTACCAATGTAACGTTCATAAATACCTTACTAGGGCCTAAACTGAACAAAATTACTTTTTGATTTTGAAATACATGACGCAAGTGTATGTACCTGTACTTCGCGTGTCAAAATCTGTGCAAAAATGGGGCACAATGTTCTTCTTTTGAAACTGTTTCGCGCGGACAGGGAACTCGCATAAGGCATGTCCACTAGAGATATGTAGCGAGGGATATGTTTAGCTGAAAAATAGGATAGCTTCATTTTCACGTTAAAAATCGAATTCCAGTCTTAACTTAATCAATCTTGTGACATTATGGTAGGTACAAAAAAAGTTACACGGTTAGATTTCATACGGATGAAGGAACTCGCGTTATCTATTTAGATTTATGTCTGTGTGATTATGTGATTTAAGATAAGCGATAAAACTGCCTCAAAATAGGTAAGTTACTAAAAAACCTGGCTCGATTTAAAAAATAAATGCCATATAGACATATCTCAGAGTATTAAGTAAGTCATGCTCATTTTAAGGTCTCTGCTTGCGGCGGCGTCGTGTGACGGGTCGCTCACTTCCCTCCAATATGGCGAGGAGGGCGATGGCTGCCACACGCGTCATACTTGTGAACAGGTGCTGCTTGTGGGGGCTGGTCTGCTTAAGTTTGCCATTTATTTATTTACTTATTAAATATAGATTCAGACTACTTTGTAGTTTTGCCGCCTCGCCGGGGCACGCAATTGTTGTCAGTGCGATTAGAATGTAAATATTATGTAATGAATCTAAGCTTGTTTTGAAAAGAGTAATTGCTGAGTTTATTGCCGGCTCTTCTCAGCAAATGCAACCTTCCGAACCGATATTAGAGTATTAGAGTCAGACTTTTCATAAGTGCCTGCGAAGGTCTATTTGAATAAATGATTTTGAATTTTGAATTTTAAATTATATATATATGTACTACGTGTCATATTAACAGTGCTTTTTAAAAAAATACTCAGTCAAATAATAAATAGTTTTGATTATTGTGACTCGAAAACTTTTAAACCCGGATAAAAAATTAAACCCCGCCCGGACGCTCTCCAGACGCCCTCTAAACGAGAACAAATCCGGGGAAACCCGGACAGATGGCAACCCTACATATAGATAGTGTGCGATTTATACGTATAATAATTTAGTCTGTGGTGCGATGAAAAAAAAAGGGTGGGGAAGCGATATTAGTGCAAATAGTATCTACCTACCAATTTTTGCATTATTTTGCTGAAAAGCAGAGTGCTTGTAAGTTACAAATCCACACTAATTATCAAAAAATCAAAATCAAAATCAAAAAGTCATTTATTCATTTTAGGCCCTAGTAAGGCACTTATGAACGTTACATTGGTACATACAGTTGACTGAGAAGACTCCGGCAAGAAACTCAGCAAAGTTTTTTTTTCTTTTGTGGAAGATCTTTAGAGATCTAAGAGAGATCTTTTTTCGAGGTATCTCGAGTGGGATTTGTGCCTCCCTTGGCCAAACAATCTATTATTACGTCAAAAGGCCGACAAGCAACGTTCGCCTATTGATATTAGGTATAATACCGGGATCACCCATGTATTGTCGATTGTTTACCTGCAGCCAATTAGCTTTCAAGTGCAACAGCCGGAACACATAGTTAGGTGTTTGACAGATTTTCAATTGAAATCGGTAGCGACTCAGGTGGATACAACAATATACTCAGGATATTTTCGCTATGCTAAGCAGACTCACGAAGCGTGGAAAAGATATATCACAATCATATCACAATCCTTATGAACACTTTGCAAGAGAGAAAGAGACGCATGAACAATGCAAATAAAACTAGAAAAGTATATGATAAAGACATAGTGATGTGACTTGTTCCTTGAGCAGTTTGCTTAAGAGTGCGTACCAAGCCAGAAAAATATCGCAATGTCAGATGAAACAAACTTATGTCTAATCTTCGCGTGGAGATGAGATGGAGATAGCGTGTTTCGCGGCACAAAAATGAACGAAGCGCTTCTTATCTAAATAACTCGTAAAGTATAGAATATTTTAAAAAATCGTTAGTAGCAGCCCTAGGTCATATGTTAGTGAAATTATTTATCGAATTTTTGTCTTAATTAGATACACCATGAACGAATAAAACCGAAAATTCATTATTATTAGAGGTAGCTTTGCGATTTTTTTCTATCGAGGAAATTTCATTCCATTATGTTTTTGCTCAGGCAGAACCCTCGCGTATATAATGAAAATACCCATATAAAAATATTTTTTCATTTAAATACTATTTACTTGGTTAAATTTCAATTCTAAGATTGTTATTTTGCTTTATACGCAGCCTTAAGTTTGCCATTTATTTATTTACTTATTAAATATAGATTCAGTCTACTTTGTAGTTTTGCCGCCGCGCCGGGGCACGCAATTGTTGTCAGTGCGATTAGAATGTAAATATTATGTAATGAATCTAAGCTTGTTTTGAAAAGAGTAATTGCTGAGTTTATTGCCGGCTCTTCTCAGCAAATGCAACCTTCCGAACCGGTATTAGAGTATTAGAGTCAGACTTTTCATAAGTGCCTGCGAAGGTCTATTTGAATAAATGATTTTGAATTTAGAATTTTAAAAGTTTTGACGTGCATACAAAGAAATAGCCCACAAAATTATACGTTTCACTCAATATGTTTTCATGAGAAGGTTTTCAACTATGTATCATATATCGGCTCGAAAAGCAGTTTTTACAATCGGATATCTATTTCTCTATAGGCTAAAAATATGAATATGTACCACAACACTATCGGCCTTACTCATAAACGCTATTTAACTAAATCTACTGAATAAATAGTCAAATAAATAACGTCATCTTGCTGTCATTGTTAAACAATTTGACGTTATTTAGGTGACCACTTAATCAGCTTATTAGTTAAATAACGTTTTATGAGTAAGGGGGTAGTTTTTTATGTTTCCCATACTTTGTACTTTATTTATCTTGCTTTCCTTACATATATAATGCTACATAGACACCTTAAAGTAAGTAAATAACAAAATATAATAAGGACCCTGTTGGGCACTAAGCAAAATAGGAGAGAGGAGGAAAAATTATAAAAAAAAAATCATTAACATAACTTGTCGTTAAGGTGTTCATTTATAGTATAGTAAGATTTTGTAATTAATATTTGTTTTAATTTATTTATAAACACTATGTTATTTGTTTCTTGTTTTAGTAATTCTGGTAGTTTATTGTATAGTTTTACGGACATTACAAAAGGACTCATTTGGTGCATTTTTATTCGGGAAGATGGTACCATTAATCTACTTTTATATCGCAATTGTTTTGAATGTATGTCTTCTCTTTTTTATAATTATTGAGAGAGGTAGAGCACAGCGTAATATTCGCTCAAAGAGCAGCTCGACTGGGGAAGTACCTCCACCTTACAGAATACCGCAGCCAAATAACTTTATGTTCTGTAAAGTTGTGTTCCTGCGCGTGAGTAAGGTCGCCAGGGCTCATAGGGGAGGGGGGAAAGGTCGGTAACGCGTGAGCGATGCTTCGTGTATTGCAAGCGTCCATATGGCTACGGTAACCGCTTACCATCAGGCGGGTCGTATGCTTGTTTACGGACTTAGTTGTATTAAAAAAAAAAAATTATCTGTATTTTATCTAACGTATTTACATATTTCTAAAATATAGGTGCTTGTTAATGTAAGAATTTTATGCTTCTGGAAATGCGGTCTGCAACTGTCTGTATACAAATCCCTAACACTTATTTTTGTCGCGTTTTGATCTGTATCTATTTATCGTGTACATACATACATAGATCTTTTTTTTTTTTATATATTTAATAGGCTTGCGCTTGACCGCAATCCCACCTGATGGTAAGCGAAGATGTAGTCTATGGTGGACCGCGCGTACCCATAAGATGCCTGTTCACTCTGGCCTTGAATAGACCCATGTTATAATTGTCTGGAAACACGTTGTCTGGGAGAGCATTCCACAACTTGGCCGTGCGTATAAGGTAAGAGGAAGCGAAACGCTTGGTACGGCAAGACGGGATGTCGACGACGAAGCGGTGGAGACGGGGGGACGACGCCTAGTGGTCCGATAGAAGAAAGGGGATGGAGGGACAAGATTATGGAGTTCTTTATCGCATTCTCCGTGGAACAATCTGTAGAATACCGTCAAACTTACAACCTGACGCCGATGATCCAGGTTTTGCAGTTTCTTGCTCGTTAGGTAAAGTTGCTAGTTGATATTTGGCTGAACCATCCCACAGATGAGAACAGAACTCCATGCAAGGTCGAACTTGAGCTTTGTATAAAGTTAGAAGCTGTTCATTTGTGAAGTACCTTGTTCAGGATACCAAGTTTTTTGGCAACAGTCTTAGCTTTTGCCTCGATGGACCGTCCGAAATTAAGGTCAGAGGATAAATTGAGACCCAAAAGATCTAGGTTTTTGGATATCGGTACAGATACATCACGAAATGCGGGAGTCAGGTTGGAGCTTCTCTTGGCAGAAAAAAGACAGGCCTGTGTTTTAGAGGCATTGAACTCGACCTTATTGGCGGTACCCCACTCGGCAACAATTTGCAGAGCCGAGTTCAACCTCGTAACCATACCCTCTCTGAGAGACTCTGTTGTGGCCCTACTAGCCCGCGGATCGGATATATAACTCTCTGTGACGGTGCTGTCATCTGCGTACCCATAGATTCCGGGTTTCAGCAAGTCGTTAATATGCAGCAAAAAAAGCGTAGCAGAGAGAACAGATCCCTGAGGAACACCAGCGTTGATCGCTTTTAGTTCCGACGAGCAGCCATCGATTACCACTCGAATAGACCGTCCATTCAGGAAATCGGAGATCTTTGGATACAACAGTGACCTACCAGCATAGAAATAAAATAACTGCCTACCAAAAATAAAAACGTTTCTTGTATGTATAGCAAAGTTAGTTAATATTGTAGGGAACCCTCCGTGTTCGAGTCCGACTCGCACTTGGCCGGTTGGTGGTAGGCAGTTATTTTATTTCTATGGTGGTAGGTCACTGTTGTATCCAAAGATCTATGTATGTATGTACACGATAAATAGATACAGATCAAAACGCCCTTTAATTTCTAATTTTATTTAATTTTTATTATTTTTTGTTATAACGGCAATATAAATACACATTCTCTGTAAATTTCAGCTGTGTTACCTAATTACGGTTCATGAGATGCAGCCCACTGACAGACAGACGGACGGACGGACAGTAGTCTTAGTAATAGGGACCCGTTTATTTGTCTAAACTAATATTATAAAGAGGAAAGATTTGATTGTTTGTTTGTTTGCATTGAATAGGCTCCAAAGCTACTGAACCGATTTGAAAAATTCTTTCACTGTTGGGAAGCTACACTATCCCCGGGTGACATAGGCTATATTACATTTTCAAAAAATTAGGTATCCTTACTAAAACTCCAATAATGTAACCCAAGGTGTAAAAAAAATACCTAAAATATTCATTTTATCGCGTGCGCTGCGAAAACTATTGATGATAGAATAAAATAATGTACTACGACTTTGTAGAACACATCATTATTTACAAAAAGTGTCGCGACAGTATATGTCTAACTATTATAGTTATGCCACAATAGGTGTTCTTTTATTTAAAAAAAATAATTGAAATGCCGCCGCTAGAAAAAGCTCTTTATTTGTATCTTCGTATTAATCCTTATCAAAATAAATTACTTCATATTCAAGACTGCTTCAATACCTTTTTGAATTTTTCAATTCGGACATTCCATTCGAAAGATATCACGAGTTTAAAAATGTAAGTATTAGAACAGTGTTTGGGTAGGGTAGGGTAGGGCAGGGCAGGGCAGGGCAGGGCAGAGCAGGGCAGGGCAGAGCAGGGCAGGGCAATTTTTCAATTCGGACATTCCATTCGAAAGATATCACGAGTTTAAAAATGTAAGTATTAGAACAGTGTTTGGGTAGGGTAGGGTAGGGCAGGACAGGGCAGGGCAGGGCAGGGCAGGGCAGGGCAGAGCAGGGCAGAGCAGGGCAGGGCAGGGCAGGGCAGGGCAGGGCAGGGTAGGGTAGGGTAGGGTGCGGCGCGTAAATTTATCGACACCTCATTACGACATTGCACCCGTGCGAAGCCGGGGCGGGTCGCTAGTTTATTTATAAAAAGGTACTTCAACAGCACATGTATTACTCACATTTGTAGATAATATTATTATTATAATTACTATAATTATTCTGATACATGTACCAATTACAGAATTACACAACATTGATCATGCCATAGAATAAAGGATAATGCAAGAGAACAAGATATATTAAATAAATCAAAATCAAATAATTAGTGTCTAAAAGTACAATTAAAAATAATCAAACATACGTAAATACAACCGCATGGCACCTTTCGGATACGGAACCCTAAAAAGAACCTCCAAAAATAAAAATAAATTACAAAATAATACTATGCCCTTTGAGTATATAGTAACATTATGCCATGATTATATAACAAGCAAAAACGAAACGCGCTTTTGACATTGACAGTGACAGAACATTGCTTGTTCAACGTCAACGTCAACAAAATTGGATGATTGTGATTTCGGAGTTTTGATCGAAGTTATTTCATTATCCAGTGTTCTCTGTTATGAATTAACATTAATTATAGTGAATTACAGTGTTAATGCAAAATGTCGGGCACTACTTCGTATAATAACGTTACAGTAGTCACCGGCGAGGTGGAGTACCCGGCCAATGATCCAGCATCAGGGGCGTTCTTCCAACCGGATTTTAAAAAGTAAAATATTTTGAAATTAGACTAGCTAACTAGCTATTTTATTCTGTTCTTAGGTATATGAGCTAGGTACCCAATGATTAAGATGCTTAAAAAAATGGGCAGCAACCTGTTGGTACTGTAGTACTTTCATTGATTTGAATAGAATTTAGAAAGTTTTTAGGCATGGTAGGTAACGACTTCCGTAATAGACCTAAATGTTTACGTACCTTACTTTCTGCTTAGGAGTTTCTGGTCCTATAATATTAGATTTATCATGGCATAGTGATGGAGCACTCTGTTTTGACTCCCTATTTTTTCTTCATACCTATTAAATACTTATAAAACACACATTATCTTACAAAAATATTACGAATTATAATTTTCTTGCACTGACTAGAAATCACTGTCAACTTTGTTCAAAATGTAATGTTTAGGAAAGTAGGAATATGTACAAAAGCCACTGTTAGTGTCACTGTTTGCAGAAAGTTAAATTCATATTTGCTAACTATTACCCATTTATTTAAGATAATTATAGGCTATATAACATCATGCTAGTAATGGTAAAAACCACAGATATACATCTAAATAGATGATGCGAGTACCTATATGTACTTCACGTCTCAAAATCTGTGCAAAAAGGGAGAGCAATGCTCTTCTTTTGAAACTTTTTCATGTGGACAGGGAATGCCCACCAGAATGTCCACCAGAGATGTGTAGCGAGGGATGTGTTCAGTTGACAAATAGGATAGCTTCATTAACACTTTAAAAATCTAATGCCAACCTAACTAAATCACTCTTGTGACTTTATGGTAGGTACAAAAAAAATTACATGCAGATGGAGGGACTTGTGTTATCTATCTAGATTTATGTCTGTGGTAAAAATACAGAACATAGTAAGGTTGTCAATAACTTCTAACATGATCAATATTTTTTACAGAAATGATGACTTGAAATTGATGCTGGATGGATCCAAAGACTCCCTCAAGCTGGAGGCTATGAAAAGGATCATTGGAATGATAGCCAAAGGCAGAGATGCTTCTGATTTGTAAGTAAATTAAACTTAATTAAAGTCAAAATCAAAATCAAAAAGTCATTTATTCAGTTTAGGCCTTAGTAAGGCACTTATGAACGTTATGTACATACAGTTGAATTTACCACCGGTTCGGAATACACTTAAACTGAGAAGACTCTGGCAAGAAACTCAGCAAGGTTTTTTTTTGTGGAAGATCTTTTAATTTAATATTACAGCTTTTTTCCCAAATACTTATACAATATATGCATTATTATTTTATGCTTATTCATACAATTCTCACTTAGCCAGGGGGATGCAAGTGCAGAGAGAAGCTACTACAACCATATATTCTTGTCATCCACGTAATGAGCCACCTTATAGTAGGCTTTGTCAATTAACCTCTGCTTTATGAAATCTTTGAATTTATCATAAGACATTTTAGTTACTTCGAGTGGGATTTTGTTATAGAATCAAACGCAATTTCCGAGAAAAGACTTATTAGCTCTAGATAACCTGAATCTAGGTGTCACAATTTTATCTTTATTTCTTGTATTGAAGTTATGGCGGCTACTATTAATTTCAAATAAATTTAAGTTTAAGTTATTTATTTAATGGACAGCAGTAGAGGTGTGTTGGCACCAATATGGTATAGGTTTTTTGATTAAAAAAGAACTAAGAGACAAATCAACGAATTCATCGGCATATCGGAACGCATTGCAATTCTAAATCTAAAACTACCACCCAATGACGAAATATGGTCAATCGTTCAGGTTTACTCTGCAACGGAACAATCCAATAATACAGAAATAGACTCCTTCTACTGTACTCTAACAGAAGCAATAAAAGAACATACACACTGTAACTTGATAGTAATGGGAGATTTTAATGCGAGAACAGGAAGTAGAAGAGATGGAGAAGAGTTAGTATTAGGCCCTTATTGTTCAGGAAAGAGAACAAGAAACGGCGAAAAGCTTATTCAGTTGGCGTATGAAAACAACTTGAGCGTACTTAACAGCCAATACAAAAACAGAGAAAGTAATAGGTGGACATGGGTATCCCCAGATGGCCGCTATAAAAACGAGATTGATTATATTCTAACCAACAGAAGTAAAACTTTCCAAAATTGTAGAGTTATAAATACCCTAAACTTTAATACTAAACTAAACTTTAATACTAACTTTAACAGAATGGTCAGAGCCAAACTAAAGCTAGCTACATCTGGAAAAAGCAGACCTTTCAAAATAAAACCTAAAACCATACTAACATCGGCGAATACTGAAGAAGTAAAAGACAAGTTGCAAGGCTTCATAGAAAGCATAAAAGAATTAAATACACAAGAAAAATATAACAAATTGCAAGAACTATTCAACATAAAGACAAATTTCAAAACGAAGGATACACAAAATAAAATAATATGGCTATCCGACAAAACAAAGGAACTGCTGAAAGCCAGAGCTGACCTTATAGCTACGGCGGTAAAGACAAAAAGCATAAGAAGAGATATAGCTGATATTAGTAAAAAGATTAAAATAAACATGAGAAAAGACAGACAGAGGTACCGGATAGAGATACTGGAAAAGTGTATCCAGAAGACTGGAGGCATTAAAAAAGCAACCAAACAATTGACAGAAAAAATAGATTGGGTACCTAATTTAAAGGATAAAACTAGCAAATGTGAAACCAGAAGATCAGGAATTATATCAATAGCTACTAACTTCTTCCAAGACCTGTACTCAAATCAAAACCCAACGCATACAACAGATTTGACAAGGGTGGAAGAAGTACCAGAAATAATGCTTGCAGAAGTAGATAAAGCTATAAAAACACAAAAGAAAGATAAAGCTCCGGGTTCTGACGGTATCAGCAATGAATTCCTTATTGAAAACAGAAATCATTTGGGACGTATACTTACACACATATTCAATGATGTTTTGAAAAGCGAGATAATACCTGAACAGTGGACAACATCAACAATAATACTTTTACATAAGAAAGGGGATATAAACAACATAAATAATTATAGACCAATTAGTTTGATGTCGAATATCTATAAAGTCTTTGCTAAGGTGATCTTAAACCGAATAACCAAGACACTGGATGAGAACCAACCTAGGGAGCAAGCAGGGTTTAGAAGCAGCTATTCGACCATAGACCACATCCATGTTGTCAAACAGATTTTTGAAAAGAGTAAAGAATTTAACATTACCTTCTACTGCTGCTTTGTAGATTACTGCAAGGCTTTTGACTCGCTCGAACACGAGATGATTTGGCAAGCACTTCAGAACCAGGGGATTGAAAATAAATACATAAGAATACTAAAGAACGTCTACCAAAATAGTAAAGCTAAAATTAAATTAGAGAAAAAAGGTAGTGAAATAAACATAGAAAGAGGCGTACGTCAGGGAGACCCTGTGTCACCTAAGCTGTTTACAGCTGTTCTGGAGGAGGTCTTCCGTAAGCTGGATTGGGAAGAATGTGGAATGTCAATCAACGGTCAATACTTGTCGCACCTCAGGTTTGCAGATGACTTGATAATCTTTTCACAATCTAGTGACGGTCTTCAGGCAATGCTCAATGACTTGGATAGAGAAAGTCGTAAGGTAGGGTTGATTATGAACACACAGAAAACTAAAGTCATGACAAATGGACAACACATATCAATCTGCATCAACAATAATCCTATAGATTTTGTGGATGAATATGTCTATTTAGGCCAAGTAATCTCACCAATAGACTTAACTACAAAAGAAATTGAAAGACGCATAGGAAACGCTTGGAAAAGATACTGGAGTCTAAAGGAAATTATGAAAAATAACGAAATGTGTATGGCCATCAAACGAAAACTCTTCGATACCTGTATCTTACCTGTTCTTACGTATGGCTGCCAAACCTGGGCGTTAACTAAATCACATACCAAAAAATTAGAAACCTGTCAAATCGCCATGGAGAGGAGCATGATGGGGAAAAGACTGTCTGATAGAATAAGAACCACAATTGTGAAGAAACATACAAAAACAAAAGATGTTACAGTCTCGGTCAGAAAGCTTAAGTGGAAATGGACAGGACATACAATACGGGGTAAAGAAAAATGGAGTGAAACTATTATGTACTGGTACACAAAGGATAGGAAGAGAAATCGCGGCAGACCTATCAGGCACTGGGCTGATGATATAAAAGCAGTCGCTGGTGGCATGTGGGCCAGAACAGCCAGGAACAGAATGTTGTGGAGACAATTGGAGGAGGCCTTTGTCAATGGAAGACAAACAGACAGGGTTGTCGAGGCAAATTAAAAACTTAAATTACAAAAAATTTAGATATTTATTAGAAAACTTATTCAAATTTAATTATATAAAATCAACAAATTTAATTTAATCATGTATTATCTTGTCTGAAAATAAAGGCTATTATTATTATTATATAGTAGAGGTGTGTAACTCATCAAAAATACTCGAGCTGCATAATAGCTCATGGCTCAAGTGTATGAGCCGGTTCAATTAATCAGCTCGCAGAACAGCTCAATTTTGTACCTACCTCTAGTTCACGAAATGCGTGCGCGGTCATTGTGAGCTGCACGTTGAATTGAGCTGACTGAGCTGCACGTTGAATAGAGCCGACTGAGCTGCACATCTAATTGAGCCGACTGAGCTGCTGCGACTCTTTTCATACTTTAGAGTTGGAATCATTTAAGTCATTTTATATTATCTATTTATGTTAAAAATTTTATATTTTTTTTCTTATTATTATTATTTATTTATTGAATTCGATTAATACATTATTATTTAAATGTTTTAGAAGAAACAATAATTCGTAGATTAGAATCACAAGACTAATCTGTGGAGGAAGTCACAGATACAATATGACCCGATTGAGTCATAAGCTAGTCAGTTTGGCTCAAACCCATTTGAGCTGATTCAGAGCTGAGTTACACACCTCTAGACAGCAGCATGAAAAGAGAAAGGAAGACCAAACATGATGACTGCGATACCTTATGGCATTCAAGTTATATTCAAAATTCTATAGATTAAAGAGCTTGTTTTACTTTAATAATTGCCTCTCCAATTAACGGGGCCCTACTGTATATCAACTCATCTTATTTTTAAAGTAGGCAATATAAATAGTTTTTTATAATGTGTTTTCAAGGTTTCCTGCTGTTGTGAAGAATGTGGTATCAAAGAATATAGAAGTGAAGAAGTTGGTGTACGTTTACCTGGTGAGGTATGCCGAGGAGCAGCAAGACTTGGCATTGTTGTCCATAAGCACATTCCAGAGGGCTTTGAAGGACCCAAACCAGTTGATCCGCGCCAGTGCTTTACGCGTGCTATCATCTGTGCGCGTGGGCATGATCGTGCCCATCGTGATGCTCGCCATCCGCGACTCCGCCGCTGACATGAGCCCCTACGTGCGTAAGACTGCCGCCCACGCCATACCCAAACTATACAGGTCAGTCTCTACCGATCAGTCTCTACCACTCAGTCTCTACCGATCAGTCTCTATCGCTCAGTCTCCACCGCTCAGTCTCCACCGCTCCGTTTCTACCGCTCCGTCTCCACCGCTCAGTCTCCATCGCTCAGTCTCCACCGCTCCGTCTCTACCGCTCCGTCTCCACCGCTCAGTCTCCACCGCTTAGTCTCTCCCGCTCAGTCTCAAACGCTCAATCTCCACCGCTCAGTCTCCATCGCTCAGTCTCCACCGCTCAGTCTCCACCGCTCAGTCTCCACCGCTCAGTCTCTACGGCTGACCGTGACCGGCCTGTTTGTAATCTTAGTAGTATATATGTATTTATTTAAATAATATTTTGTCCCACAGTCTAGATCCAGAGCAGAAAGAGGAGCTTGTAGCTATAATAGACAAGCTGCTGTCAGACAAGGCGCCTTTAGTGGTCGGCTCGGCAGCCATGGCCTTCTCCGAAGTGTGTGGGGACCGGATGAGTCTCATACATAGGAGTTACAGGTATGTTATGAACCTTATGTAATTGATTTAGAGTGCTTTTCTCTTGAGACTTTTGTAACAGATGATCTCATTTTGATAACGAGTTTATACAAAGTTGTATGATTCTCAGGAAATTATGCGGACTTCTAGCCGATGTAGATGAATGGGGACAATTGGCACTGCTCAATGTGCTGACAGTGTACGCAAAGACCTGCTTCCCAGATCCTAACACAGAGGTGAGTTGTTCTTTAGACACTGTTTACTATTAAAATAGTCATAGGATTGCATTGTGATATTAAAGTTAAAAAAATATTATTAAATGTTCGCTATTTATGTCTTTGTAAGGTTTATAGATCAGATTAAAAAAGAACCTTATACCTTATGACGTCAGAACAAACAACAAGAGACGAGCCAAGCGAAGCGCAAAGGCACTACCTACCTTTTCTCGAATCGCTTCGTCGTTTTATTGAACCCTCATAACTTGGGTTTGGATTATACAAGATAAACAAAATTCTCGGGATATGATGTCAGTAGTAAACTTATTAAACGTATTAAGTTTCAATAACATAGCTCTTATACTTTAGATTTTATTGATATCTAAAAAGCCCCGATTTCGTCACTGACTCACTGATGATCATCAAAACTTTTAGGCAGTGGTGTAACTACACCAACTGGGGCCCGTGGAAAATTCTTTTGATGGGGCCCTATCAGTAAAAATCGTCACGTTGTACTCAGTTTAATTTTAAGACTGCGTATAAAGCAAAATAACAATCTTAGAATTGAAATTTAACCAAGTAAATAGTATTTAAATGAAAAAAATATTTTTATATGGGTATTTTCATTATATACGCGAGGGTTCTGCCTGAGCAAAAACATAATGGAATGAAATTTCCTCGATAGAAAAAAATCACAAAGCTACCTCTAATAATAATGAATTTTCGGTTTTATTCGTTCATGGTGTATCTAATTAAGACAAAAATTCGATAAATAATATCACTAACATATGACCTAGGGCTACTACTAACGATTTTTTTAAATATTCTATACTTTACGAGATAAAATTTAGATAAAAAGCGCTTAGTTCATTTTTGTTCCGCGGAACACGCTATCTCCATCTCATCTGCACGCGAAGATTAGACATAAGTTTGTTTCATCTGACATTGCCATATTTTTCTGGCTTGGTACGCACTCTTAATAAACTTCGAGATTTTCAGCGTACTAAACAAAGAAAATAAAAAGAAAAAAAAAAATAGTTTCTAAATAACTTTACAAATAGATGCGGTCTCCAGTCCCCACACTAAGATTCCCTGTGTTGTGGGGACTGGTCCCTTCCAGAATGTTTTACACTTAGCTTTTTTTTTTTAAATACTCAAGTACTCAATTACACGTTGTATATGTCCCACTAATGGCCATAGGCCTCCTCTCTTAGGCGAGAGGGAATGGTCTGTAGTCCCCACGCTAGCCCAATGCGTATTGGAGACTTTACATCCATAGAACATAATATCTCAATGCATTCATCATCTATTTGCTAGCTTTTCGGTGAAGGAACAACATCGTGAGGTCTGTAACTCAGGTACAATGTAAAATAATATTTTTGAGCTCTTGGGCCGGGGGCCCGTGGCATTTTGCCAGCCCTGCCACCCTATTGTTACGCCACTGCTTTTAGGGTACTTCCTGAAGTCCTAGAAAGCAGAAATTGTGTATGAAGCTTGTACACAAACAACAAAAAAAATCTAAAACTTGGAACTTTTACACCCGAAAAAAATTAGATGGTAGCGAAACGGCCAAGCCACATATTTTTTGACTTTTTTGATTTTGACTAAGGTGTAGAGTTTGTGAAGTTAGGGCATGTAGAGTTATATGCTTGGTTCTACATGAGATCTGATAACTTTTTGACAGTGCGAGCCACATGGTACCGTCTTGGCAACATTTTACATGAAAATGTTTTTGGTGGGATAAGCATTTTACAGTTGTTTCTTGATGTCAAGTTTTAAACTCACTTATTTGTTAAGGCGCAATAATGCTTCTTCCACTCGGCCCTATCCTTCATATCGGAATTCACTTTCGTTCATCATCTTTCAGACAGTCCATCCAGCTCTTTTTGAATCTCAACATGATATGCGGCGTGAAATATCGATGTCAGAATCTGGCATTCTGGCTACATTGTTTTTTTTTCTCCATCCCCACAGAACTACTCAAGCGACAGCGACACAGACAAGCCGTTCTACGAGTCGGAGAGTGACGACAACACGCCGCGCAGGCATCCCTCCCAACAGTCCCCCAGCCTGGAGGCCGACCACCGCCTGCTGCTGCGCGCCGCCAAGCCGCTGCTGCAGAGTCGCAACTCAGGAGTCGTCATGGCCGTCGCGCAACTGTTCTACCATTGTGGACCTGGTTAGTGTGTGTAGGTATACACTCAGAGAGAGTGAGGAGAACATCCGTCTCACTCCCCCAGCCTGGAGGCCGACCACCGCCTGCTGCTGCGCGCCGCCAAGCCGCTGCTGCAGAGTCGCAACTCAGGAGTCGTCATGGCCGTCGCGCAACTGTTCTACCATTGTGGACCTGGTTAGTGTGTGTAGGTATACACTCAGAGAGAGTGAGGAGAACATCCGTCTCACTCCCCCAGCCTGGAGGCCGACCACCGCCTGCTGCTGCGCGCCGCCAAGCCGCTGCTGCAGAGTCGCAACTCAGGAGTCGTCATGGCCGTCGCGCAACTGTTCTACCATTGTGGACCTGGTTAGTGTGTGTAGGTATACACTCAGAGAGAGTGAGGAGAACATCCGTCTCACTCCCCCAGCCTGGAGGCCGACCACCGCCTGCTGCTGCGCGCCATAAATATGATCAACTTTTACTATGGGATCAACTTGTGTATTATGAACCTTATACTAGTGATCTAAGGTTGATTGTAAGTTTTAAGCATTCTTTCGTTCGTCTTCGGGGCCATACTTTCTTTTCTGTGCGAACGAAGATTCACGACGCACCATATCAGTTCGGTACTACTGTACAAACTTTTGGTCCGTGTTAAAAAAAGTACATTTGTACCGCGCTCGCCATGCGATTAAGTCTGGTGGAAGATCTTCCCTTTTAAATAGAGAGTCCAAACTTGTTAAATGTTAACATTTATATTATTTTTTTCAGTTCAGGAGCTACCGCCCATAGCAAAGGCAATGGTGCGGTTGTTGAGAGCGCCTCTAGAAGTTCAGAGCGTCGTACTCAGCTCTATTGCATCGCTTACTGTTAGCAAACGGGTGAGTTTCACTAGTCTAAAAATCTTAATGGTGGTGTAAGAGCGTTTTAGTGGACTGTATGTCGGGTGCCCAAAGTATAAGACATCTACAGTCAGCAAATATCTCTCGCAACTTCGGTGACATCATCACTTGACGTGGTGGGATTGTGGTCATATAATTAAAACCGGCCAAATGCGGGTCGGACTCGCACACGGAGGGTTCCGTACAATATTAACTAACTCAACATTAATATGAAACTGCTATAAAAAAACAAGATGTTTCTTGTATGAGTGCCCCCTCAAACTTTTAATTTTATTTCATTTATATTATTTGTTGTTATAGTGGCAATAGACATACATATTCTCTGAAAATTTCAGCTGTCTACCTATTACGGTTTATGAGATACACTGACAGACAGACAAACGGACAGTGGAGTCATAGTAATAGGGTCTCGTTTGGCACCCTTTGGGTACGGAATCCTAAAAAGCAACTAGCTCGATTTTTGAGATAAAAGAATTCGCAACATTTTAGCTAGATATCCAACTTTTTCGCAATAAAATTATCTTCATAGATTAAATCTAGCAAGTGGACGAAAATTACCAATATATACGTACAATTGTGTCCACGAATAAACCCAACAATATCATTTTCAGTCACTCTTCGAACCGTTCCTCAAATCGTTCTTCGTTCGCAACTCAGACCCGACCCATATAAAACTGCTGAAGTTAGAGATACTAACAAACTTGGCGACAGAAGCGAGCGCGCCGGTAGTACTGAGAGAGTTCCAGACTTACGTTAATTCTAACGATAAGGCATTCGCCGGAGCCACTATACAGGCTATTGGCAGACTCGCCGTCTCTATACAGACTGAGACTGAGACGTGTCTCAATGGATTGCTGCATTTGTTGTCCAGTAAAGATGGTGAGATTATTTTAGTATTATAGTACTCAAAAACACAACCACACCCACACAAACACTCACAAATAAACACCCACACACAAACACACACACCCCATACACACACAAATTGTCACATACAATTATCCCGCATAATAATATTGTAGTTTAGTTAAATAATTGTAATTTAATTGCTATGAAAGAGTGGAATCTCCTAATACGGGACTCCAACCACTATCTAAATTATGTACAAAACCTATGTGTCGAAAATTATTATTAATTATTATTATTATTACTGAGAGACCGGATTTCACCGGAGTCAGTATATAGGGTGACTGGTAATTAGTAAATGACACTTAGATACATGATTGTACTCATGATAACAAACAACTCTGAGGAAGTCTCTGGGGAGGATCGTCTATGATGTATTAACATAGAGTTATGTCATGTTAAATTAGGAAAAATAGATTAATCATGACTCCTTAGCATGGCTACATTACGAGGACAAAACTAAGCGATGCGAAAGGAAAGGGACTTGACATCAGCATTGCTATGTAAGCTTCGGGAAGGCAAATCAGACTCAAACTCAGAGCTGGTTTCTATTGTTTTTTGGTTTGTTTAAACGGGCTAATCTCAGGAACTACCAGTCAGATTCGGAAAATTCTTTCACTAATAGGAAGCTACATTGTACAGGGAACGCGTGTGAAACCGCGGGAATAGCTAGTCTATATGTATAAAATTCAAAGTCCTGACTGACTGACTGATTGACTGATATATCAACGCACAGTCTAAACCACTGATCCTAGAGACATGAAATTTAGAGGGTTTTCTTTGCGAAGAGTAGGTATCCGTTAAGAAAGGGTTTTTCTAAATTCCACCCCTAAGGGGGTAAAAAAGGGGATGACATTTTGTATGAAAGTCCGTCAGTTTCGAAGTTAGGATCTTCAAATTTTGTGTTTAGGCTGAAGATTGAAAATTAATGTATACGTGTCTCAGCGTTTTTAATAATTCCACCCTCGAAGCGAGATGAAGTTGTTTGGTTTTGTTGTAGAAAAATATGTCATTTGTTTCCTGTAGGCCACGCGGGCGTAGCCGCGAGCAGAAGCTAGTTATTAATAAAGCGGAAGAGTTTTCTGTTTGTTTGAACGGGGTAATCTCTATCAAAATCAAATCAAATATATATTTATTACTATGATCAGTTACATAATGTTTTACATCGGTCCCCGCACTAGGTAAGCCTGTATCGCGGGGGACCATGTAGAAATAACATAATTGGACTGTTTTACAAAGACCTTAAACCGACTTCAAAGTACACTAAGAAGTAATCAAATCCTGATCTGATCCAAACGGGAAGCGTACCCTTTCAAATAAAAAAGAATTTTTCAAATCGGTTAATAAATGACGGAGTTATGAGGTAACAAACATAAAAACTTTCGAATTGAGAACCTTCTCTTTTTTTTGAAGTCGGTTAAAAAACAGTCTCTTGAACTACTTTTTATCACGGGAACGCGTGTGAAACCGCGGGGGACAGTCAGTTTATAAATGAATGTGTAATGTTGTGTGGTGTGGTGTGGTGTGGTGTGGTACAGAGTGGGTGGTGTGCGAGGCGGTGGTGGTGGTGAAGCGAGTGGTGGGCGGCGGAGCTGCCTCGGCGCGGGCCGCCGTCGCGAGGGCCGCCAAGTTACTGCGCGCTGATAGGTATGTTCTAATTTTATTTTATTTTATTCGTTCAGGACACAAACAGCCTTACACAGACTAAAAAAACATTATAACTAAATAAACACAAATAGGCCTAAAGGTCCATATTATATAGCGTGTAAGGGACATCGCCGCACAAACGGATACCATGGGTCCAGGACATGATTCTGGACCCCCCCATGTTGGAATTTTTCGTCGGTTTTTACCTAATTTTTTTAATTTTTTTTTTGAGTTTTTTTTACTTTAGACTGTTCATAATCGTTATTCTTACCTAACCCAAAGAGATTTAAAATTAATAAGTTATTAATTCATTACTTTCACTAAAAGTAGCAATGTAAATAAAACTAGAAACGGTGTCTTATGGCGATATTCGCCTGCAGTCAGCGACATACTACGTAGGCACAACGTTATCGCGCGTTTAATTCGCGGTGTTCACAATACATTGCGCGCTCGAAAATGACAATTTCTATAACCGATCATTAGCGAGGTGAATGACTTTCACAATTTAATTAGTGACATTAGGTGTAGCCTTTTCGCGAAGTTTGCGTTACCATGCGAAATACACCCTGTATAAGTAAACAATTTGAGCATATGCAATGTGATTAGCAGATGTTTCTTCATGCCTCAAAAACAAAATACTTAATTAAAACTAAAGAAACGAGGAAATGTACACAGACTTTTGGATTACTTATTCACAATTTACATAGAGAATCAGCCACACATCTTTTATACGTGCTTAAACTACAATTAAATATGTCAACACCATTCAAATATCTACTATATAAAAATAAGTCGGGTTTTCCTTCCTGACGCTATAACTCCAGAACGCACGAACCGATTTCCACGGTTTTGCATTCGTTGGAAAGGTCTCGGGCTCCGTGAGGTTTATAGCAAAGAAAATTCGTAGGGTAGGGTAGGGTAGGGTAGGGTAGGGTAGGGTACGGTACGGTACGGTACGGTAGGATAGGGTAGGGTAGAGTAGGGTAGGGTACGGTACGGTACGGTACTGTACGGTACGGTACGGTACGGTACGATACGGTACGGTAGGGTAGGGTAGGGTAGCGTTGGGTAGCACCACAGGGTAGGGTAGCACCACGCGAACGAAGTCGCGCCGGGCAGCTAGTTTATTATAAAAATAGCAGGAACGCCTTATAAATGCATTTTTAGCGTAATTAGTATGACTAGTAGTAATGAAAAATGTAAGTTGAGAACGGGAGGAACTACGAGGAGCTTTGCAACGGATTTTTTCGAGCAAACAATTAGAGTCAATGTGGTTGTGTATTATTTTTACAGAAACATACTATCAAGATAGTTTCGTCTGCTATATTCTAAACAAAGTCAGTCATTTTTTCAATTTAGGCCCCAGAAGAACACTTATGAAGGTCACATTTACTGAAGTTACCACCGGTTCGAAACTAGGCCTTCAACTGAGAAGAATCCGGCAAGAAACTCAGCAAGGACGTTTTTAAATATATTTTGGACAATCTGACAATGTTTGAATAAGAAATTTTATGTACAAGAAAAACATACGGCCGGTTGCTAGAACGTGTATGAAATGTCAAATCAGGTGACAAACCGTCACAATTAGCAATCTGTTGACAGCCTTTGAGTTGCCGAAAAGAAAAATATAGATAAATTATCTAATTGATGATTTTCAACGGATGATTTATTTATTTCATTCACTTTCATTCACTCCTTTATGTTTTGTTTCTGTCTCTCGCGTAGCACTGTCCCTTTCATTGTCGATGTTATTGTTTATGATATTCGCCAAAAGGCAGGCAAAGGTTGAGCCATACAGCCTAGTCTTATTTTCATGTATTCATCAAATTAAAAAAAATCTTTACCTTATTTTGACAATATAACCAAACACATATTATGGCTTACAAAACAGCCAGTGTCATGTTGGTTGTTCCAGCTATTTTATTTCATATCAACCAAGATGACTCTGGCAAGTTCAATAGGTCGTTTATTGCATTTTAAAATAGCTTTTTATGCAAAAAATTACTTAATTTAAGGTTTAAAATTAATTTTATATTCAGTTTTTACATTGAACTGCTTTAAAACCTATTATTTATCACAACAAACACTTTAATTCTCGAATAATTGGTCCATTATCTCCAATTAGCTAACTGACAATGTGACAAGGCGTTGACATGCGAATAAGCTTTCCAGAAACCCAAAAATGCGATAATTGTCAAATAATTGGAGATTTGACACTTGGAGTAACAAACTGTTGACAGATTGTTATTTGCCTCTTTCAGCAACCCAAAACACGATTGACTGGATATTAACAGCATGTTACGTAATTTTTCGATAATTTTGCTTTCTAGCAACCGGCTGATAGCCTATCATAGTATAAGACGAGACGAAAATTAATTTTAGGAATTTGTATGGGAAATTAAAAACTAGTCTTGAGTTACATAATTATAAATTCAAAATCATTTATTCAAATAGACCTTCGCAGGCACTTATGAAAAGTCTGACTCTAATACTCTACCGGTTCGGAAGGTTGCATTTGCTGAGAAGAGCCGGCAATTACTATTTTCAAAACAAACTTAGATTCATTGTATAATATTTACATTCTTATCGCTCTGACAACAATTGCGTGCCCCGGCGCGGCGGAAAAATTACAAAGTAGACTGACTCGATATTTAATAAGTAAATACATAGCAAACTTATTAATTAACAGCAGACAGATATATTTTTAGATATAAATACATGGATATCCTGTTGTCAAAATTATGTGGGCTATTTCATAGTTCACATCACATTTGCTCACAGAACAAGTGACAATGTCTATAATATATTTCTAGTTTTATTTGCACGATCTTAATTATTTTCAGAAGCGCTCGTGGTGTAGCATGATTAGCCGTTCTTAATCGATCGGCAAAGTTAAGCTACGCCTGTCGTGGTCGGTACCTGGATGTGTGACCGCCTAGTGGTATTTGAAATCGAGCGTTTCCGTGCTTCGGAAGGCACGTAAAGTCGTTGGTCCCGGTTATCACTTAATTGTGATAGTCGTTAAGCTAGTTGGATGCCTCCTAGGCGGCTTGAAAAATTCCAACAGTAGGTTGACCACTAGCCTACCTCCACCGATCCGCAGTGGGCACGCGTGGTGGAGTATTGCCCATTCCCTTTCACCTTCATTTGTGAAAGGAGACCTGTGCTCAGCAGTGGGACATTATAGGCTGATGATGATGATGATGAATTATTTTCAGTAATATACGAAATAATACATAAGCACCCGGGTTGATATGGGTTGATAAACAAAAATAACATTGACTTACGGCTATGTAGGTCTAGTTAGCGTAGCGAAATACTAACCCCCTTATTCATAATCGCTTTTTAACTAAATCAGTGTAATAGTGTCCTCTATCTCACTCTTTTGATCACCAAATGTCACCTGTCAGATAAAGACTTCGGAATTTTAGCTAATCAACGTTTGATAACTTCATTATGAATAAGGGAGTCAGTCTATGGCTACATTCCGAATTGACGCTGTAATCGCTGTAATCGATTTGAGCGTGCTTAAGAGTGCGTATAAAGCAAAATAACAATCTTAGAATTGAAATTTACCCAAGTAAATAGTATTTAAATGAAAAAATATTTTTATATAGGTATTTTCATTATATACGCGAGGGTTCTATCTGAGCAAAAACATAATGGAATGAAATTTCCTCGATAGAAAAAAATCATAAAGCTACCTCTAATAATAATGAATTTTCGGTTTTATTCGTTCATGGTGTATCTAATTAGACAAAAATTCGATAAATAATAATCACTTACATATGACCTAGGGCTGCTACTAACGATTTTTTTTAATATTCTGTATTTACGAGTTATTTAGATAAAAAGCGCTTAGTTCATTTTTGTTCCGCGGAACACGCTATCTCCATCTCATCTCCACGCGAAGATTAGACATAAGTTTGTTTCATCTGACATTGCCATATTTTTCTGGCTTGGTACGCACTCTTAAACCCGTACCGAATTGATCCATGACAGCTAACGATGTCACGTGAAACATCATAGATGACGTCATAACATCCGCCATATTGCGCTCACACCGACCATGCCCTAAACTGATATCACCGTGAGCGCTGTCAAAAGTGACGGTTACTTATTGTGTTTTCGGCAATAATCCAATAAGATTCTTGGTTTTCTATTTAGCAAAGATATTTTTTATGATTTTATGGGAGAAAAATAATAAAAAACACGGATATTCCTTTTTGCGAGTCAAATTATAAAGGTTATAATAGCGCATTGTTAATTCAGATTTTAATTAAATTCTCAAATGTTCTGTTTTGAATACTGTGAGCGCGATAACGGGCGTTCCGAATTGTTTACAGTTCTCAGCTGTCATTAACGTGAAATCTAAATCGGTAAAGTAGTACCCAACTGATATGGCGCGTCGTGAATCTTCGTTCGCACAGAAAAGAAAGTATGGCCCCGAAGATTAACGAAAGAATGCTTAAAACTTACAATCTACCTTAGATCACTACTATAAGGTTCATAATACAGTGCAGCTGTCAGTTCCGTCTCACTCGCAAGTCACGCCCCTATGCACGGCGCGCGCTAACATGGCGGCAGCTGCCGACCAATAGCGATTCCCGCGCTTTGAAAATGTATCTTCTGCGCAGGTACATCGGTAAGCCATATTAGTTGGGTACTACTGTACGCAAATTATTGCTGTGAGCACTGTGAGCGATATTATCCAATTCGGAATGTAGCCTCTAATAACTATACTACTCCTATGTATATACAAACCAGGCTGGCCGCAAACGCGCGTGCTGCGGGCGTGTGGCTGGTGGCGGAACACGGAGCTCATCACCCAAGAGCTGCAGCTATATTAGCTCATATGGCACAGAACTTTGCTGATCAGGTAACACACATCTATATACCATTTTTTATGACTTCTAAGGTAGCAAACAAGCATACGGCCCTCCTGATGGTAAGCGGTAACCGTAGCCTATGGACGCTTGCAACACCGCGTTGCCGACCCTGCAGAAATCTCTTCACACCCTTTTTGAAGAACCCCATGCTGTACTCCATTGGGAAAACTACAGCGAGGATCTCATTCCACAGTATGAACGTTCGCGGCTCCTCATATTGTTTTTAACCGACTTAAAAAAAGAGGAGGTTCCCAATTCGGTTGTGTTTTTTTTTGTTTGTTACCTCAGAACGCCGTCATTCATTAACCGATTTGGAAAATTATGTTTTTGTTTGGAATGGTACACTTCCCGTTTGGTCCCATTGTCATCAGGTCAGGATTTGATTTCTTCTTAGTGTGCTTTAAAGTCGGTTCAAGTTTTTGTTAAACAGTTTTCAATTATTATACGACAAAGTCGGTAAGTTGCAAGCCAAAAGTCTAAATAAATAAATACACACGGTCATCTGATCCCAAACTAAGCAAAGCTTGTACTATGGAAACCATATAACTGATATACTACATATACTACTGTTTGTTTGTAAATACATAATTACACCCAGAATCAGGACAAAGACATGTTCTTGCAAATAAATGCATGTCCTGTGTCGGAATCAAACCACGACCTGCGGTATGATAGATGGAATCTTAAACAACCACGCTAATTTGTGAGTTTGTTTGATACGCCTTCACGCCACAACTACTCAACGGATCATCATGAAATTTGGCATGCAGATAGCCTATGGTATGGAGAAGGGCATAGGCTACTTTTTATCCCGGGAACGCGGGTGAAACTGCGAGGCACAGCTTGTATAGTATATGCGAGTATGTTAAGTTAGATATTTCAGGTGCGCCATAAATCAAAATGAATTATTACCCATCAGGAGGAGCTCGTAAAACTCCAACTAGTATCCCTAGCAGTGAAGCTATCTCTGTCGCAACCGGCAACAGCGCCGGTGTGCCGGTACGTGCTCTCTCTCGCTCGGTACGACAAGAGTTACGACGTGAGGGACAGAGCGCGCCTGCTCAGGCCGTTCGTGCATCCGAAGGAGGGCGCGCAGTTGCCGCTCTTCGCCGCTGATATCTTCAGACCTGATAAACCGAAGCCTACTATACAGAGCAGCTTTAAAGGTAGGTGTGAATGTGAGAGAGAGATGCAAGGGAAGAACATAGCGTTTATTCGCTCAAAGAGCAGTTTGAATGGGGAAGTACCTTCAATAACTTTCAAGTTGGGTTCCTGCGCGTGAGTGCTTATTGGGGAGAAGGGAAGGGTTGGTAACGCGAGTGATGCATCGTACGTTGCAAGCGTCCATATGGTTACAGTAACCGTTTACTATCAGGCGGGCCGTAAGCTTGTTGACCGACCTTGTCGTATAAAAACATATGTGATGACACTAAGGTAGCAAACGAGCATACGGCCCGCCTGATGGTAAGCGAGCTATAGACGCTTGCAATACCAGGGATATCTCTCTGCCGATCCTCCAAAAATCTCTTCACATCATGAAGAAGAATGAGAGGATTAGGTGTGTAAGGGATAACATTATGTAGTACTTGTCTGGTCCCGGGAGAAGAAGATGAAGCTCAAGTGATCTCACTGCAGGAACACAACACCATATTAGTGTTATTTATGCTTTATGCTCTTGATTGTATCAGTACTGTCAGTGTTATCATTAAAATTTATATCCTGAAAAATTGTAAAGGTCGTTGATATGTGCTAAAAAGAGTGTTGGTCTCAATATACTACCCTGAGGGACACCAAAGTTAACCGTTGCCAGTATACAAGGTATTCATTTTGACTCATAGCTTTATTACACTAAGACTCAAATTAACTGAAAGGAGTCGCACCATAGATTTATGATTATATATTTTGAATATAACTTGAATTTTATAAAGTATTGCAGTCGGGGACAAACCTAGTATATATTTATTTTTTTTGTAATATTTGTTTACCAACACTCTTTTTAGCACATACTTAAATATTATAACAATCTTAATATATAAAATGATAAACTGATTGTTGATATATCAGCCCACAGCCCAAACCGCTGGACCTAGAGATTTGAAATTTTGCACAAAGATACCTTATACAGTGGAGGCATCCACTAAGGAAGGATTTTTGGAAATTCCACCCCTAAGATGGTAAAATAGGGGATGACAGTTTGTATGCAAGTCCGTCAGTTTTAAAGTTAGGATCTTCAAATTTTGTGTTTAGGCTGACGATTGAAAATTAATGTGTAGTTATCTCAGCGTTTGTGATAATTCCACCACCGAAGGGAGAAAAAGGGGGATGAAGTTGGGTATGCAAGTCCTTCAATTTCAAAGTAAACTTCACTAAATATATTATTATACGGTGTAGACATCCACTAAGGAAGGATTTTTGGAAATTCCACCCCTAAGGGGTTAAAATAAGGGATGAAAGTTTGTATGCAAGTTCGTCAGTTTTGAAGTTAGGATCTTCAAATTTTGTGTTTAGGCTGACGATTGAAAATTAATATATAGTTATCTCAGCGTTTGTGGTAATTCCACCACCGAAAGGAGGAAAAGGGGGATGAAGTTGTGTATTGCAAGTCCTTCAATTTCAAAGTAAACTTCACTAAATGTATTATTATACGGTGTAGACATCCACTAAGGAAGGATTTTTGGAAATTCCGCCCCTAAGGGGGTAAAATAAGGGATGAAAGTTTGTATGCACGTCCGTCAGTTTTGAAGTTAGGATCTTCAAATTCTGTGTTTAGACTGACGATTAAAAATGAATGTATAGTTATCTCAGCGTTTGTAATAATCCCACCACCGAAGAGAGGAAAAGGGGGATGAAGTTGTGTATACAAGTCCTTCAATTTCAAAGTAAACTTCACTGAATGTACTATTATACGGTGTAGGCATCCACTAAGGAAGGATTTTTGGAAATTCCACCCCTAACAGGGTAAACTAAGGGATGAAAGTTTGTATGCACGTCCGTCAGTTTTGAAGTTAGGATCTTCAAATTCTGTGTTTAGGCTGACGATTGAAAATTAATATATAGTTATCTCAGCGTTTGTAATAATTCCACCATCGAAGGGAGGAAAAGGGGGATGAAATTGTGTATTCAAGTCCTTAAATTTCAAAGTAAACTTTACTAAATGTATTATTATACGGTGTAGACATCCACTAAGGAAGGATTTTTGGAAATTCCACCCCTAAGAGGGTAAAATAGGGGATGACAGTTTGTATGCAAGTCCGTCAGTTTTTAAGTTAGGATCTTCAAATTTTGTGTTTAGGCTGACGATTAAAAATTAATGTATAGTTATCTCAGCGTTTGTAATAATCCCACCACCGAAGGGAGGAAAAGGGGGATAAAGTTGTGTATACAAGTCCTTCAATTTCAAAGTAAACTGCACTGAATGTACTATTATACGGTGTAGGCATCCACTAAGGAAGGATTTTTGGAAATTCCACCCCTAACAGGGTAAACTAAGGGATGAAAGTTTGTATGCACATCCGTCAGTTTTGAAGTTAGGATCTTCAAATTCTGTGTTTAGGCTGACGATTGAAAATTAATATATAGTTATCTTAGCGTTTGTAATAATTCCACCATCGAAGGGAGGAAAAGGGGGATGAAATTGTGTATTCAAGTCCTTCAATTTCAAAGTAAACTTCACTAAATGTATTATTATACGGTGTAGACATCCACTAAGGAAGGATTTTTGGACATTCCACCCCTAAGGGTGTAAAATAAGGGATGAAAGTTTGTATGCAAGTCCATCAGTTTTGAAGATAGGATCTTCAAATTTTGTGTTTAGGCTGACGATTAAAAATTAATGTATAGTTATCTCAGCGTTTGTAATAATCCCACCACCGAAGGGAGGAAAAGGGGGATAAAGTTGTGTATACAAGTCCTTCAATTTCAAAGTAAACTGCACTGAATGTACTATTATACGGTGTAGGCATCCACTAAGGAAGGATTTTTGGAAATTCCACCCCTAACAGGGTAAACTAAGGGATGAAAGTTTGTATGCACATCCGTCAGTTTTGAAGTTAGGATCTTCAAATTCTGTGTTTAGGCTGACGATTGGAAATTAATATATAGTTATCTTAGCGTTTGTAATAATTCCACCATCGAAGGGAGGAAAAGGGGGATGAAATTGTGTATTCAAGTCCTTCAATTTCAAAGTAAACTTCACTAAATGTATTATTATACGGTGTAGACATCCACTAAGGAAGGATTTTTGGATATTCCACCCCTAAGGGTGTAAAATAAGGGATGAAAGTTTGTATGCAAGTCCATCAGTTTTGAAGATAGGATCTTCAAATTTTGTGTTTAGGCTGACGATTGAAAATTAATATATAGTTATCTCAGCGTTTGTAATAATTCCACCACTGAAGGGAGGAAAAGGGGGATGAAGTTGTGCATGCAAGTCCTTCAATTTCAAAGTAAACTTCACTAAATGTATTATTATACGGTGTAGGCATCCACTAAGGAAGGATTTTTGGAAACTCCACCCCTAACAGGGTAAAATAAGGGATGAAAGTTTGTATGCAAGTCCGTCAGTTTTGAAGTTAGGATCTTCAAATTTTGTGTTTAGGCTGACGATTGAAAATTAATGTATAGTTATCTCAGCGTTTGTGATTATTCCACCGCCGAAGGGAGGAAAAGGGGGATGAAGTTGTGTATGCAAGTCCTTCAATTTCAAAGTAAAGTTCACTAAATTTAATATTATACAGTGGAGGCATCCACTAAGGAAGGATTTTTGGAAATTCCACCTCTAAGAGGGTAAAATAGGGGATGACAGTTTGTATGCAAGTCCGTCAGTTTTAAAGTTAGGATCTTCAAATTTTGTGTTTAGGCTGACGATTGAAAATTAATGTGTTGTTATCTCAGCTTTTTTTACAATTCCACCCCCGACAGGGTGAAAAGGTATGCGATGTATGTAAGTCATTCAGTTTCAAAGTAAACGTCACTTAATATATTATGACACAGTGTAGGCAACCACTAAGGATTTTTGGATATTCCATCCTTAAGGGGGTAAAATAGGGGATGCAAGTTTATATGAAAGTCCATCAGTTTCGAAGTTAAAATTAATTTATATGTGCCTCAACGTTTTTGATAATTCCGATCCCGAAAGGGTAAAAAGGGGGATGAATTTGTATATGGAAGTACACTAAATTTATTATTTAAGCTTATGGTTATAAACTAACGCAACGAATATCGGTGTTGTTGGAATTTGAACCCTTAAGGAGTGAAAAGGTGGATTAAATTTAGTATATGAAGTTCTTTATTTTCGGAGTAAAATTTCAAAATTTATGCTTATTTAGGCTTATGGTACTGGCGTATTGAAATGACTCGCCTAAACAACATCAGGAAAAAGAGAGGAATCGGTATTAAAACAAAGATCCGGTTAATACGAGCATTGGTATTCCTCATTTTCATGTATGGAGTGGAAGCGTGGACTATACTGGCCCGAGAAAGAAAAAGGATTGATGCATTCGAGATGTGGTGCTGGAGACGGATGTTGGAAATACCTTGGACCGCTAAACGCAACAATGCATGAATCCTATCGCAGCTCCATATTAAAACACGATTGTCCACCATATGCCACCAACGTATTTTTTCGTATTTCGGCCACATGGTGCGCAAAGGCGATGAAAATTTGGAAATCTGATCATAGTTGGGAACACGGAAGGAAAACGACTACGTGGTCGTTCACCAACAAGATGGTCCGATCAAGTAAAAGACTCATCGTCCATCGCCGCAATGTTATTGAGGCCAAAATATTTACTGGTTCTGCCAGAGGAGAAACAGTCTTCTTGCCGCGTATACCATTGATCCCAAATCACCTTCCGTTTGAATTTAAAAGATAACAGTTCCTAATTAAGGTTTGTAGTCACAGGGAAAAACTCTGAAATTTGCTCGAGTGATTTGCGGCAGGACTGTTTCAGTTTAATGTAGCATCCTCGCATATGAGCTCTTAATCTAGGTGAACTTTTGTCAATATCACACGTAGTGGCGGACAATAGCCATGAACAAAGCTCTATATTGTTACAATGATTCATATCTAGAAAAAAGAAATAATCTACGCGGA